>CM050508.1:198599101-198946601 GCA_027563665.1 Antrozous pallidus
TTTTCAAACATGTGGCAAAGATAGTCCAGATATATTTAAATATCAACAAATGAAAGACTGTCTTGCTGCTTTCTGCACTGGTTGCTGGCACATAGTAACCACTCAGCAAATACTTATTGAATGAATAAATGAGTAAATATTTTGTTTAAATTCTGGTCTTCTGAAATTAAATTTCATATGTATTTGACCCTTCAACGATTCCTAGTAATTCTTTTTCATTGAATTACTTGCCTGTTCCAGAACAAAAGTGCATTTTTATGTGGAGTTATGAAGACCTATAGACAAAGGGAGAAACAAGGAAGCAAGGTGCAAGAGTCTACAAAGGGACCTGATGAAGCAAAGATTAAGGTAAAACTTGACTTGGTAATGAAATCAAATTAGAGATGAGATTAAATACTTTTAAAAAGCTATATATTTTTTTTGTTCATTTCAGAGAGGAAGGGAGAGGGAGAGAAAAATAGAAATATCAGTGATGAGAATCATTGATCAGCTGCCGCTTGCAACCCAGGCATGTGCTGTGACTGGGAATTGAACTGTGACCTCCTGATTCATAGGTCAATGCTCAACCACTGAGCCATGCTGGTTGACATTACTGTTCCACTTTTAAAAAATATTAGTGTTTAGAAATGAAATAATTTAGGGAAAATTACATAAGAATTTTGGAGGCAAAGATTTAATCGGATGTTTGGTAAAAAACCCTGATTCAAGACTCTCCCTCATTCCTTGTTCTTTGGGCTATGAGTGATATATATTTATTGGTAATTCCTGTAACAGTTTTTTGGATTGATCCAGTCAAGTTTCTGGTTCATTTTATTTCCAAGCACTTTGTTTGTTTCTTTTTAAATATTTATTGGTTTCAGAGAGAATGGGAGGAGAGAAAGATAAAAACATCAATGATGAGAATCACCTATTGGCTGCCTCCTGCACTCCCCCTACTGGGGATCGAGACCACAACTTGAGCATGCACTGTTGACCAGAATCGAACTCGGGATCCTTCAATCACCAGGCTGACGCTCTATCCACTGAGCCAGACCAACTAGGGCCACTTTGTTTCTTTTCTCTTGGTAAAGTGTTTTTATAATTGCTTTTCTCATTTTTGAGTTTTATTTACCTCAGTTTACTTATAAACTAGGAATAGTAATCATGCCTACCTCACAGAGTTGTGAGAATTAAAGGAATTAAGATATTGAAACTGCTTAGAATATAACCTGGAATGTAGCAAAAACATAACTATGAGCCATTATTTTTAAAAGTATATTTTTATTGACTTCAGAGAGGAGGGGAGAGGGGGAGAGAAATAGAAACATCGATGAGTAAGAATCATTGAACGACTGCCTCTTGCTCATCCCCTAATGGGAATCAAGCTCGCAACCTAGGCAGGTGTCCTGGATCGGAATCGAACCCGAGACCCTTTCGTCTGCAGGCCAATGCTCTTATGCACTGAGCCAAACTTACTAGGACTATGAGCTGTTATTACTGTATTTTCCGGCATATAAGACAACACCTAACTTTTCCTGTTAAAATAGAGTTTGGGATATACTCGCTATATAAGACTACTCCTCTTCCAACGCACACTAAATAAAAATTAAAAAAACAAACATCAGATTTGATTGCAATATGGTAATTTTGAGAAGTTTTTTGGGGGGTTAAAAAGTCATCTTATACGCCGGAAAATACGATACTATTATTTTGTATAGATAAACTACTATGAAAGGTAAATATAGGACGTTTAGTGAAAGACCAGTGAACTGTAATCAAATGGATATTGGTGTTTAGTTATTTAATGTTGAGGTGGTTTGTATAGTTTTATGTAGGTAGGAAATATAAGTTGTAGTTTCTGCCATATAATTAGCTTACATAAGCACTCTTTGTACCTCTTTTCCCTCATCTGTAAATGGGCATAACCCCATTCTTTTTCTTTTTTAAAAAATAAAAAATATATTTTTATTAATTGCAGAAAGAAGGGGGGAGAGAGAGAGAGAAAGAGAAAATATCAAGAATCATTGATCAGCTGCCTCATGCACAACCCTACTGGGGATTGAACTGGCATCCTTGGCATGAGCTCCAAACCTGGATTTGAACCAGCACCTCTTGGTAGCTCAACCAATTGAGCAATACCAGCCAGGCTTTATATTCTATATAATAAAAGGCTAATATGCAAATCGACCGAAAGGCAGCATGATCAGTCACGATGACATGCACTGACCACGAGGGGACAAATGCTCAATGCAGGAGCTGCCTTCTGGTGGTCAAGGGCCCCCCCCCCCCCCCGTGCACAAATTTTGTGCACCAGGCCTTTAGTTTTAAAAATAATTACATGAAAACTAGAGGCCCAGTGCCTAGATTCATGCACCTGTAGGGTCCCTTGGCCTGGTCTGTGGGGATCAGGCTGAAATTGCCCAGTGCATGGATTCATCTAGGGCATGTCTGGCCTATCTTGCCCAGTCCCTATCAGCCTGACCCCAGCAGCAAGCTAAACTACCGGTTGGAGCATCTACCCCCTGGTGGTCAATGCATGTCATAGCTACTGGTTGGATGGTCGCTTAGCTTTTATATGTATAGATTTGATGTAATGTGTTTGTTTGTTTTTTAACTTACTGTTTATTGAATAAGCCTGTATTATTTCCCTAAAGCTATTTGCTCTTGATAAGGTGTATGCTATATATATATGTGTGTGCATATATATAATGCATGTGTTATGTAATATATATTAAATGTATTTCTATGTTTAATAGTAGATCAGCCCTATTTGAGTCAAAGGTAAAAGAATGGAAGGTCTAAGGAAACTGGTATCCTAGGGTTTTTCCAAAAATATTTTTGAAAACCCCTGAACTTGGTGATACCTAATATTTCTTATTGCCCTGATAGTGTATAATTTTAAAAACCTGAAATGTAAAACTCTTCTTTCTAGATAGATTGCATGTTTTTCTTCTCATTGTGTCTTTGTTCTGTAGGCCTTTCATATGAGTACAACCTTTAGAGCACGGACATTATTTTCTTTCCTATGATTCCCCTTATATACCTAATATAATGTGAGGCAGTTTGGGAATTAGGAAACATCATGTTCCTTTGTTTTTTGAAACCTGAGTATATTCATTTGGTAATTGCCAAATATTTTGAATCTATGCTATATGAGAAATTGTCTGGTTCTCTTTTTTTTTTTTTTTTTGGTACAGTGACCTTTATTGATGGTGCATAACAAGGTAGGGCTACCTAAGCCCCTCCTCTTCTTCAGGGGGTCTGGGATGGAAACTGTGGTCAGGAGATTCTCAGGATGTTGGGAGATCGACCTGGGGCAAGGATTCCCATCAGCTGGAGGCCTTTTCCTCTTTCTGGGGCTGGTAGTCCAGGGGGCTCTTATTCCTTGGAGGCCATATGGACCATAAGGTCCATCATCCTGGAGAAATTGTCTGGTTTTTAAAGAGCTTATAGTATAACAGGAATACAAAACAAAAGACCAAATAAAACAGGTTAAATTATTTGAGTACAATAGAAAAAGTATGAAGATGTTAGAAATAGTAAATGGGATAAGCTGGATGAGAGGTAGGACTTTTGATTTTCAATATTTATGTATATATGTATTTATTGATTTTGGAGAGGGAGGGAGAGAGAGATGGAAACATCAATGATGAGAGAGAGTTGTCTGTTGGCTGCCTTCTGCACACCCTCTACTGGGAATTGAGTCTGCAACCTGGCATGTGCCCTGACTGGGAATCGAATGGTGAGCTCCTGGTTCCTAGGTCTGTACTCATCCACTGAGCAACACCAGTCGGGCAGGACTTTTGGTTTTTTAAGGGTAGAGAACACATTATTTGAAAAGAATCACTGGTGGATATAAGTATGATATATAGAGGGAACGAGTAAGGAAAGAAGTATAATTGAAGTAGAGGGGGTGCACAGTGAGAAATACTGTGGTATGAAGTACGAATTGGTAGCTTCAGGTCAGCTTACATAGACTTTTTAATAATCCTTGCCCGTATTTCTATTCTCATAACAAAAAAAGTGGCGAGTCCTTAGAGACTTAATTTGCCTAAAACTTTCCATTAAAAGTATGGAAAGGAGAAGTAAAATAAAGTGGGAGCAGCATGTGTGAGGAACCAGTGTGAATTTAGTCTTTTTTTTTTTTAACCTAATTATAAAATGCATGGTTTTATCAGGTTGGAGTACCTTTTGGAAAATATTAATATACTGATTTGTGTGTGATATTTAATATTCAAGTATAAACATGTATAATTACCTTTAGGCCTTGCTTGAGAGGACTGGTTATACTCTGGATGTAACCACAGGACAGAGGAAGTATGGTGGTCCTCCACCAGACAGTGTGTACTCTGGCATGCAACCTGGAATTGGAACAGAAGTAAGTGTTCTTCAGCTGTTTGCCAAAGTTTTTACAGTTTATAGATTATTCTATCTATTGTACATGTAGGGAAAATACTTGATTCTTTTTAAGGTTAGCTGTTATTTTTTTGGATATCCATCTGTATTTTGCTGCCATTATTAGCAAAAATAATTGTAACTGTTAGGTACCCAAATACTTTGTAAAGGAATGTAGAATTCTTGGATCCAACTGCTAAAACTATGCAACTAGCAACCCCACCATGAATTAAGTGCTTACGTGAGGTTATTAAGGATAAATAATTGCTATATCCTGTTTTTGGTTTTGCTTTATGTCTAATTTTGAACATTGTTCTCCCTTCTTGATCCTTTTTCCCTCCATCACATAGATGGTATTTAATATTTACTGAGAGATTTATTGATGGGAGTGAGTTATACAAGGGAAGGAGGTGGAAAAGTTGAGCACATTGTTTATATTTGAAACAAAGAAGTAATTTGTCCTCCATCTGTGCCTTGCTAAAATTTTCTTCATATCCCTTTATGCTAATTATTTAAAAGGAGAAAAATAGAAAAAATATTCTCTGGTGAGGATTAACAAAAACAAAAAACCCTAAATTACTGCTCTGGATGGGTAGTTCAGTTGATTGAAATGTCATCCTCTGATGCATCAAGGTTGCAGGTTCAATTCCTGATTGAGTTCCATACAGGAATCAACCAATGAATGTGTGAGGAGGTGGAACAAAGAATCGATGCCTTTCTCTCTCCCTCTCTCCCCCCTCCTTCCCCCTCTCTCCCTCTCTCCCCCTTCCTTCTTCTCCCTCTCTCCCTTTCTCTATCACCCAACCTTTTTCTCTCCCTCACTCTCTCACTCTCTTCTCCTTTCTGTCTCCCCCAACCCTCCCACTCTCTTTCTCAAAAATCAATAAATAAAATTAAAAAAACTAAATTACTTAATGTTACATAATTATTGATAGAATTGCAATTGGGACTCAACCATCTACATTCCTCATAGGATCAAACCCCTTTGGTATCCTTTATCTTTTTTTTTTAATATATACTTTATTGATTTTTTACAGAGAGGGAGAGGGATAGAGAGTTAGAAACATTGATGAGAAAGAAACATCGATCAGCCGCCTCCCGCACAGCCCCTACTAGGGAAGTGCCTGCAACCAAGGCACATGCCCTTGACCAGAATCGACGCTCTATTCCCCTGAGCCAAACCGGCTAGGGCTTAATGTATTTCTTAGGAATAAAAATTAAGTCTATATAATACTGTTACGTTCTTCACAACACACAATGCAGCCTGATGTAAATTTAATTAGTTGTATATATTTCATAATTATAAAAATGAACTTTTTTGCCCATTATATTGGTTTTATTCATGGAGACTTATTTTATCTTTGCTTTACATAGATAAGGATTTTACTAGCACTCTAAGATTTCACTCAAAGCATTTGAATATTTATTAAGAAACTATTTTGAGTATCCAGTTACAAACAAACAATTGGTATGCTAGTTATAAAACATATTATTATTCTCTTATATAGGAGAAATGTATTTTTCTATATGTTAGATATCATTACATACAGCAGATATTGTGGCAAAATTCCTATATGAGATTACCAGTCTAAACCCCTCCTTGTCAAATATAAAAAGTGTAAAACTGCAATGTAAAATGTTGGATTCCTCCCATAGATTTAGGTTTCATGAGATTTAATCTGTACTTGTTAAAAATTAAAGTTTTGGAAAATTAGGGGGAAAAAGGTGTTTTTTTTTCCCAATTATAGTTGGCAGTCAATATTTTATATTAATTTTAGGTGTACAACAAGAAAAGTAGATTTTTAATATAGATTTAATACATTGTTTTCAATTGGTCTTTTTTTTTTTTTTTTTAATCCTCACCCAAGGATATTTTAGTCATTAAAATGTTTTTAGCTCTTGATTGAGGAAGTTGAAATTAGGGTCAGTGCCTAAGATTTGACAATATTAAAATTTAAGTTATTCGAAGACTGTGAGGTTTTATCTTTGGATAAAATCTGTAAATTAATATTATAAATGAGCACTCATTAACAGAAGTTACTAAGCAATTTCTGCTTTGTGAAATACAGAATGATAGGTATTCATTTCATAATGTATTTCTTAGTGTGCCTTGACTTTCAGACCTAGTCTGGTTATGATATCTTTATATACTTCAGCTGGTATTGTAAAACTTTTGAGAAGCAAGTTCTGTTTTAATTTGTTTCCATTGATAAAAATGTAATATCCACGGAGATCACGGCTGTCTGTAATAATAAAAACATAATATGCTAATTAGACCAGCCAGTGGTAGGCAAACTGTGGCTCATGAGCCACATGCAGTTTTCGAGCTGCTGTTTGCTGCTCTGTTGACTAATGAGTTTGCCGACCACTGGATAGGGGCTTAATCACAAGAAACAACAACAGCCTGTAATTATTGGAATTGAGAGTCTAGGTCAGTGGTCGGCAAACTCATTAGTCAACAGAGCCGCAAACCGTGGCTTTCGAGCTGCAGTTTGTCAACCACTGGGTCACCAGACAACCTTTTGCATGAAGCCAAGAAGGCCAAGGTAGAGACAGTTTCGGTGTGGACAGTGGGAGCCAAGCCCCTTGCACGAATTTCATGCATCACGCCTCTAGTATATATTAAACTCCTGTTTGTTTAAAGTGCATAAGCACTGATGTTCTATTTAAGAATTCAGAGGAAATGGCAGATTGAGATACAGTTCTTTGATTTCTTACTAATGGAAATGTTACAGAACCAGTGATAGAGACCTAAAAGTATATGACTTTGTAGCACGTGAATTGAATTATATATGAAGAAAAGCTGCTGTGTTTGCAAAATAGCAAATAGGAACTGGATAATGAATGAACCCGAGTAGATACTCAAAAGACTTTGTTGAACTGCCGGATTGCTTCTGTTGATTGCTTCCGGAGCCTCAAAGGACTTCCTCTATTACTGTTGAAGTATTTGATGGATAGATAATAGACAAAGTTTTTTCCAAGTCTTGATGCCAAGAGAGTAAAGGAATAATTGTATGGTATTTGTCAGTTTCTATTGGTTCTGGATTGGAGTGGAGGATAACTTACACACAACTGAGTGATTACTCTGAACAGTTCATAGGGATCCCAAATGGCTCAGGAATCAACCATTTAATAAAAGGAAAACATTTCTATTTCATTTTAGTTAATTACAAATTGGAGCTTAAAAACTTTAAAAGATGTGATATTTAATTTATTGTGTTTTTTTTAAATCCTCACCCAAGAACCTTAGCCTGTTTGGCTCAGTGGTAGAGTTTCTGCCTGGGGACCAAAAGGTGGGGCTTCTTATCTTGGTTGCAGGCTCCTCCCAGGCTTTTGCCCTGGTCAGGACTCATGTGGGAGGTAACCAATTGATGTATTTCTTTCACATGTGTTTCCCTCTGTCTTGCCTTTCTTTAAAAATCAATGGGAAAATATATTGGTGAGAATTAACCAAAAAATAATAATAATAAATCCTCACCTGAGGATATGTTTTTATTGATTAAAAAAATATATAATTGGTTTTTTAATTTAAAAAATATTTTTTATTGATTTTTTTTTTTTTTAATAGAGAGGAGGGGAGAGGGATAGAGAATTAGAAATATTGATGAGAAGGAAACAATGATCAGTTGCCTCTTGCACACTCCCTACTGGGGATGTGCCCGCAACCAAGGTACATGTCCTTGACTGGAACTGAACCTAGGACCCTTCAGTCCACAGGCTGATGCTCTATCCACTGAGCCACACTGGTTCAGGCTATTAGTGTTTTAAGTATATTTTTATTGATTTCAGAAAAGAAGGGAGAGAGAAACATCAATGATGAGAATTATTGATAAGCTGCCTTCTGCACACTCCCTACTGGGAATGTGCCTGCAACCAAGGTACATGTCCTTGACTGGAACTGAACCTGGGACCCTTCAGTCCACAGGCTAACGTTCTATCCACTGAACCAAACCGGCTTGGGCTCTTGGGTGAGGATTTTTTTAAAATACATTTTTATTGATTTCAGAAAAGGAGAGAGAGAGAGAGAGAGAGAGAGAGAAACATCAATGATGAGAATTATTGTTCAGCTGCCTCCTGCACACCGCCTACTGGGAATTGAGCCCACAAACTGGGCATGTGCCCCTGACTGGAATTGAACCCTGGACTCTTCAGTCCACAGGCCAACCCCGCATCCACTGAGCCAAACCACTAGGGCTGTTTTTATTGATTTTAGAGAGGAAAGGAAAGAGAGAAAGAGAAAGATCCCTGATTAGGGATTGAACCCAAAATCTGACCAGAAATTGAACCTGCAACCTTTTGTTGTACAGTACGGCACTCCAATCAGCTGAGCTACTCAACCAGGGCATGTTTTTGAATACTGTTTAGTTTTAGTCTTTTTTTAAGTTCTTTTAATGTTCTAAGCTAAACTGATCTTGAAATGAAGCTACCTCCTATTTCTAAGATAAATCAGTATTTTTGGTCCCCAATGATTTATAATACTTATAATATTGGGTGCTTTGTTGACCACAGATTTGGAGATGTTTCTTCTAAAATAAATTAGTATTCTCTTGGAAAATCTAACATTCAAATGATAAGAGTACAATGAGCTCATTCTTTTGAATCTTTTCTGTAACTGAAAATAAAGATTTTTCATTTTAGGTATGCTTAATGAGGCAAACCTGTCTGGTTCTAAAAATATAGGCACATATGTTATATAAGTAGTAATATAATCTGACATTTATTTTCCTTACTTAGTTGTGTGTCAGGTATATTTTCATAGTGCCACTTCATGTGCTCTTTCTTTCCCATGTATGTGTCATGGGTAGGGGGAAAATTTGGATGGTGAACAATGTAATTATGAAGCACCATTGCATTTTGTTAATAGAAACAATACAAAACAGAATTTACTTCTAAGGACAGTTTTAAAATATTCAAATTCCAATATTCTGGAATATAAAAATACTCTAATCAGAGTAGGCTACAGAGCCTAGCCACATTAAATAATTGCATTTCAGCGTAGGCCAGATGACTCTGTTGATTGGAGTGTCTGGTTGGAGTGTTGTCCCATACACTAAAAAGTTGCGGGTTTGATTCCTGGTCAGGACACATACCTAGGTTTTGGGTTCAATCCTCAGTTACCCTTTGTTCTCTCAAAAATGTTTCTCTTTCCCTTCCTCTCTCTAAAAATCAATGAAATAGATGAGACCTTTGTCAGTATAAATTTTTTAATACATTTCAAAATTAATATCAATCATTCTTGTGTATTTCTCTCTTTTTTCCCCTTTAATCCTCACCTGAGGATATTTTCCCATTGATTTTCAGAGAGAGAGGAAAAGACAGAGAAATACTGATTTGAGAGAAACATATCAATTGATTGCTTCCTGAGCTCACCCCAGACAGGGCCTGGGCCAGGGAGGAGCCTACAACTAAGCTACATGCCCTTAAAGGGAACTGAACCTGGGATCCTTTAGTCTGCAGGCTGACACTATCCACTTTCCTTAGGACACCTTTTTTTTTTTTTTTTGTAAGTGCCGTGCCCTGTTACTGTTTATAGAGGTGACTAGAGGCCCAATGCGTGAAAATTCATGCGCTGGTGGGGGGGGGTCCCTCAGCCCGGCCTGCCCCCTCTCACAATATGGGTCCCTCAGGAGCAGGAAACAGCCCAAGGATCAGGAGAAGGCGCCGACGCCCCATCACACTTCTGCTGCTGCCACTGCCAGCAGTAAAAGCCTCGGCCGGCCCTGGTTACATAAGCCTCAGGTGGCCCTGGGAAGTTTGCTGAGGGGGTGAGGGCTGAGGGAATTTGGGGACTCCCGAGGCAGGTGCACGGCAAGGCTGGGGCTGATGGGACTGGGTGCCGCCATCTGTAGGCACCGCCATCTTTGAGGGTGTGACAGCATATTCCCTCCTTATTAGCTGTGGGTGCTGCCATCTTTTGTGATGGTATGAGGGTCAATTAGCATATTCTCTTTTATTAGATAGGATAATGCAGGTTGGTTTAGCTGAAGCTTGTGAGAAGTGGTCAGATTCTGGATATTTTGAAGACAGGTCAAACAGTATTTATTGATAGGTTGGATATGGAGATAGAGAAAGCAGCCAAGAATGACTTCAAGACTTCTTAACTGAGCACCTGGAAGGATGGAATTGCCATTATTGAAATGAGAGGAAGGCTGTATTAAAGAGCAATTTAGGATTGAAAGTTCAATTCTGGATATGTTTCGAGATATCTCTTAGAACTCTAAGTATAGCTGTTGTTTGATCTGTTGCTTATATGAGTCTGGAGTTTAGGGGAGAATTTTGGTTGGAGATTGTAAATGTGGGGAGACATAAGCATCTGTATGGTATTTATAAACCATAAGTTTGGATGCAGTCACCAAGGAAATATGTGTAGTTTAGAGAAAAGATCTAAGATCTGATCTCTGCAGCCCTTCAGCATTTAGAGTTTGGGAAGATGAGGAGGAACTAACAAGGGACTGAGAAGAGCAAGCCAGTGAGTTAAGAAGAACCAAGAGTGTGGCGTCTCAGAAGTCAAAGTCTTCACATAAGGAAGGCTGGTTAATTTTATCAAACTTTCCAGGTAAGGTAAGGACTGTGAATTGACACTTGATTGTAGCAAGGTAGATGTCATTAGTTAACTTTGACAGGGATGGTGATAAAAAGCCAGATTTGGAGAAGATTCAAGAGAGTGGGAAGATGAGGAATTTGAGATAGCAAGAACTTACAGGCTTTTTTGTTTTGTTTGTTTTAGCAAGAAATGGGGTAATAACTGAAAAGTATTATAGTCAAGATATATTTTTGTTTAAATTTTAAGGGAGAAATTAAAATATATGTGCTGATGGAAAAGACTTATTTGTAAAAGGGGAAATTGATAAAATTGTTGCTGGTCCATGCGACCTTGAATAGGAAAGGGGATCTATCCAGTTAGTGCAGAAGTTAACAGTATGAGGTAGATGCTCATTCATACATCAATTTAAAGATGAGCACCCACTGTGTCCAATGCTGGAAATAAAATGAGGAACAAGTTGTGAATTCTCCACTCACATGGAAATTGAACCCTCTCACTAGTGTTATTCCCAGATGAGGAAATTGAGATTCACTAATTAAGAAACTTGCTCAAGATAACTAAAATGTATATTTGAATTCAGTATAACTTGAAACTCACTATTTTTTACATTTTTTCTACCTTCATAGCTTTACTTTGCCAAGCCACATCATCCCTTTCTGGGCTTGCCCTGTTAACCTGACCAGTCAGCCTGTTTCCTTGTACACTCCATTTTCAACCCAGTTACTCAAATACTCCTTTTAGAACATAAGTCATACCTAGTCACTTGTCTGTTCAAAGCTCTCTGATGTCTTCCCAACACAATTGGAATAAAACCCAAACTCCTAACCATGATTTAACTTAACTTTTGTCTCATTCTCAATACTGACTCCTGTGTGGATGTTGTATCCTATTTGCTGTTCTTCAACTATGTCAGTTGTACTCCCATCTTTTTGTACTTGTTCCCTCACTTTGGAATGTTCTTTCCTCAGATTATTTACTTTTATTTTCTCTCTTAGGTCTCAATTCAAATTTAACCTTCTTAAGGAGGTCCTCTAATTAAAATACAGTTTCTTCCTCATAATTTTTATCCCGTTCTTTCCTTTATTTTTGTTAACCTTCAACACCGCCTAAAAAATATTGTTTATATCAGTAATAACAAGCTTCATGAATACCTAGACCTTGTCTTTGGTGTTCACTATATTCCTAGAACTTAGAAAAATACATGCACATGAGTCTAAAGTGTATGCATTTCCATGTCTCATGAGTGGTTTGTTTCATGAGAAGGAACCAGTAGTCTGTAGAGGCTAGGCATTATGCATTTGAGCAACTTTAAACTGATACTTAAAAGACTGATTGGACATGGATGAGAATGGAAGTGATTCAAAATATTTGAGATTTTTTTGTTTAGTTTATGGGAGTAATACTTCCTCAGTCACCTTGTTGGAGGAGCAGCAGAAATTATGTTCTTCCAAGAGAAATTGTGAAAGTTCAAAGGAGCCAGTTGACAAGGGTGGGTTTTAGTCAATTTGACTTTTGAAAAAGGAAACATTTGTTACAAATGTATTCTATCTTCATATTAAAATATTTAGAAATGTAATAAGGAAAAATACAATTAGAAAAGTTTTTATATATTATAACTGCTATTGTATTATTCTGATAGTCATTCTTATCTATATCTATATTCAAAAAAACAAGTTGGCACTGCTAGACTTACTGATGACAAGAGGGAAGTTTAATAGGCAGTTGGAGACGCAGAACTAGGTCTTGGGGTGGGGATCTGGGAGACGACTGTATAGTTGTAGGCTTTAGGAGTAAGATCTTTGTAAGTGAAGAAAATATAGTGAAGTGTAGTAGAACCATAACTTTTGGAAACATGTAGTTGGTTGAAGGATCACCTTGGAAAGGATAGAGAAATAAAGGTAAGAAGATCAGATTAGTGTAAGATTCTGAAGATTTAAGAAGGTTTTCAGAAGGTAGTATTAGTAGTCTTGATGCTTGTTGAGGCAAGGATGGTGAGACTGAGAAAAGAAAATTTGGTCATTAGAAGTTCATTAGTTGGGGGAGGATATTGGAGGGAAAAGGAAAACATATGTACTACTATTAAATATAAGTTATATTGTAAATAAAAAAAGAAGAAAAAAAAGTTCATTAGTGACATTTGGGCATACAGTTTAGGAAGAAGTCAATTTTGGAGACTTAAAGAGCACAGATGCCAAGTGCTTTTCTGAGTGGATTTTTCATTAGAAAGATGCTTCTATAGGGATACCATTAAAATGATGCCTTAAAAGTCTTATTTTTACTTCTCTGTAGCACCAGTACTAAGCATCTAGTAGATATATTGAAAAGAAAAATTGCATGGTTAAAATAAAACATGGAGGATGTGTTCTAAGCATAAAAGTAAAAGGAAAGATATAGAAGCTAAAGTATTATTTGTTTGTATTTTGTTTAGCTGTAGGAGATTTAGCATGTTTATTGACAGAGGAAAGAACCAGTTTACAGGAAAGGAGGGTGTATTGAGCAAAAAATAGGAGAGTTGAGGAAATAAAGGTTTGTAATTATTAACACAAGGAGTTGGTGAAAAGAAATGTGCTGTTTTATTAGAATTAACTTTGGAAAGGAAGTAAATCTCTTTCTCTGAGGTATAAAGGAAAGAAGTAAAAATAGATGCTGAGAAAAGTTTTTAAGGTTGAGAGGAAAAGAATATGAGGAAACTAGTAACTTTCCCAGAAGAACTTAAAAGTGACTGAACAAGGATTGAAGACTTCAAGAAGACAGAATTGGAATAGTTGTTGAATGAGAATTGTTAGATTTTTCAGAAGAAGACGTCGGGTTTTACCCAACAGCTGTGAAGGTGAATCCATTTTTTGGAAAGGATTATGTTAGATTGCACAACTGTTATGGAGCTTAACATCAGAAACTTAATATCCAGTATAATTTTGACATCTTTTGGATTGCTGTTATTAATTAATCAGGTTATTTTTCAGAATATGAAATGTTGGTGTAGAAGAGTTTCACTAGACCATTTATCTCATGCAAACACTCACTTGTTAAGACTGGATTGCAAATATTTTAACATAAAGGATTTTTTTTTTAATAAAGAATTATTTTTGATGTTACTGATGTGGTAGAAACCTGAAGAAAATTGTGTATGATTACTTAATTTGAATTTAACATTGTATATAATTTAAATCTATATAATTTTTATTAAGGTAGAATACTAAATCTATATTGTGAAGAATTTTTTATAGACCTTAAAATATAATATTCTGGTAGAGAAAG
Organism: Antrozous pallidus; assembly: GCA_027563665.1. NCBI lineage: Eukaryota > Metazoa > Chordata > Mammalia > Chiroptera > Vespertilionidae > Antrozous > Antrozous pallidus. The sequence continues at coordinate 198,613,278 of CM050508.1, forward strand.
GGATTGATCGAAGAAGCCCTGGAGGTTTAAATAATAAAAATTTTAGATTGAGGAAGACCACATTAACCTTTTATTCAATTTTATTTTTATAAAAACGCAGATATATTTCCATGAACATATGTGTTCTTCACTTTTATGAGGAAAATAAATTATAAATATTCAAATTTTAGTACAAATTTCGCACACTCTTATTTATCAGTTTCCATTATTCAATATAGAATATTGTTCTATGTTGATGACCCTAAAGTCATAATAAAAACTAGAGTCAGTTTCACAAAACTCAAATTATCCCATTGCTTCTTAACCATCTTCCTGTTCCCATCCCCTTAAAAGGCAGCTAGGCTTTATGGATCTAAAATCAAATGCTTACATTGGGATTCTAATACAGAGATTTTATTTCAGGTCTTTGTAGGTAAAATACCAAGAGATTTATATGAGGATGAGTTGGTACCCCTTTTTGAAAAGGCTGGTCCTATTTGGGACCTACGTCTTATGATGGATCCATTGTCTGGTCAGAACAGAGGGTATGCATTTATCACCTTCTGTGGAAAGGAAGCTGCGCAGGAAGCTGTTAAACTGGTATGTGATAACAAAACAGATACCTACTGACTAGCAAGTCATTGTTTGAGAGGATTACCTCAGTTTAAAATGTTTGCAGTTAACATTGTTTTATTTTCTTTAGTTATTGTTTTGAATGTTTTTATGTTGACTGAGTTGGTATGTGGCCTTTGCTCTGTGTTTTCTGATTATAAAAGTAAAAAAGAAATGAGGATACCCCAGAATTAATGTGTTGGAGAAAGTATCCCATAATTCTAAAAAGTTATTAATAGAGCACGGCTGGTATGCCTCAGTGGTTGAGTGTTGACCTGTGAACCAGGTGACCACAGTTCAATTCCCTGTCTGTGCACCCGGGGTGCAGGCTCCGTCCCCAGTGCGGGGCATGCAGGAAGCAGCCGATCATGGATTCTCTTTCATCATTGATGTTTCTGTCTCTCCCTCTTCCTTCCTCTCCGAAATCAATAAATATAAATATGTTTTTAAAAGTTATTAATTAGAGTGATTAGTATCTAAAATTCCATTTGAATATTGATAGAAAGAATGTCAATTCTTGCTGTTAAACTTTATGATAGGATTCTTAAAGTATAATGAAGACTAGGATACTGTCGCCAATTCAGGAAATGGTTCTGAATCTGTTTTGTTTTATTTTTGTCACAGCCTAATCATACAATTTGTTTTCTAAGTATATTCTTTTCTATATTTTTGTTTCCAGGTCATTCAATATTCTCTATCTTTAATCCTTCTCTTTTTTGATATTTGATAATCAGTCTTCTATTAATTCCTTTTTGTAGGCCTTTTACTGTTTGTACTTATGAGTAGCAATAGTAACTAAGTTTTGCAAATTAAGTATATCTTCACTTTACTGTATTAAAATACAACCATCTCAGTAACGTAACCAGTATCATTTTATTTTGGCATATTCTTTTGCCAGATATCTAAAGCCTTCCTAGTCTAGTTTTAGTCCTTCTAGAACAGTAACCTCCTTTAACCAAGGCTTTTGTTTCATAAGTTGTCTCTAAAGTAGTTCTACTTCTAGTTTGACCCAGATTTTAGTCTTTGTTTTGGATTTTTTTTACAGTATATCTATTTAATATTAAGTTTTTAAATCCTTATTTCCATGTTTTGCCAACATATGGATAATTTCATTTAATAATAACATGTCTTTTAGTAAATAAATGGGTAAGTAATGTTAAAACATGAGAAGCTAAAGTTTATCAAGGAAACCATCATAGTGATTCAATTAAATATTTTTATATCTATCATATACTTTTGAAAGTGTTGTGTTTGATAAGCAATTTAAAACTATATTTAGAATTCTGTGGTTTGTGTAGAATGTGAAGTTCTTCTAAATTTCTTTTGCATTGATTAAACATAGTTGTTACTCTTTATATATTATTTATCTTGCCAATGGCTTGTCTATATCTGATTTCATCTCCAAAGTACTTTTTTTCTGGAAAAAAAAAAGAAAAAACATGGAAAAAAGTTTTTAGATAGATAAAATCCTAAATACGAAATAAGAGTTTTAAAAATATAATGAGAATAACTTTGAGTTATTTATGATATGGAGGAATAGTGAAAGTTAACAAAACCAAATTAAATGGAAGACTGGCTATAACAAGTTTAAAATACACATTTATATTATGACAAGCCTGAGGGAACTTGGTGAGTTCATGAAGCAGGGTATTGACCTTAAATTAATGAATATTTTAGATTGAGATCGGTTGTCCTGAGTTTGGGGTGGTTGTGGGGTGTCTGGTTCTTTTCTTCTTTGCAGTGTGACAGCTATGAAATTCGCCCTGGTAAACACCTTGGAGTGTGCATTTCTGTGGCAAACAACAGGCTTTTTGTTGGATCAATTCCAAAGAATAAGACTAAAGAAAACATTCTGGAAGAATTCAGTAAAGTCACAGGTAAAACAAAAATGTATTTAGAAGTTAATTTTGGGAAATCTGTGGTACTGTTTATAAGTGCAAAAAAAGGAAGTGTATATTAATCTAAGAGTTTAAGTGTCTATTCAGTTTCTAAATTGCATCCCTTCTGCTTTTAATATTTCTGGATTTTGCCAGTTTGATAAATCATTTGAATTTTTAAATATTTATAGTGGTTTGGATTAAGCATGATTCCTCATACTCTTAGTATCTTGGAATGTCCCCTTCACTTTACCTTAATTGGACCTCTGCTTTTGCCAGAGTTTTTGCCCTGTGGTCTTCAAGTGAGGGCTTTGCCCCTTCTGACAGTCAGTGTACTTTAGGTCCAAAGCGATTAGGATTCTTGTCCTCTTCCTGTTAGCTCATCTCAATCATATTTTTCAAAATTTGCAATTCCAAATGCATGGAATTGACTGAGAAGTACATTTTATATTACAATGTATATGTTTATACATTGGTCTGTATACATTTATATGTAACTGAAACAAAACTTAATGAAACCATATACTTTTACTGCTTTCCATGATTTAGTCTGATATTTCCTTTTCTATTTCCAGTTTTAAAATGCTAATAGAGAGCTATTAAATACTAGCTGTGGTTTAAGAAACACTTTTTTAGACTATTACTTTCCCTTTTAAAGAAAACCCCACTATTCCTTTACATTTTTATCATCCAGATGTACTATCCTTTCCCCTTCCTTCAAGCTGTCATTCATCTATTTCTCTTCTGGTTTCAATTTGTCTTAATTGAAAGTTGCTTCTGGCTCACAGTCTTCCTCTTCTGTCCTAAATTGACTTACTCTTAGTACTTTTACTGTAGAGGCATCATCCAGTACCCTAGCCTCCTAGTTTTATGACCACCTCATTTTCAGTCCTTTACTTCAGCTCCTCACATTCTGGAACTTGTCGCAAATTCTAGCTGCTGTGGAATTTTTTACTTCTAGCATCCCACATTGTAATCACTGCCACTCCCCTATATAATCATCCTATATAATAAAGGGCTAATATGCAAATTGAATGGTGGAATGACTGGTTGTTATGATGCGCACTGACCACCAGGAGGCAGATGCTCAACACAGGAGCTGCCCTTGGTGGTCAGTGCGCTCCCATGGGGAGCACCACTCAGCCAGAAACCGGGCTCACAGCTGACGAGCACAGCAGAGTTGGCAGGAGCGTCTCCTGCCTCCATGGAGGTGCTAAGGATGTCCGACTGATGGCATAGGCCCGCTCCTCAAGGACTCCCGGATAGCGAGAGGGCACAGGCCAGGCTGAGGGACTGCCCCTCTTCCCCCCCAATGCATAATTTTTATGCACCAGGCCTCTAGTTTATTATGATCTACTAATTCCTTTCTAGCTTTATATCCATGTATTCATTTTTTCAGCAAGTGTTTATCCAGTGCCTGTTGAGTGCTGGTATTGTACTATCTGCTGGGATACAATGGTGAATAAGAGATCTAGTCTCTGCCCTGTAAGCTTACATTCTGGGAAAGGAGAGAAGATTCCCCACTAAAATTAAAGAAATATTTACACATGGTGGGAAGCACTGTGAAGAAGGAAATTAAGGATAGTTAGGTAGAGAATAGCTACTATTGAGGATTTGATGGTTATGGAAGCCTTTTCTGATATGGTGACATTTCAGCCAAGACATGAAGAATGAGAAGAAGGTAGCATACAAAGAGGCATTTCAAGAGAGTAACACATGCCTGTGTTCTAATGCAAAAAAGAACTTGGTATGTTAAAGTTAGTAGAAGGCCAGTATTTTTAAAAGGTAGAATTAGGGGTAGAATTATATTAAATGAAGCAGGTAGGACTTTTGTAGACCATGTAAAGAGTTTGGATTTTAGTGTATGTATAATGAGATGGTATTTGAAGGTCTTAAACAGGGAATAATATCTGTTTTATGTTTTCAGAATATTATTTCTATTGCTGTATAGATAATGGCTTAGAAAGGGGTAAAGAATAGAAGCTTTCCTAATGTTCAAATAGAAGATTGAGCAGTGGAGATGCAAAAAGTATATTGGCTTGGAATTGGATTGGGGAGATGAAGTAAAGGAGGAAATCAAGAATGAGTCTTTAATTTCTGACTTGAGAAACCCAGGAGATAGTACTGTTTATTAAACAGGAGAGTCTAGGGAAGACAGATGTGGGGAATGGTGGTGCAGTTTTGGACTGTTAAATTTGAAATGTCTTTAAGTCTGGGATAGAAATAAAATCTAAGCATTCTTAAGGATATAGATAGTATTTAAGAGTAGGAACTAGCTGTTTTTTACCTAGAAAGATTTATGGAAAGATGAGGGCACAGGACAGACCAGAGGGACACCAGTATTTAGCAATTATTTTTATTCTTAGTAAAAACTAGTTTTTAAGTTAGACCCAAGGATGGTTAGTTGCTGGATCTTAGTTCTCTTGGATTTATATCAATAATTTGATGTTTAAGTTCCTTGAAGTAGTATTTTCATAAATTATAAAGTCATGTTACATCAAACCTCTAAAACATTGTAGAAAGTTATATGTCAAAATGTAGTAGTTGCACCTATTGTTTATGGCTGTATCTTTACGACCTCTAAAATTAAAAGGAAACATAAAAATATTGTCCCAAACCTCATATCTAATAATGCTGATTAAATTGTTGATTAGGTAATTAGTGAATCATTTGGAAGCTTCTTCAGTTATTTTTTGCTTTTAGGCAAGTGGATTTAGGTCTGCCTAATCAGTAGATGTGTGGTGGATGCTTTTGGCTTATATATCTGGCTGTTGGTTTAACAGAGGGTTTGGTGGACGTTATTCTCTATCATCAACCCGATGACAAAAAGAAGAATCGGGGGTTCTGCTTCCTTGAATATGAGGATCACAAGTCAGCAGCACAAGCCAGACGCCGGCTGATGAGTGGAAAAGTAAAAGTATGGGGAAACGTAGTTACAGTTGAATGGGCTGACCCTGTGGAAGAACCAGATCCAGAAGTCATGGCTAAGGTAAATGCAATTGTTTGGGATGGAGCTATGGTCATCATTTAAATTTTATACTCAGAATGAAGCTCAAAATATTTTGAGTTTTTTTAATATTATAGCTCTTGATTTTAACTATTTAGGCAAGGACCTGTTTTAATACCAAACTTAACAGCCTTTCTTGATATTCAGGAATTTCCATTAACCATTCCTTTTCCTGCTGATTAAACATGTAAAGGAACTGATACTTTCATTAAGTATTTTTATACACACTGAGAAGTTATTTAGTGCTAGGCATTTTAAGGAATACAGAGGTTGAAAAAGAGAGAAAGACAGTGTCTTATTCAGTAAAGAGAGGTAAAGTTTGAATTATAATCTTCATTGACCATATTATAATTTTTATTAAATGGCCAGGAATAATTTTATTTATATTTATATCTAATTTTTTCTCTTATTTTAAAAAGGTTTTTTTTTTTTTTAAGTATCAAGTTTCCTTTAGAGTATTGTCCCTGTTAAGAAAGGCAAATGGTTTGCATGTTTGCTCTTATATGGTAGTGGCAACATATGCATGGCAAGTCCTATAGGGGGACCTCGTTTTCCTCTGTCCTATCCTTGCTTGCATTGCCAAGATCTTTGCCTGGTAACAGATGGTGCCATGAATCCTCATTCTCAGGCTTTTCTTTGGGTGAGTCCTAGGATTGAAGGGACACATTAGAGTTGCATCTCTGTCCTTTTCAGTGAGTTTTGAGTATTTTGGTAAATGTCTTTTTCCTTCTCGGGGAGGCAACAACTTTATGGATGGTCATAAGTTAATGATTAGATTCTTGTGGATGAGAAGTCTGCCTCTAGGTTCTGAGAAGGCAGTCCTCACTGATTAGTTTGGAGAGCCCCAGTTTATATTAGTATAAATTTTTTGTAGGCAAAAACGTCTTTGTGTTAAACAGAAGATCCATTGAGAATGAACCAGAGAGGCTCTCAGATGTGCTGCTCAGTATATTTTTAATATATTCCTTGAATAGTCCCTCCCTCCCTCCCTCCCTCCCTCCCTCCCTCTTCTAGTTTGATATCAGTTTCACTTGTTCTCTCATTTGTAACTGGGGCAAACTTAAAGAATTTGGATGTGACCTGTTTTATTAGGATTGGATAAATATCTTCAGATCTCTTATAATTTTGAATCCACCTTGTAGAAACCGTATTGTAGCTTGTATTGCTTATCCTATAAAAACATTTTAAAAATAGTATTTTAGGTATATTACACATTATACAAGGGGAATCAAATCCCCCCAAATTCTAAAGTTTAGCTGCTAATTTTCTCATCAATCACTTCACATACTTTTGAAAACCTTTCAGATTGAAATTTATCTTAAATCTTTTTATAGGGTTAGAAAACTTCAAATTTTATTCTAGTAACTGTTCTTTCTGCATCCGAAACAAATTTTGGAATGAATAGGTGGTCTCTAATAGGTGGTCTTGAATAATACTGGTTGAATAAATTTGAATATTACTGACTCTTATTGTTTTCTAAGGATGCTCTACAGTGACCCACAGGTTGAGAACCGCTAGCAGGGTCGCCTAAGACCATCGGAAAACACAGAAATTTATGTTATGATTCATAACAGTAGCAAAATTACAGTTATGAAGTAGCAACGAAAATAATTTTATGGTTGGGGTCACTACAACATAAGGAACTGTATTAAAGGGTCGTGGCATTAGAAAGATTGAGAACCACTGAGATTGAGGGAGAGATGGAAACTTCCTTTTTTTTTTTTCACCCATTGAATTAAGATTTTTCTTCCCCATTCTTTCTATTCATATAGCAACACTTTGTTCAGTAAATATGTTTGTTTTTTTGTTTGAATAGTTAATATATTTCCTTAGCTTAGAAATCAAAATTTTATAGAAAGATATAGACAGAGAAGTCCCAATTCTACCCCTAACCCCATCTACCATATCTGTATCATACTCCTTGGTTCCCTATAGGCATTCAGTTTTAGTAGTCTCTTATTATCTTTTCGTGTTTTCTTTGACAAATACTGACAGATATTGAGGATGTATTCTTTCCCTGCTTCTTAAACAAGTAGTTGCCTGATAACTTACTGTTTTCACTGATTCATATTTGTTTTATTTACCACTCTTTCATCAGCTCTAAGGAAGGTATACCATTATTATAAGTACCACTAAGAAATTATAAATGTTGCCAATTGAACTATAACACAGTGCTTATCTGTCACATTGACTGTTAAGTTGGATCCCCATTTCAGAAATTGGCGGGGGGGGGGTGGGGGGGGAAGTCTTACCAACAGTGTATCCTAGCAATCTCTCCATGTCAGCTCTTAGAGCTCTATGTTGTTTTTTTGTGTATGTTTTTTTGAAAATATAATTTTATTAATTTCAGAGAGGAAAGGGCGGGGGGAGAGAGAGAGAAACATCAATGATGAGAGAGAATCATTGATTGGCTGCCTCCTGCACACCCCCTAATAGGGTTCAAGCCCACAACTCAGGCATGTGCTCTTAACTGAAATCAAACCCAGGACCATTCAGTCCAGAGGCCAATGCTCTATCCACTTACCCAAACCAACTAGAACTCTTCCTCTTTTATTCTTCTTCCTCTTTTTTTTTTTTTTTTTTTTTTTGTATGGTTACATAGTGTTTTTCATTTGGTGGATGTACCACAGTATATTCAACCAGCTGGACGTTGGGTTGTTCTAGTCATTTAGGTTGTTTCTGGAGTGAATAAGCTTTTGTCATCTCATTTGATACAAGTACGGATATATCTGTAGGATAGATTCTCAGGTGTAGAATTGTGAGCCAACAGGTAAATGCATCTGTTATTACTAAGATATTCCCCTCTTTGAGAAGTGGACTAGATCATTTTACCCTCCTCCCAGTCAAATACAAGAGACCTGTTCTCATCCTTGTCAAAATTAGTGTATTGTTAAAATTTTGGATTTTGCCTGTTTGATAACAAACAGTATTTCAAAGACCTTAAGAGTTTTCTTCTCTTACTATGCATGAATTTAAGTTTTTACTATGTTTTCCGGTCATTTGTGTGTTATTGTTCTTTGTATGAACCATATAATTATGAATTTTGCCCATTTTTCTATTCAGTTTTTCTGTTGAGTTTTTTATTTTCTGGATCTCTGATATAAAAGAAAGGTTAACTCTTTGTTATAGAAGTCATTTGTTTTTTTACTTTGCTTGTATTTTTTGCTTTGTAGAACCCATTTATTTATTTTTACGTATATTTTTATTTATTTCAGAGAGGAAGGGAGAGAGAGAAATATCGATGAGAGAGAATCACTGATCGGCTGCCTTCTGTATGCCCCACACTGGGGAATGGAGTCCACACCCAGACAGTGCCCTGATGGGGAATGGAACTGTGGCCTCCTGGTTCATCATAGGTCGACGCTCAACCACTGAGCCATGCTGGTCAGGTGAAGCCATTTATTTTTACTAGTTGAATCCATCACTCTTATAGTTTATAGACTTGTAGTTAATAAATTTTGAGTCACAAAGCCTTCCCCAATGTGTATTATAAATACATTGTTTTTTTCTGGCACTTTCATTTTCTGCCTTCCCCATCATCCGTGTGCGCATGCACACGTCTATGTGTCTATTTGGAATTTATCCTGGCATATCGTGTGAGATGTGGATCTGACTTTTATTTTTATCCAGATTAACACTACACTGATTCAATGATTTAAGCATTATGGTTTTTATATCTGGTAAGGTTAGTCTCTAAATTTTTTTCTTATCTTTTTCCTGGCTATATTTCCTATTTTTTTCAGATGAACTTTAGAATCAACATATTCAGTTCTACTAGGGGGAAAACAACCCAGAAAAACTTGTTTAAGGGAGACTTAGGGACCATGCAAAATTTATAAGTTAACTTAGTAATAATTAATGTGTTGGTTTTTTTTGAAGGTCCTATTTATAATATTAGGCTCTTTAATTATAGGGCATGAGAAGGAACCAATGTTTATATTAATCGGTAACTAATATCTGAATCATTTTGTTGACAATTTTTATACCTTCTATCATAGCACTTAATATTTTAGAGGAAAAAAGCCTGTCATGAAAATAGGAAGAAATGCTCTAATATAAGACCAGCTATAATTAAGTAGCTAATGCCAATTTTTTTTATTTGTTGTATTAGGTGAAAGTTTTATTTGTGAGAAACTTGGCTACTACAGTGACAGAAGAAATACTGGAAAAGTCATTTTCTGAATTTGGAAAACTTGAAAGGGTGAAGAAGTTGAAAGATTATGCATTTGTTCATTTTGAAGACAGAGGAGCAGCTGTTAAGGTAGAAATTTTGTTTATTGATATTTGAATCTGCTATTGAAACTTGATAAACATATATAGTGCCTTTTAAAATTAAAATGAAGTTAGTTTTCAACTTTGCCGAGCTCTGGAACTTTTTAAAAAATATGTATATTTTTATTGATTTCAGAGAGAAAGGGAGAGGGAGATAGAAACATCAGTGATGAGAGAATCATCTGTCAGCTGCCTGCTGCCCACTCCCTACTGGGGATTGAACCATGGCCTATTTTGTGGCTCCATGCTCAGCCACTAAGTCACACCTGCTGAGCATCAGCGCCATCTTTAATGGGTAAAATTTCTAGTTTCTTTTTTCTCTTGTTTTTCGTCCTTTGGCAGTAGTGGGGATGGATGACACTAATAAAAGCTTTTCCTTTTTGTACTTGAGAAGGTGGATCCAAAACTCTCAGGGGCTCAGGCTTGGTTCTTTTTCCACATGTTTTAGTTGATCAGTTTTCTGTCTTGTCCAGGCTACTGCTTTTTTAAAAAATTGTTGACAGTATTACAGATGTCTTCCATTTTTCCCTCCTTTGCCCCCTCCACCCAGCTTTTCTCTACCCCAGGCCTACGCCCAGGATACTGCTTTTATTTTTTTATTTTATTTTATTTTATTTATTTATTTTTTTAAAATTATTTTTTATTGATATTTTGCAGTATAATAGTAGTACATGTTTTCCTTTCCCCCTCCCCCTTATCCTCCCCCCAGCCTCCCCCACCCCCCAGCACGTATCCCCAGCTTCCCCCCTCCCCGCCCCAGTGTCTTTCATTCATTGGTTATGTTCATATGCATGCATACAAGTCCTTCCGTTGATCTCCCCCCGCATCTGCCTCCCATCCACCCAAGCCTCCCCCTGTAGCTTGACAGCCTGTTCAAGGCCATCCTGCCTCTATATCAATCACTCTCCCCTGTTTCTTTTCTTCAAAAATATCTTGCCTCTGCATACTAGAAATAAATGTATAAGAACAAAAAGTGTTTCAGTCTCGGTTTCAATGTCCAACTTTTCTGAGTCCCAGTTTCAGTGTCAAATAATTCATTATGTGTATAAGTCAGCAATGGTATCCAGATGGTGGACATATCGTGTCAATGCATGATCCATCCTCTCTGGTTTGGTCCTGGGCTGCCTGCAGACATGCACAGCTGCTGACTGCTAGTATGGCAAGGTGTCGTCAGTGTCCCCCATCTCTGGACCGTCCTCATGACTGGAATAGATCCATCAGTTCCTCACCGTCTCAGGAACCCACATGGTCTTGGAGTTGTTCTCTGAAAACACACAAACACATTCTCGACCAAAAGTTAACAAAGGGATCCTCTATGCAAAATAGACTTGGGATTCTTTTTAATTTTTGCCTAAATGATTTTCCTTTGGCTTATTTTGACACCATGTGTGTTTTTTCATGGGTGTCCTGCCCCAGGATACTGCTTTTAAATGTGCCTTGTAGAAAATCTTTATTTAGAATTGATTGGTTTGCATTTTCATGGCAGCTAATTAATTAGATATTATTGCTTATAAAATTTACAACTCAGTAGAGAATTTAATGTATGCCTTCTGAAATTGCCAATGGTATGAAACACTGATAACTAGTAAGTTGATACCTTCTAAATAGTCCTTTGATTCAATTGGTATTAAATAACAGGTCCATAAAAACTGGTAGGGTGGTTTGTCAAACAGGTCTGTAAAATTACAAAATTTTTAGCTCAACAGCTGGGAATCAACATTCATCGCTATGGCCAGGTGAGCGAGTAGATGGTCTTTTTCAGCTGTCGCCAAACTTTGGAACCTGACGGACCACTGGTTGGCGACTGCTTCTCTATTCTGTTGTTTAGACCAGGAAGCTTCTATAGCCTCATTTAGTTTTAGCTGAAGTAGCTAAAAGCTAAGGTGGTAAAGGGAGAAAATTAGTATCTAGAGAAGGATGGATTTGACTGGATACTTGTAAATCACTAAGTGCTCTTTATGGATAGAGCATTTATGTCTAAAGAAATGGTTGTATAGGGAAATAAAGAAACTGTGGTGAGGTGATATTTTGTTAGAGTCACCTGAACCTTGAAGCATGGCAGAGGCCATTAGGTGGAACAACATAAATAAAGGACTAGAGCATAGAATGCTTTTGATTATTGTCCTCCAGGTGAGTACTTCATTAGGTCAGGCTTTTTCTGGGCTCTGTGCTTTTGTTTAGGCAAAGTATGTTCCAGATTAAGTGTTGTGAGGGAAAACTAGACTGTGTTTGTGTCAATTTCGTGTTGAATTTCACTGCTAATCTTATCAGTGACCTCATTTGTGTTTCGCATTCTTAAAATTTTTTCTTTTTTAAAAAAAATATTTTTAAAAATTCTTTATAGTTTAAAGTATTACATATAGTATTATGTATGGCTCCTTTTCCTCCCATTGACCTCTCCCTGTTCACCCCCATCTCCCAGCACATGCCCTCACCCCCCTAGTGTTTGTGACCATGGTTATGCTTATATGCATGCATACAAGTCCTTTGGTTAATCTCTCATCCTCTCCCCGCTTAAAATTTTTATGGAAGAGCAATGTAAGACCACCTACATGTTAAATGCTATATATTTATTTAAAACTTGGAATCCTGAAATGTTTGTGATACTGGCATCTTCCCCATGTGTGTGGATTTGCCTCTTTTATGGCTGAGCATTGAAGAGTTAGTTATTTGGAATTAAGGACCAGCAATAGGTGACCCTTTTATTTTTTTAAATATAAGATTAGAGCATCCATTTTGTGCTCAATATTGTTTACATATAAGAGGGTGAGATTGAGGGAAACAGGTACTTCCATTATTTTTTTATACTTTGTGGCTGGATTCATCTTTTGCAGATTAAAATATTTAAATTGTTTATTAGTGTATTAACTGACACAGATATACTTATGTAGTTATGTTTTAAAGTATTACTTGTAAAATAAATTTATTTTTTTAATTCTGTATAGGCCATGGATGAAATGAATGGCAAAGAAATAGAAGGGGAAGAAATTGAAATAGTCTTAGCCAAGCCACCAGACAAGAAAAGGAAAGAACGCCAAGCTGCTAGACAGGCCTCCAGAAGCACTGCGTGAGTTTGCATTTTAGTAAATATATCTTTGAACAGAGAATAACTTGATAGCGGAGATCAGGTTAATAAAGTCAGGAAGAGTCATGAAGTAAGCTAACTTGTTTTTTCTTTTCTCCCTTCCCTCCATTGTTAGGTATGAAGATTATTACTATCACCCTCCTCCTCGCATGCCACCTCCAATTAGAGGTCGGGGTCGTGGTGGGGGGAGAGGTGGATATGGCTACCCTCCAGATTACTATGGCTATGAAGATTACTATGATGATTACTATGGTTATGATTATCACGACTATCGTGGAGGCTATGAAGATCCCTACTACGGCTATGATGATGGCTATGCAGTAAGAGGACGAGGAGGAGGAAGGGGAGGGCGAGGTGCTCCACCACCGCCAAGGGGGCGGGGAGCACCACCTCCAAGAGGTAGAACTGGCTATTCACAGAGGGGGGCACCTTTGGGACCACCAAGAGGCTCTAGGGGTGGCAGAGGGGGTCCTGCACAACAGCAGAGAGGCCGTGGTTCCCGTGGCTCTCGGGGCAATCGTGGGGGCAATGTAGGTGGCAAGAGAAAGGCAGATGGGTACAACCAACCTGATTCCAAGCGCCGTCAGACCAACAACCAACAGAACTGGGGTTCCCAACCCATCGCTCAACAGCCGCTTCAGCAAGGTGGTGACTATACTGGTAACTATGGTTACAATAATGACAACCAGGAATTTTATCAGGATACTTATGGGCAACAATGGAAATAGACAAGTGAGGGCTTGAAAATGATAATGGCAAGACACGATTGGCTCTAGATCTACATTCTTCAAAAAAAAAACCCCACAAAATTGGCTTAACTGTTTCATCTTTAAGTAGCAATTTGCTGCCATTTGTATTGGGCTGAAGAAATCATTATTGTGTATATACTCAAGTCTTTTTATTTTTTCCTCTTTTCATAAATGCTCTTGGACATTATTGGGCTTGCAGAGTTCCCTTATTCTGGGGATTACAATGCTTTTATTGTTTCAGGCTTCATTTTTAGCTACAAAACAAGCTGAGCATACTGTTAAATCATGATTTTGCAGAACCTTTGGTTTTGGACAGTTTCATTTTTTTGCATTTGAGATAGATTACATAGGAGTATGGAGAATGCTGTAAATAAAAATACAAGCTAGTACTTTGTCTTAGTAGTTTTAAGAAATTAAAGCAAACAAAAATTTAAGTTTTCTTGTATTGAAAATAACCTATGATTGTATGTTTTGCATTCCTAGAAGTAGGTTAACTGTGTTTTTAAATTGTTATTACTTCACACCTTTTTGAAATCTGCCCTACAAAATTTGTTTGGCTTAAACGTCAAAGCCGTGACAATTTGTTCTTTGATGTGATTGTATTTCCAATTTCTTGTTCATGTAAGATTTCAATAAAACTCAAAAATCTATTCAAAACATTACCTATTTCAAATTCAATTGTGTCCTAAAACATTATTTTATTCGTAATCCTTACAAGGAATATTGTTTTCAAACTATAACTGCCTATGTGAGTGATCAAATTCATGCAAAATTTCTTGTCTATTTCAATATGTATCGTGGCTATCAGACTGAGGCTTAGTCTAAATTCTAGTATATGTTCCAAATAGCACTTCACTGATTGGTGTTCTCTCATAATCTCTTAAATTTTGAAATCTTATCCTTATTTTTATAAAACAGGTTCAATGGCTTTTGAACATTGCAGGCATTGGATAATTTATGTTAAATAAAGTGGGATTAGAGAAGCAAGACTGCAGTTTATTTTGACCCACATTATTTCTATAAAGGATAATTTGTTGTCTGAAAACCTTACTTGCTGAATAAGTGAATACATATGCAAAAGGAAAAAATGTTAGTATTGTGGTGTCAGTTGCACTATGGATGAAACTCCGTTTAGTATACATGATCGGGACTGCCATTTTAGTTCAGAAATATGATTTGCTATTGCTCCATAAATTTGTTTTGAGAAGCACAAGCCTTACAAGAGAGGCTTAAAAATATATAGTAAACATACTTCCGACTTTTGGTTAACACCTTTTTTTTTTTTTTAACTATCCCTAATGGCCAAAGTTTTTGTTGGCCAAGTCATAATGCCTCTTTCCCTGTTTCTTTTAGAAATTCTGATTTATTGTATTGGCCTTTTTGCTTGAGAATAAGAGGAACAAAAGAATCCAAACTTTACAGTACAGGAAAGTCTGGCTCACTTTCAAATTACTGCAAAATTTTCCCTTTCGTTTTGTTCTTAGGTGGATCTGTTTTTAAATTATATAAACAAGAGATTGGGAAATAATTAAAACAACATATCTTATTTTGTGTTTTGTTTCTATTTGGTGTCTATTATAACAGTAGCGCTAATTTCAAAATTATAAGCCACTGAATTTTTTTACAAGTTTGATTAGTTACATTTTGGGTTTTGAATAAGAAAATATTTCTTGATGAAAGTATATCTTATTTCTTTTTAAAAGTGTACTTATTACATAGTACAGTAAGTTAACTGGTCTTATTAATGTTACTATTTTTTTATAAACTGATAAAGGAATTACATAGTCTGTTTTAGAGTAGTTTCAGGTCAACATGGGTATATATTTAATAAAGCTTATATCCATTTGTGTTGATGTAATTTACTGCCCATGTGTAAAAGTAAAGACACCGAAAATTTTTTACTGCTTTTAAACTTTGAAAATATAACTTGAAGCTCATTATAAATCTAAACTATAACAAAACCCTGATTTTTCTTGGAAAGAAGAAAGGATCTAAAAATAAAATTTGAGATCTTTGTATTTCTTAAAAATCAGATGATACCAGCTACAAAGTTACCATGAAGGAAATTAGGACTTGGAATAAAGTGATGCTTCCCCCACCCATCCTAAAATATAAAACCTCAGCAAAAACATAACAAAACTTGGATTCCATATCAAATCCTTTCTTCGATTGCAAATATTCTCACCAATTAAAAGTAAAGTATATCTATAGAAATGCTCCTCTAATATTCTTTTATACATCCATTTATTTAGCAGTAAAATGAAATTTTATAAACTTTAAGTCTCACTTTAGAACTTTTACCTTGTCTTTGTAAACTATTACTATAACAGCATTCAGAAAAAACAGATTGAGAGTTCAACTTTTCACAGAAATCTTAACAATCTAATTTCTAAATCTGAAAAATGTCCATTGAGGAAGGTCTAAAGATTCTAGATTTGCATTTTTGTTTTTACTAGGTACAAATTAGGAGTTCTGGGAAATTTGATTTTCTATACTCCTTGTCATCTTTTTGTTCTCCAACCTAATTCATTTGATTTTATTTATGAGCCTGCTATATTAATGTGTGTTAGGAAGTTTTTACTTTATAATGAGATCGATTTCTTTGTAGTTACCCTCCTGAGATTGGCATAAATATACCCCTTCCCCATAATGGAATGCTAATTTTTATTTGATCACTCATTTATAGCAGTTGCTTAAATGTATGTATATCACATTGGTTTAATTTTTTAAAAACAAAAATGTTCTAATAAGTTGCCAGATTTTTAATAAATCCACATTTGGTCAATATGGAAATTAAGTTACTATGGTTCTGAAGTTAGTTTTTTTAAACAAAAGAGTTCAGCATAATTTTTCTTTTTTTTTTTTCTTTTTCTTTTTTTTTTTAGTTCTGATGGTTATTCTGCATAAGAAAGCCCAATGCTTTCTATTAATAAATAATTTTTCTCTCACTTGACTTTGAAATCTGACTTAGGCAAACCCTCTTTTTTTAAAAAGGTCAGAATGCATCAAAATAAATTATGTATTTTAAATTCCAAAAGAGAAGGGATATAAAATTCTATTCCTAGCGAAAAGCCATATAATATTCTTGAAACTCATTACATCATTTGCCTCCTGCCCATTTGGATAATCATACCTATGTTTTATTAATTGTGTATTATTTGTAAAACCAAACCTTTCCAGTAAACACTTGCTATAAGGCTATTGTTAATTTTAAAGACTCCTTATGTTAAAATTTGCTGTTTTGATTTTCCAAAGATAATTTTATTGTACTAAGCTATCCATTATAATCAAAGTAATGTGGAAGAAATAGTAATATTAGTGATGTCATTAATTATGTAGAGTCTCTTAACTGAGGAGCTATGAAAAAGCCTTATAGAAAGAGTGCACTGGATTTATAAGTGTGTTTATGTTCCTCTAAGAATGAGAGCTTCTGTTAACTTAGTTGTAAGCAAGTGGAGTAGTGGAGTGGATAACCTACTAGAGAATCCAGAATGACAAATCCATTAACCAGTCATGTTTACTTTTGCATAGAAGTTTGTTGATTAGTTCTTATCTTTGGAATGTAAACACCAAGCTTTGAAAATATTGCATACTTAAAGCATGGGTCAGTAATTTAAATATAATTTTTAATTTGAAGTAGTTACTGTTAATCTTTACAGAAAAGTTTTCTTTTAAAATGTGTATACATATATATATGTTTTTATTTAGAGGTTACCAGAAGCTCTGGGTTTTTTGTTTTTGTTTTTTTTAATCATTTTCAGATGTTATCCAGAAATCTGCAAGTATACTTTTCCTGTTTTAACTCCTTCCTTTTATCACCTGACTATCAGGGAAGCGAGGTTGAGGCTGCCCTGACCTGACATGTCATGATGTCGACTTGCTAGGTGGGGTTCGCTGGGGACGATAACCAGTGGAATTGTTGGTAAGAACTTTTTTTTTCTATTTTTTTTTTTTTAATTAGTAGTGGGGCATTAAGTGTGGGAGAATGCCCATATCCTATAGGTGGGCATTTATGTTGGCCTTATAGAAAAATAAGACTTTAAATAATTTTGTTCTTAGTAGGAACATATAATAAGTACTTCATGCTCTTTATTCTCAAATTGGTAGATGAGCAGGAAGGCCTAGAGTATAAAGTAATGAAATACTCAGGGTATATTTTAAGTGATCAGAATAGACACTTTATAAGATAGATTCTAAATAATGTCTCTTGGCAAGACAATAAATTTGCTTTATTTTACTGTGATTTCAAACAATCCAATATCTTCATTACATTTACATTTTTATTTTGTATATTAGCATATAATGCATCTTAAGGGAGGGATGTTTATTGCAAACTAATATTAGTAAAATAGGACGATGTTGATAGAATTGGAGGTATTAAACACTAAGAAATAATTTTTTTAAATCCTCCAAAAGAAATCTTAACATTGTAAATTGAAACTTAAAAGTTTTAACATTTTGAAAAAACAGTAGTTGATTCAGTATAAAGATACATTTGATATAACAACTTTGTGTCAAGAGGAAAATACATAGGTGAAATATTAGGACCTTGAATATAGCAGAAACAAACTTATCCGCAACTTGTATTTCATTTGAAACTCGGGAAAGTTGATAGGATTAGTCGATATTGGTAGAATTAAGAGTCAGTGTTTAGATTAGTGCTAAATATTAAAATTTTTCATACTCATTAGGGGATTCCATTAAGGTAAAGTATAAATTGAGGAAATTAAATTTAATAACTAGGCATTTCTGACCATACCATCTAAAAATGTCATATAACATAAGCACTGATTGAAAATAATTTTGGATTTTCATGCCTGAAGAATCTCCTCACTATTCTTACGCCTTCTTTGTTGGTTGGATGTATCAGTCCAGGAAGAATCTCCTAGGTGTTAAACATGTGCTAGTTGGTGTCCTTAATGTAAACCCTTATCTCTAAGCTTGCTGTAGACTAGCTGATCATCACTGCAGTGAAATACTTGAAGAATTTTAGCGATTGTGTCATTATGTTAAGGTATTTGTTCTCTTCTGACACATTTTATACATGTATCAGTGGTAGAAAAGATCAGAATATAGAACTTTAAGATTGCACTTAATACATACATTCCTCAAATATAAATAAGGGCTTTCATTTTATGTAGTAACTTTATTAGGATCCCAGGAACATCTTATCTTGATTTATCATTTGGACAAAAGGGACTTCTGTAGCCTGTTCAATTGTACTTCAATGATGCCTATTATGATGTTTAGCACTATATTATAAGGCTATTTCTATAATTGAGCTGAAAGCTCCTGCAAATATTACGTTGCTGATATGCATACAGTAACATGAGAATATTAAAATAGAAACATTTATAAGACCATTTAATCAGTAGTTTAATAAAAATCATGCTTTTGGTATAGCATTCAGGTACCATAACTGTATTGGAATATTTGTACAATGTTAAATATTTTTAATAAAATTTAACATGTTCAAAATGTTGTGTTGGTGATTTTGGGTGGTGTGTGATGGGTTGGTTCCATTATACAAATCAAATTTAGTAGTTCTGTAATTGAGATATTTGAAGTCAAATAAATGGATTTCCTATCTTCATTTGGGCACCTGTTCCATGGAAGGCAGTAAAGAAATAGGACTAAAAGGACTGACATCAAAGGGCTTTATTAAAGTGTTAGGAAATAGCTTTATTGGAGTTTAGAGCTAGGTCTACCGATAGGGTTGTTCGTTTTGGCATGACAGGCTGCCAGTAACATTTTTCTGATGAAATTGTGGCATTTCCACATTAGAAATGATCCTAGAAAACATACAGAGGTGGGCAGAGGGAAACATTTGTATGATGCTTTCAGTAAGCATTTTATTGTCCCAGTGTCCTTGACCAATTGACATGACAAGTGAAGGCGGTGATAAAGGAATATTTGAGGAAGACTGTGTTTGGATGCAGCAACAGGTAATAACTTCAACGTATAGGAAGTACCAATAGAGCTCTTTTTCTTACAGTAAATTTTATGAAGCTTTCTCTTTTCATGCTGATTCCCATTCTCCTGAAGATAGACTTAATACGGTAGCTTTTATTTTTACTTCTTTTCCTTGGGGTGTTCTTAGTTCCTTAAGTCAAAAGAGTGGAAGTTCTGCAATTTAGAATGGAAATCTACTTGAAGTAATGTGCTCATTTCTTTGCAGACAGAACCAAATAACAACAGAGATTAAGGAGAAAGGTAATAGGAACCTAATGATTTATAAAAAAATTAAAAGAACTCTTCATAAGGAGAGTAACATAGTGTATCTTTTTTTTTAAATGAAAACTGTTAAATAAAAGAACTATGGAGAAGAAAAAGTGATGATTATTTTAAAATCAGAAAGAGTAGACAAAATACTTCCCATTGGCCAGTATTTTCCAGAAAGAGTTTACTTTTTTTGTTGTTTTCCTGTTGTCCCCAAATCAAAGGTCACTCACTGAGACAGGAAGAAATATTTTAATAGAAATAATCCAAACTTGGGTATCTTAAGGTGTTGATAGAGCTGGAGATAGAGCAGCTCACAGATTTGTGGTGTATTTTTTCCAAAAATAAAGGGGTTGCTTCTGACAAAGATTTTAAACATAGGCTCTATTGGTGTTTTTGCTCTACTTAAAGCCCTGAATTTATTTAATTTTTAGAAGTAAGATTTTATTAGGTATTTTCCTGTGAGGTGTATTATATTCACACAAGGGAATATCTTTTGCCTATAGCTATGAAAATCACATTTCTATTAATTTAATAGAAATTAAATTAATTTTATTTGTTATTCTTCACCTGAGGACATTTTTCCCATTGATCTTTATAGATAGTGGAAGGGGTGGGGGTGGGAGGAGAAACATCAATGCGTCTACACGTGGACTGGTTGCCTCCCGGATACTCTCATCTCAGGCCGGGGATCGAACCTGCAACCAAGGTATGTGCCCTTTACTGATAAGTGAACCCCCAACCCTTGAGTCAACATTCCATATTGGCCAGGACAAGAACAGTTTTTTTATTCAACTACATGGTTAATATTGTCTTGTCACACTGAAACTTTTCATGCTTCCTGTTAAGAAGTAGAACCCTACCAGATTAATCATATTTGACTATAAACTATATGCAATTTGATCTACGATCAACAATAAATATTGTTATTGAACTTTTTAAATCATGAAGAGTAATGTAGGTATTTTGTTTGTTAGGTATGATGTCATTTCTATTTGTCTTTCCTAAATGGGGGTGGGAGGGATCTAAATGAGATCATCTATATTACATTTATCAAAATAATTTTGAAATAACTTCTGGTCATTATTTTAGTTTCCTAGTTACACTGTTTAGGTCACAATTCACCAACAGTTTTCTCAAACTTTAATGCGAATGGGAATCCCTGGGAGATTCTGTTTAAAAAAAGATTCTGATTTAAATGATTTGAGGTGAGGCAAGAGCCTGCATTTCCCACAAGCTCCTAGTGATACTCATGTTCATGACTAGGATAGATTATTTCACGTTTGGGAGGAATTTCAGAATGTAGACCTTAGTAAAAAAGGTATGGATCAAGGTAGTCTAGTTGGACCTAGATGAAGATTTTTAAAATTTTGATAAAGATCACCTCAAAAGTTACTAGTGTTTAGGATCCCAAAGGAAGGATAGGAACATAATCTGTAAGAAAAGGAAATTAATTTAGAAAAACAGGCCTTAATAGTTGTAGGGAATTGGTGGAAAATAACAATAGGAAGGAAAAAGCCCAAATTCAGGTCACTGAAGAAATGTCACGGCATGTTTACTTAGGCATTGGATCAGAAAACAAATTACAACAAAAGTCATAAAAGATAAAAATAGCTACTGAGCCCTAACCAATTTGGTTCAGTGGATAGAGCGTCGGCTTGTGGACTTAAGGGTTCCAGGTTCGATTCCGGTCAAGGGCATGTACCTTGGTTTCAGGCCCATACCCAGCACATACCCAGTAGGGAGTGTGCAGGATGCAGCTGATCAATGTTTCTAACTCTATCCCTCTCCCTTCCTCTTTGTAAACAATCAATAAAATACATATTTTAAAAAATAGCTACTGAAAGCTCAAAAAGTTAATAGGTTACTAAAAAGACCTATGTGGTTTTTTTGTTTTTTGAAATCTCTTTGCAAAAAAATAAAGTTAACATTCATTAATTAAGGAAGAATATCATTAAATGACTAACATAACGTAGATTAAGATGTAAAGATGGGAAATGTAGAATAGAAATAGCAGGTATACCCATTTTTATATAAAAGAGCTAGAAGGTAGTCCCTGATAATTGATAACTGATTTCCTATTATAAAACTTAAAAAAAATAAAAATATAGATTACATACGGAAAACATACTCTGCTGTTTGCCAATGGTAGGTTAATATATATACTATGAGTCCTCTGTACCAGGCACTGTGCTAAGGAACTGCTTTACATTCTGTGTGTTGTGCAATCAACCCTGTAAGGTAGGTGATATTGTCCCTATTTTACATACGAAGAACTCCGAAATTGAGTTAAGTCTTTTGTTATAAAAAAAAGTGGCAAAACCAAGGTTTAAAACCTGCCTCGCCGAAACCAGTTTTGCTCAGTGGATAGAGCATTGGCCTGCAGACTGAAAGGTCCCAGGTTCAGTTCTGGTCAAGGGCATGTACCTTGGTTATGGACACATCCCCAGCAGGGGGTATGCAGGAGGCAGCTGATCAATGTTTCTCTCTCATTGATGTTTCTGACTTTCTATCCCTCTCCCTCCCTCTCTGTAAATAAATAAAGTATATTAAAAATAAAAATAAAACCTGTTCTGCCTCGAATATATGTACACTCTCAATTATTGGATTAGAAATAGGCCTAATTGCCGAAACCGGTTTGGCTCAGTGGATAGAGCGTTGGCCTGCAGACTGAAGGGTCCCAGGTTCGATTCCAGTCAAGGGCATGTACTTTGGCTGCGGGCATATCCCCAGTAGGGGGTGTGCAAGAGGCAGCTGATCGATGTTTCTGACTTTCTATCCTCCCTTCATCTCTGTAAAAAAATCAATAAAATATATTTTTTTAAAAAGAAATAGGCCTAATTAATATGAGGTTAGAATTAAATGTTAAATTTTATGTTTACTTTAAAGCTCTTTAAGTTATGCCTGAAATAAAGCCAGCCTAATTTGAGTTTAGAGTTGTGTTGATACTTCAATTGTCATTGGTTTTTCTTCCATTCGTTTATAAAAAAATGTAAGCCCAAATACTGGATTTTGGTCTCTTAAGACAGCTTTTTTTTTTTTTTTAAACCAGTAAGCCTATACTTAATTTGGAAAGGGGTGCCATGTTCTACATGACTTAAAAGTTTAAAAATTTTTAATTCCACATATTTTATTCACGAAACTCAAATTTATCTTCATTTCTGAGTTCTGTCCATATTAGTGTTTAAGCATTTTTTAAAGTGTTGGTTTGTTAAGCCTTCTCTATCATTTAATATTAGATTTCAGCTCTTCTATGTCTGAAGGACATAGAAGAGTTTCTCTTATCAGACCTGAGTGTGTGTGTGCACGTGCAAGATGCAGAATTACACATAAAGAAGCCATTATGCTTAGCCATGAACTTGGGGGTGTGGAGAACCCACTCTCCTTATGCGTTCTTAGAGAACGTGTTATCTTCCCTGAGACAGAAAGAAAGGTGGTCTTGAGACATTTTTAAAAAATAAAATAATGCTTTAGATTACTCAAGGTATTTTCTGCTCTGTTACATAAAAATTGAGCTGTACAGTAAACAATATGTCAACAAACATCAGTATTTTTGTTAAAAGTCTATTCTTAAGGTTGTAATATCTTGCTTCTAGAATTCTGTGTAATTTGATTCATTGCTTACAATAATGGGCATTTCAAAGTAGAAGCAGGAATTCTCAGTACTCACCAGATCTGAATTTAAGGTCACCATGACAATAATGTGACACACGGAGGAGCTGAAGGCTTACTATTTTACCATGCCTAAGCTCTCAAGTCATTTGTTTGATTCAGTTAGTCTGGCTCTAAGAAAACTAGCTCTCCTTAATAAACTTTTCACAGGGTTGGTTTTGTTCTCTGTAGACTAAATGTTTGCCAGATGGAGATTATTTTTTTAAAGACATTTAAAAAAATATTTTGATAGGTTTCAGAGAGGTAAGGAGAGGGAGAAAGATTGATGCTCAACCACACTAGCCAGGCTAAAAATATACTTTTATTCAGAGAGTAAGGGAGAGGGAGAAACATCAATGATGAGAGAAAATCATTGATCAGCTGCATGGCCCCTACTGGGGATTGAGCCTACAACTCAGTCATGTGCCCTTACTGGGAATCAAACCATGTCCTAATTGGAGATTAGTAATGATGTGAAATATTACATTAATTTAACCAGCCAATACTTCCTAAAAAGTCATTATTGCTCTTTCAAACAACATTTGTATAGCAGTTTTAGTATATATATTGTAATTTGGAAAAGCAATGATAAATGTTTATGACAATTGCTAGTTTATTTCTCCACAGTGTAAGCTTTGAGTATGATAGTAGGAATTACCAAAAACTCCCATCCTGGGTTTTGTCCTTGAGAAGTGTTATAAAAGCAGTTAACTCTATGTTTCTTTTCAGAAAGTACAGTAATATCTTGATCAACCTGTTAATACTTAGGAAGGAATATCATTAAAATAATTGATCTTGTACATCATTAACCAAATTTAGATAGCTAAAAGTCAGCTACTTACTGAAAAAGTTACATTTAGTCCATACCTAACCCAAGAATTGATATGTCATTTCTTAATTTCACAACCATGGAGTGATTTATGTTTCAGGAGTTAGGAATACAAAATTAGTAAATTATGATCGTTATCCTGAAAGAATTTTGAGGCCATAATAGGTTTATAAATAGCAATGATAAACATCAAAACCAACTTCCAGAAACACCATTGGAAGTTTGAAGTGTTCTGGAATCTAATAAAATACTCAGTTATAATCAGAATACATGACTAATGTGTATGACTGAGATTACTTCCAGGGAGCAAATGGGTTTATAAAATGTAAACTATGATTTTCTTAACAAAGTTAAATTTAGTGTACACTGGATGGGTGTGTGTGTGTGTGTGTGTGTATAAAATACTGATTTTAGTAATTTTTACCTGTGCAATTCAAATTTAAGTTAAAGAAAATATTAAAAAGTTGGGTGACTACGAATCTGAAAGAACAAAGTGAAGGTAGGTTTCCTTATATTTTTGTCTTATTTTTTCAGGAGTGAAAACTTTAAGCCGAGAAACCCCCCAGGAAAGGTTGGATTAATGAATGGTTCTTTAAAACATTTTTTCCTTCGCTGACATACACATGTTGCTTTATTCAAGTGTAATAGATTTACTAAACGTTTTTCTCCATTCCCTATACCTCATAAAAATTTCTTGAGTCCAAGCCATTTCATTTTCCATTATGTCTTACAAAACTGGTTAATGTCTGATAATAGATTTTTTGTCAGCAGTGTCATAGAACATTAATATATTTGATAGGAGTGACTGCTGGTATAATTTAGAAAGGAAAGATGGATGGCAATAGCTCTTTTAAAAAAAAATCCCAGGACTACGTGTCTCACAGGAATACATCTTTTAACCCAGTGGCTAGCCTTTTACCTTTTCATCTGTATTGTTTTTTGTCCGTGAACATTTTCTTAAAAAAAGTTTTAAGATGTGAGGGCCATCTAGCTGCAGCATCTGTCACCCCATTGATCATCAGGGTTGATTTGGCTGATGTGGCTGGCCAGGCGGGTGTCCCCTTATCAATTCCTGTGCCTCTCTCCTAAAGCTGTGCCATTAGTGGAAGAGGATGACCTTCCCTCCAGAGGATAGATAGGTCTTTGGTCATAAGTGTATGAGTAGCTGCGCTCTCTGCTAGAACCTTCAAACAAGCTCTAAAGGTCCATTTGTAGGAGAATGTAGAGTAGTCCAGCTTCCAAGACTCCAGACACATCCAAATGAGGTGCTGCACCTGGCAGTCTGCTTTCCTAAAAGAAGTTTGAAGGCCTGTAACTGCCAGCTGGAACTTCCCGTTGGCAAAAGAGAACTGAGGTTAATGTGTTGAACTGGTGTTAATTTCAGCCTAATTTGATGGGAGAGCTAATATTGAGTATTTCCAATGGGATGTCATTGCCTTAAGTTATTTAAACGTATTTATTAACTGTAGGATAAGTGCAGGTGTGGAAACCAAGATACAGATACTTTGGTTCAAGGCCTCCTAACTAGAGATGGCAAGTTTGGTATTAAACGGGGTGGGTGTGATACCAGAGCTCATATTTAGCCACTCTTCTGCCTTCTGGATTTTCCTTGCCCTATGCCAGGTTGAGAACCACTCCTCTATGCAGTCTTATCAGGTACGTGGCGTTAGGCATCTTTGAAGTACTGGATAACTGGTTTATTACTAACTGGTTAAACTAGTAGTTTCCAAGCCTAGAACTATTGGTTGGGCCAAGAACTAGTTTCAGAGAAATAAGAGGATTGCTTTATAATAGGAAGATTAATGATGGCCTCTGGGAAGCTCAGACTTTCCTTTTGTATGGAAATGTGCTATCAGTGTAGCCTCTTTAATTGAACCTGTTTACAGTTTTTCAAATTACTCTTTTTTGTACTTGTGATATTTGTCACAAGTTTACTACACATTGTGATTTGAGATTTCCTTTCACTGGTTTTAAAACATCTAGTTATTTTTAAGATTTCTTTTAAATGACTTAATAAAATGGACCCAGGCTGTGGTGTTTTACCTGCAACCATTATGATTTTACACGGAATTCAGTTTTATTGTGTAATTTTCTTTCCAAATTGTGGAGTTCTTACTCTTTAAAGGTAAAAGCCATTTTATTTTTGTAAATACTTCTTAGTTGCCTTGTTTTGTGCCTTCACTGGCTTTGTTTTATGTCTTTGAAGTGGCTAGTGAAAGGTCTTGAAATATGCTGGGTGCATACATAACCATGGCTTTGTGTAGTGATTTATATCTTTTTTAAAATACTTTTATGATTACCCTTAATTATTTTCTTTGTATATGTTTTAGAAGTGGAGTGTTGCTGTTTCCATTTTATTTCATTACTATGTTTTACCTAGGCTTGGGTCATAGAATAAAAATAGAGCAGAATCAGAACTTACTAGTATTTCCTGATAGTTTTTCACTCGATTTGAATTCCTGGAAAAAGAAATATAGTATGCAGAAGCAAACTTGAATGGCATATTGATGGTCTGTTAACTCTGCACACACACATATACACACAGCTGGTGAATGAACAACAGTTAAACAATATTAGAACTGAGCCTGCCTTAGTGCCCTGGTATTAATCGAAGTCAGGCCGGCCCTGGTTATATATACTCAGCACCAAGACCAGTTTCAGAATTCCAAACCAAGGTGTCCTCAGTTGCTTTGGGGTTCCATCTAGCTGTTCTCCGCCTAGGAGATTTTTAATTGGAAAACATTTTAATTGTTCAGTATGCTAGTGGTGGCAACGATCTTCAAGTCATTTGATTGCCTTTTTTCCTCCTGATGTCCTTTATCTTTTTGTTACTTTTGACGTAATTGAGTAAACCTTCAAAACTTCTAGCTTTTCTGGCTGTTTGATTTACAATTCTTTTTATTTCCTAGTCCCCTGTGATGCGCCTTTCCCAAGTCTTTTATCGCTCTAGGAATTTCAACCACTTATTAGAGTTATACCTCCCCAAATCATATTTCTGACTAATATTTTGCTCAAATTTTATGAAGTTTAATTTATGAAGTTCATAATTTAATATTATGAAGTTTCACGTGAAACTTCATAATATTAAAAAATCAGTTACCAGCATGTGTTCATTTAACAAAGGTTTAGTGCATACATCTATTCCTGGCACTGGGGAGAAAAAGGGGGAACATCTGGCAAAGGGAACAGAACCTTATAGACATAGCTATGAAACAGGTGTTTTAGGAGCATCTCTTAATCCTACAGGTTGCAGTCTTAGTATTTTCTGTTGGATTTTCTGTTAAGTCATTTTTTTCTATGTCTTCTCCTTAAATTCTCTAGTCATTAATCTATTTTAGGGTGGTAGTTCCTAATCTTAATGGAGAATGACTTGGAACCAGTATAAAACTGCTGAACTTTAGTACTTCAGTTGATTGAAAAACTTACATTAAAAGATGTTAGAAATTCAGCAATACTTTTTAAGTGAATTACATAATATTACAATAGCATTAACATATAGATTTAGATAGTGGCTACCTTTATGCTAGATGATGTTCTAAGTACTGAAATTAGCTTGATGTGTCCTCCAATCCAAGAATAGAGGTTAGGAAATGTTGTATGCCTTACAAGTCAACTCTTAGATTATTACAACTGTCTTCCAATTTTCCTACCTAATCTCTTTTCTGTTTGCCCTACACAATTGCTATAATAATTATCACACAGACACCAACATTCTTATTACATCTTAATGCCAAATCTAGATTCTTGAAATTTGAGATTTCCTATACTTGCCTGGTATCTTTTCTTCCAAACCTTTTCTTTTTTTTCCCCAATTTGATTGTGATTGCATTTGAACCTTAATTGTGAGGCTTTGGAAAATTATACTGCCTTTATCCACCTTGCTTTAACCCATTACTTCCTAGCTGTTACTTTGGAAGATTAGTCCATTTTCCTAATAGACATGATTGGAATGTGACATCATAAAGTTACAGGAATGTATGCATGGTAAAACTGCCATGTATAAAATGATTTCTAGACTTGAATCAGTGGCCCACTTCAAGTAGTGTTAGGAATTACTTAAGTGGCAGTTTGACACAAAATTGTACTAAATCATTACGATGCTGTGGGTAAAAAAAATCTAAGTAGGAAATGCAGGGTCAGAATTACTCGGATATGAGAATTTGTAGTTAGGGGTTGCAGCTGCATCTCTTGACTCAAAGGGAACTTAAGAAAATTCTCTCCTTTGGACTGTTGCAGAGCAATCTCTTATTTCACAATTGTCAAAAGCCCACTTCATGAGAGTACACAAACTAAACAGAAAAAAACACCCTAAATTACACAGGTGGGTAAATGCTGTCCTATTTTTTTAAAAACAGATACTACTATAATTGTGTGGTGTATGTCTGTCCATGTTTCTGATATGAATCTCCAATTCATACTCTGGGTGAAAATTGTTTCAAGAGTTCTTTTAGCCGAAACTGGTTTGGCTCAGTGGATAGAGCATCTGCCTGCGGACTGAAGGGTCCCAGGTTTGAGTCCGGTCAAGGGCATGTACCGTGGCTGCGGGCACATCCCCAGTAGGGGGTGTGCAAGAGGCAGCTGATCGATGTTTCTCTCTCATCGATCTTTCTGACTTTCTATCCCTCTCCTTTCCTCTCTGTGAAAAATCAATAAAATATATATTTTTAAAAAAAGAGTTCTTTTACTGTAATCATGGTGGTAAACTCCCTTAGACAGAGTCTGTTTAGACCTGCCTTATGAATTCTGTGCTCTAGCTTTCTCTTCCAGGAGAAGTTAAAATACAAAAGAAAGGATTCTTGATATATATTTTAAAATTCACTTTTTTAGGAGAGGAGGGGAGAGAGAAACATCAATTGGCTGCCTCATATTACATTCCCCTTACCCAGGATTGATCCCGCAACCTGGAATTGAACTGACAACCTTTCAGTGTACCAGCCAAATGAGTCATACTGGCCAGGGCAAAAGGCTTGATGTAGTCCAATTCCCCTCACATTAATCAAGGAATAGCTCCCATGTATAGAGCTTCTACTGTGTGCCAGACACATGAAGCGAGGTGTTTTATATTCTTTAATATTCATAGTAACCACCTAGGTAGTAGAATTCCTATTTTACCAAAGGAAAAACAGACCCAGAAAGGTTGAGTGACAGCCAGATTGTACTAGTTTGTAATAAAACAAATATTAGAACTACTTTCTCCATTTTTATCCTTACCTAGGAATATATACTTAGCTTTTTAAGCTAGAGTCAAAGGATTTTCTTAAGGGGAATTCTGGGTTACAAGCTAAAAAAGGACAAAAGTTTGATTTTAGAATATAAGGCTTAAATTTGTATATTTAATTTGCTATTGTGTGCTTCTATTGCTCTGCCCTTAGCATCATAGACTATTTTCCACATTTTTTGGTTATGTTTGTTTCTTTAGATATATAAAAGCTTTAGTTTTGTGGGTGAAAGGGAAAAAGAAGTTGGTTTTATACTTATTAAGTATAACTTGGTCACTTTTTAAAAATGTTTTTATTGATTTTAGAGAGAAGGAAGATGGAGAGAGAAAGAAACATTGTTATGAGAAACATCAATTGGTTGCCTCCCAAATGGGATCAAACTTGTAATGTAGGCATGTGCCTTTACTTGGAAATCGACCAGCAGCCTTCGGGAGCAACAGGACAATACTCCAGCCATCTGAGCCATACCAGCCAGGGCTAAGCTGGTCACTGTACAGCAAACTCGAGTCACCCATCATTTAGCATGCAGATGCACTTTATACAGGGTGGGGGGAAAGGAGGTTTACAGTTGTGTGTATGCAAAACAGAGTTCATTCTTGTATTATATTAGTTTTCATTCAAACAACTAAACCTTTTGCCCCACCTATATATAATGGCATACATCCTGCTTTCCATCTCTTTCAAATACTAATAGTAATATTTCTGGCCGAGACCAGTTTGGCTTAGTGGATAGAGCGGCAGCTGGTGAACTGAAAGGTTGGGGGTTCAATTCTGTCAGGGGCATGTACCTTGGTTGCGGGCACATCCCCAGGGGTGTGTGCAGGAGGCAGCTGATCAATGTTGCTAACTTTCCCTCTCCCTTCCTCTGTAAAGAATCAATAAAAATTTTTTTTAAATAGTAATATTTCTGCCCTGGCCAGTGTCATTGGTTAGAGCATTGGCCTGCATAACCAAGGGTTAATGGATTTGATTTCCAGCCAAGTGCTCCTACCTAGGTTGCAGTTTGTTCTCTGCCTGTAGTCTGAGCACATGCCAGAGGCAACCCAGTCGATGTGTCTCTCACATCGATGTGGTTTCTCTTTCTCCCTTCTAATGGGGAAAAATATCCTCTGGTGAAGATTAATAAATAAAAAAAAGTAATATTCTAGGATCAGTTACTTCTATGTAAAGATAACACTTCAAAGAATTTAAGCTGTTCTGAAAGTTAAGTATTAGATGTAATGTCATAATCTGGACTCAAATTTCAGCCATTCAACTTGCCCTTCAGAAAGATTCCTGCTTTTACCCTTGCAGAAATAAAAATAATAGCCAATAAAAAATATTTAACTGAATATATGCTCTGTGTTTAATGCTAATAGCATTTATTAAGTGCTTACTATGTCCAGTGCTGTTTAAAATGCTACAACTTCATTGTACAGATGAAGAGACAGATGCAGGAATGCATTGTAAATAGCTTCTGTTCATAAACAGAGCCCGAGTATTGTAGAGAAGGGATTTTTATTTTGTTTTTATTTTTGTGTTTTCTCTCCTCCAACTTCCCTCTATGCCATGTTATGTGTTGAATTTCTTCTGTTCTTTTTTGTGCTTTTTTTTTTCTTTTTGGTTTTTTGTGTTGTCTTTTTTTTTTTTTTTTTTTTTTTTTTTTACTATTCCTTTGTTGTTGTTTTGTTAATTCTCATCTGTGGATATTTTTCTCATTGCTTTTCAGAGAGAGAAACATCAGTATGAAGAGAGAGACATTGACTGGTTGCGTCCTGTATGCACTCTGACCTGGGGCATGAAGCCAGGAATCTAATCCCCAATCTTCCCTCAGTGATAAGGGCCAACACTACTACTGAGAACACTGGCCTGGGCTGGACTCTTCTTTTTTAAAGGATTTTCCTGTCCTTAGGAGTAGAAAACGGGAGATTTAGTCATAAGTTTAGAAATTTTATAAAAGATGTCAATAATTATACTTCATTGACCTATATGTATCATGTCAAAATTTGATTTTGAATTAGATCATTAAGGGGGAGGGCTATTAAAGTGTTCTGTCTCTGCTCATTTATGATACATTTTAGATCCACGTTTTTTTTTTTTGGTTTTTTTTTTTTTTTTCTGGCTATTTATCAGGAGATGGTGTAGAGGTTTGGTAAGTAATACAGTTTGGTTTTGTATGTCTCAAGGGTTTCTCATTCAGTCATATTTTTGAGGGGTTTTTTATTCTGGCTTTTTCCCCCAGTGGTTCTATTTGTAGTATTAACTAAAAATCCTGTGCTAATGCTAATTTTGATTTTTTTTCTCTCACTAGCATATATTGGAGTACTCAGACTTGAAGAAGGATATAGGTAAAAAAATATATATAATACGAAACATTTTCTAACATTAAGTTTATCAAGTTTCTTTAGTTGCATACTTGCCATATTCACTCTGAAAGTTATTTACAAAACAAATTAAGTGGTATAGGTTTTGCCAAGACAACTATGAATATTTTACTTCTATTTAAGTTTATAAACATAGCATTAATTCTCTTAAATATTAAGGTCAAAAAAGGTGGTTTTCTATTATACATTATTTTAGGAAATACTGAGGACTTGAAAGTATTTTCCTTCTGTGAAATTTTATGTAGGACTTGAATTA
Organism: Antrozous pallidus; assembly: GCA_027563665.1. Taxonomy (NCBI): domain Eukaryota; kingdom Metazoa; phylum Chordata; class Mammalia; order Chiroptera; family Vespertilionidae; genus Antrozous; species Antrozous pallidus. The sequence continues at coordinate 198,645,396 of CM050508.1, forward strand.
CTTAAGTGTCAAATGAATTGAAAATACCTAAAGCACTTTTACTTATTTATAATTTATTTATTTTAAAATATATTTCATATTTTTTTATTTTAGAGGAAAGGAGAGAGAAGCATCCATGTGATAGGAAACATTGACTGGCTGCCTCCTACACGCCCTCTACTGGTGTTTGAGCCCACAACTGGGAATCAAACTGGCAGCCTTTTGGTGTACAGGACAATGCCCATCCAACTGAACCACTGGCCAGGGCTAAAACACATTTTACATTTATCAAAATCAGGCCTTACTACTTACTGCTTTGTCCCAAATGTTTTCTCACCCTCATTAGATATGAACCCCATATCATGTCTGACACATATCTGAGTCTGCCACGTATCAGCCTGGTATGCCAAGTATTGCATGTCCTTATAATTCTTTTCTATGACTAGAAGTTATAGAAGACCAGAAAACCTTGGAAGAGATGTATTTATTTGCTTCATAAAGTTGCTTCAAAAAGTCTTCATTTTAATAGAGAAGCAACATATGCCACTCATTTTTAATTTTTAAAGTTAATTTAGTGATATTAAAAACGTTAACACTGATTTTTCTGTCAAACTTCCCTGAAAATCAGATTTTGCAGTGTTTTTATTAGTTGGAGTTAAAGTTTGCTTAAACTTCATTTACTTGGAATAGAACTTGGTAGGGAATGACTGAAAAAGACTAGGTACTTTGTTCTACAAAGTGAGTGAGAGTACAAGTTTCTGCATATACGTAATATATGTTCTCTCTTTTTTACTTTGTTTTGATAGTCAAATCTTTAAAAACGGCTCTGATGACAATCTGTAAAAGATTTAGAAAAAGAATATATATAAAAAAATACTTTTACGTCTCATTTGTAGTAAACTAATTTAGCCAAGATCAGATTGGTAATTTACCCAAGGTTATCAGGTAGAATCAGTAAACCACTGAATAATTTAATCATGAAAAAATCTCATGATACATTTGGGATATATTTTTTCTTTGATGTTGGGTTAGAAGCTTATCTCTTTTGGCTCATGAAACGATAGCAGCTACCTAAGAGGAAGGTGGAGTCACCTTCTCAAAAGTAAACTCCATTCATTGTCCCTCACAATCTGCCTGTGACCATGGCTTCTAAGGTTCACTCTTGGAACCAAAGGCAAGAAGATAAGGAAGAGGATGCTAATCAAATAAACTGCAGCCTCTCTAATAAGACCCTTTAGATGATCATTTGTATGAAAAGTGATATTTACTTTTACTATAGATCTGCCTCTAGATAGTGATTTCCCCCCCAAAATTTCCAGCTTTGCTCAATGTCTTCCTAAGGAAGTGAGCCAGCCCAGTTGGTGTGGCTCAGTGGTTGAGTATCAGCTCATGAACCAAGAGGTCCCTGGTTTGATTCCCATTAGGGCACATGCCCAGGTTGCAGGCTCGACCCCAGTGGGGGGTGTACAGGAAGCAGTGTCTTTTTCACTGATGTTTATATCTATCCCTCTCTCTAAAATCGTGTGTGTGTGTGTGTGTGTGTATGAAAGTGAGCAGGGAAAATTCACAAATATTGGGAGAAGAGAACTACACAGGGAAGGTACTTTTCTAAAAAAAAAAAAAAAAAAGTTGCAGGGAATTTAGTGGGTCAGCATTAGGGAGGCAGGAGGTGATATAAAGAATTTGCAGTGTGATTTGTTTCCTTTCTGGCTCAGTTACAACTAACATGAAATAAGCGTTTCATTTCTTAGCATGAAGTTGGGGAAGAATGGGAAGCCAGCCTGAGATACAAATTTGCAGCAGATGCTCTGTATCCAGGTGGCAGAAATGGCATTCAGCCTGAGAGCAAGAGCATCTTCAGAAGAAAAACATCTATAAATAATCATGAATCTGATCACCTTCACCATCTTCAGCCAATGGAAAGGATAAGGCTTCATCACGGGCATTTGAATGGCTTTTAGGTTGTCATGAAAGTATATGTTTAAAAAAAATTGGAACTATAGTCAAGATTTTTTTTCTGGCTCCTTATTCTCCTGATACACATTTCACAACTAAAATTCTAACACTTTCTTATAATCTTAAATCCATTAGCATGAGCTGAGGCTGCAGAAATCTCAATTTTGTGAACATAGTTTACATCTGACCCTTTACTACTATGTCCACAGTATCACCAAATTGGGAGAGATGGCCTCTTTGAAGTAGAGGACCATTTTGCCTCAGTGTTAAGGCTTGGTGTGCAGGTTCAGGTTTTCTTTTGGCTTTGTCCCTAAGTTCAGAACTGAGCGCAAGTATTGGGACAAAGCCAGCAGCAGCACTCAAAATGTAAGTCACGTGTGATTTTTTGTTGTTGTTGAAAGGTGGGTTATTGAGCCCACATCAGTCAGGCACCCTGAATATGGGGTTTAAATAATGTGACACTTACTTTATACAATTGAAATTATATTTTAGAAAACCTTGCACATATTTTAAAATGTACCTGAATTTGTTGTAGGCCAGAGGAATACAACTATTATCATGTTGTCCTTGATTATACCATTAGAGAACACATGAATAGCTCACTTTGGAATGAGAGATTATATATGGGATAGTTCAGTGATCGGCAAACTGCGGCTCTGTTAACTAATGAGTTTGCCAACCACTGGGATAGTTGATACTCTTAAAGTTTACTTCAAATGAATGATGAAAATAGCTATGAGAAATAGCTCTAGGACCTTCACTTTTTCTCATGTTCAGTGGTCAACTTTTTATAAACAGGCATGAAGAGAAGCAAAAATAATTCTCTAGATCATGAGTTTAGTCTCCAACTAACTGGTATAATAGAACAGGTTTAATGATTACATTTCTCAGAATTTTGCGTTCCACCCCTCTCCCCCATCCACTTTTGAGTCCATAGGGCAGTTGAGATAGCAATGAAGCTGTGATTATATTAGATTATATTACAGGTTTTGAGGTACCAATATTCGAAGTACAAGAGTCACAATTGACCTTGAAGGTAAGAATCACCATGAAAATTCATTTTAAAAAAAATATATTTTATTGATTTTCTTACAGAGAGGAAGGGAGAGGGATAGAAAGTCAGAAACATCGATGAGAGAACCATCGATCAGCTGCCTCCTGCACGCCCCCTACTGGGATGTGCCCGCAACCAAGGTACATGCCCTTGACCAGAATCGAACCTGGGATCTTTCAGTCTGCAGGCCAACGCTCTATCCACTGAGCCAAACCGGTTTCGGCCACCATGAAAATTCATAACAAAACTGGATAATGATCAGTTTCAAAATACAATCCTTGAAACTTAAGAATTATTGTTGGCTGTTCAAACAACAAAATAAAGGCTAAGAACCAGGATATCTATTGAGAAAAGTCTATTGTAAGAAACTCCTGTCTTAGTTTAGCAAATGTAACCCATAATGCATATCAACTCAATGACAAACTTTTATTTTTGCCTAATTTACAGATACCAGTTTAACACAGGTGCTCTTTTTAATTTTCTCAAAAAAATATATTTTATTGATTTTTTACAGAGAGGAAGGGAGAGGGACAGAAAGCTAGAAACATTGATGAGAGAGAAACATCCATCAGCTGCCTCCTGCACACCCCCTACTGGGGATGTGCCCGTTACCAAGGTACGTGCCCCTGACCGGAATCTAACCTGGGACCCTTCAGTCCACAGGCCAACACTATCCACTGAGCCAAACTGGGTTTGGCACAAGTGCTCTTTTTTAAAAAATGTATATTTTATTGATTTTTTCACAGAGAGGAAGGAAGAGGGATAGAAAGTCAGAAATATCTATGAGAGAGACATCGATCAGCCGCCTCCTGTACACCCCTACTGGGAATGTGCCTGCAACCAAAGTACATGCTCTTGACCAGAATCGAACCTGGGACCTTTCATTCCACGGGCCGATGCTCTATCCACTGAGCCAAACCAGTTTCGGCAACACAAGTGCTCTTGCTATTGATTAACTGTAAGCAGTATCTTTTTTTTGGTTTTGTTCAGGTTATTAATTACATTGTTCCCCCTTTTTTATCCCCCTTTAGCTCCCCTCCACCCTGTACCCATCCCACTCTCTGCCCTCACCTCCCCTCCCATTGTCCTCTCCCATTGTTGCAAGATTTTTGTCCAGTCTCTTGCTGCACTTCCCACACCCCTTTTCTCCCCAATAATTGTCAGTCCATTCCCTCTCTATGTCCATGATTCTGTTATATTCACCAGTTTATCCTGTTCATCAGATTATTAATTCCCTTGATTTTTAGATTTATTTGTTGATAGATGTGTATTTGTTGTTTATAATTTATATTTTTACCTTTTTCTTCCTTTTCTTAAAGAATATCTTTCAGCATTTCATATAATATTGGTTTGGCGGTGATGAACTCCTTTAGCTTTTTCTTATCTGCGAAGCACTTTATTTGACCTTCAATTCTGCATGATAGCTTTGCTGGATAGAGTAATCTTGGTTGTAGATTCTTGCTACTCATCACTTTGAATATTTCTTGCCACTCCTGTCTGGCCTGCATTGTTTCTGTTGAGAAATCCGCTGACAATCATATGGGTGCTCCCTTGTAGGTAACTAACTGTTTTTCTCTTGCTTTTAATATTCTCTCTTTATCTTTTGCTCTTGGCATTTTAATTATGATGTGTCTTGGTGTGGTCCTCTTTAGATTCCTATATTTTGGGGTTCTGTGTACTTCTTGGGCTTTTAAGTCAGTTTCTTTCACCAGGTGGGGGAAGTTTTCAGTCACTATTTCTTCAAGTAGGTTTTCATTACTTTGCTCTTTCTTTTTCTGGCACTCCCATAATTTGGATGTTGGCATGCTTGAGGTTGTCCCAGAGGCCCCTTAAACTATCTTCAATTATCTGGATTCTTTTTGTTTCTTGCTTTTCCAGCCAAGTGGATTTTGCTTCTTTGTATTTCAAATCTTTGACTTGGTCCTTGTGGCCCTCTGGACTGCTTTTAGGACTTTGTGTAATATTTTTTATTTCAGTCAGTGTATGCTTGATTTCTAGTTGGTCCTTTTTCATATCCTTGAGGGTCTTGTTCATATCCTCGTAGGTCTTGTTCATTTCCTCGCAGGTCTTGTTCATTTCCTTGTAGGTCTTATTCATTTCCTCATAGGTCTTGTTTATTTCCTTGCAGTTCTTGGTCTTTTATAGGAGCCTCTTGAAAAGCCTTATAACTATGGCTTTTGAATTCTATGTCCAATCTTTTTTTTCTCCATTTCTTTCACATCTGATTTCTTTCCATGTCTCTGCATGTTGGCTGCTTTCATGAGTTGGTCCATTAGCTTTGTGTGGTAGATGTCCTCTAAGGGACAGTGGCTCAGCCTCCCCAGTTACCTGAGGTGGATATTCTTACTGCAATCCTTTATGGGTTATACAGTATTGTTGGAGTTAAGCCCAGCTAATTGTTGTTAGCACTAGGAGGGTTTGACCTCCAGGCCAATTGGGTATGGAGGTGAGCTGTGTTCAGGATGGATGGGCGGAGTCTCTCAGCTGAGCAGGCAGCATCAGTGTCAGCTAAGTCCTATGCAGCGCGCGGGTCTCTGTGTTGGGTGGTAATGGCTGCAGGCACCTCCAAGAGAAAGCCGCTGCTGGTCTCCACCTGTTGCCAGACAACGCTGCCGCTCCCCAAATGAGTCTATACACCCAAAGTCTCACCCAGGGTTGTAAAACAGCTGTCCAGTGGTCTCCCATACAAGGGAGCACGTAATGCGTCTGTGCTGTTGTGCACTTTACACGCGCAAACTTGCTGTTGTAAGCTACGCGGACTCTCCTCAAACTCGGAGTCCTCTGCCCCACCCGGCTTTTAGCGTGCGTACCCCGAACCTCGGACCTCGCCTGGCACTGGGGAATCTGTGCAGTGGGACGTCTCCGCCCTCCCCGTTGGAGAAATCCAGCCGGGATTGCTGCTGCCAGCCCTACAGCCCTCACCCACTCAAGGCTCCTAACCTCTGATTCTGCGCGTATCTTCAAGGCTGCGCTCCGCCGCTCTTCTGAGTCTCAGTGTCCCACCTTTACTTTTATTTGTGGACTTTTCACTCAGCAAGCTGTCCGGTGATTCTGGATGATGTTTGTTTTGTTGTTATGTTGTAGTTTTGGAATTGTTGTGCAGGGCAGCACAATAGGTGTTTACCTATGCCACCATCTTGGTCCTCCTCCAGCAGTATCTTGATTTGAAAAGAAATTTAACCATTTTATCTTCCCTTTCAATGTTGTTGTTTTTTTACTGCAAACTAAAGCACTGAGCACAACATTCACACAGCTTGCTCTCAATCTCAGTTTTACTTAATTTCTCAGGTGTTTTGTTTTGCTTTGCTTTGCTTTTCCAGGTCATCCTAAAAAGTGATTCCGTTTTTTTATTAGACTGAATTTTGCTTTGTTTTTCTTTATAAAGAGTAGGGAACATAAGTCCCTTTTACCTTTTGCTGTTAGAATCAAATTAAGAGCAGTTGCTTTGTCTGATTTTCATTCATGGGGTTTTCTGGTATGGAAGACATATCTAGTCCAATGTTTATTATTTGTTTGGGCTGTATAAGTAGGGTCACTGCCTCTCCCTCCTCTCTACTGGACACCTAATTTTATTTTGTATTTCTTACACTTACAGAATGTCTGTCAATGCAAAAAATACAAGTTTTGGAGAGGAAAGAGGGTGCTTTGACCATACATTGAAAAACAGACATTTTGAGATTAAGAAAACAAATTTTTTTAATTTATTGATTTTAGTGGGAGAGAGAAACATTGATTTGTTGTTCTACTTATTTATGCATTCATTGGTTGATTCTTGTATATGCCCTGTCTGGGGATTGAATCTGCAATTTGGTGTATCTGGACAGTGCTCTAACCCAGAAGTTTGCTGCTCTGGTAACTAATGAGTTTGCCTACCACTGGGATAGGGGCTTAATCACAAGGAACAACAACAGCCTGTAAGTATTGGAATCGGGAGTGTAGGTCAGTGGTCGCCAAATTCATTAGTCAAGAGAGCAGCAAACCATGACTCATGAGCCACAGTTTGCCAACCACTGCTCTAACCAATTGAGCTAGGGTGATATATATATGTGTGTTTTTCTTCTTCTTAAAAACACCTCAGGACTGGATGTGTTCACTATACTTCTAAAAACGTGTGTACAGTCATTAGGTTCATCATAAGTTTGTATTCTTCCCTGGTCCCTAAAGGTAGTTTTATACACTAACTTTTGTTTTGCCTTTCTAGCTGCTAAAATAGATAATGATTATTGCAAAGTGCACATTTTTAAATGGTCTCCAGTGCAGACTGCTGAGCCCAGTGATGGAGTGGGTACACTGAGGAAAAATGTGTCTTTTGGAATACAGGACCATTCAGCAAAGATAATTGCTTGATAATATGGTCAGAATGCTCAAGCTCCTATGGCATACAAATGGTTTTCTATTTCTATTCCCCTAAAAATAAAATTTTCACAGCTTCAAGTGTTCCCATCTGTCACTTTCATTTCCATTCTCAAAGTTGTATTCTGCTTCTGTCACATTGGGGTGTCAAAAGGTGTTGAAGTTTCACAGCAAACCTACTTAATGGTTCATAGGAAGCAATTTTGTTTGCTAACTATTTGAAGTATAGGAAACTTTAGTTTTAAGTGTATGATTTTTAAGAAAACAATTGAATGGAATAAGCCATATATATGTGTGTGTGTGTAATTTTTTAAAATTTACTTTATTGCTATTTTACAAAGAGGAAGGAAGAGAGAGAGAGAGAAATATCAATCAGCTGCCTTCTGCACACTTCCCATTGGGGATGTGCCTGCAACCAAGGTACATGCCTTTGACCGGAATCGAACCTGGGACCCTTCAGTCCGCAGGCCAACCCTCTATCCACCGAGCCAAACTGGCTAGGGCTATATATATAATTTAAAAAAATTTTTTACCCAAGGATATATTTTTATTGTGTGTTTTTTTGTTTTTGTTTTCAGAGAGAGAAACATTAATTGATTGCCTCCTGAATGTGCCTTGACCAGGAATTAGACCTGCAACCTTTTTGGTGTGAGTTAATGCTTCAACCAACTGAGCCCTTTGGCCAGGGCAAGCCTTACATTTTAATTTATAAGTTGTACTAAATGCTAATCAGATCAGTTCACTCTTTTCCTGATTTAAGTAATATATATTTCAAATTTGACAAGTTAGAAAATCACTTTTAAAAATTTGCCATTATATTGTATTCCCTTCATTAGAATTATTATATAATGTGTGTGTGTGTGTGTGTGTGTGTGTGTGTGTGTAAAAATAATTTTTTACAGAGAGGAAAGGAGAGAGATAGAAAATCAGAAACATCGATTACAGAGAAGCATTGATCAGCTGCCTCTTGCACACCCCCTACTGGGAATGTGCCCACAACTAAGGTACATGTCCTTGACTGGAATCGAATCTGGGACCTTCCAGTCTGCAGGCTCTATCCACTGAGTCAAACCAGTTTCAGCTAGAATTGTTTTTTTCTTTTACACACTATACTGTAAATAAATCAAGGATGCAGACTCATACTTGATTCATCAATCTCTGCTTGGCTTTTATGGGAATTGCATTATTTTTTTCACTCAAAATTTATTAAAGGAACAAACAAAATTTTAGGCTATAGCAAACTAATACTTTTAGCTTAACTAAGCTAAATTTCACTAAGTAACAGAACATGCAATTTCCACATACTTCAAAGCAGTGGTCGGCAAACGGCAGCTCGCAAGCCACAGGTGGCTTATGAGCCTTGGTTTGCCAGTCTGTTGACAAAGGAGTTTGCCGACCACTGACCTAAGCATTTAAAAGAGGAACACTGTGTCTCAGTAGTTGAACTTCGACCTATGAGTATGACTCATCCCTATTAAAGTTGTGAGACTCAAAGCTACACCCAAATCACTTAATTTTATGTCCTTCCCTGTTTACTGTGTCTGACCTTCAAGATTTCGTGACTGATGCTGAAATGGAAGCCAACCATTGCAGAAATCTTGGGGAAAATGAATATGAAGAATGCAAGGGCAAGTAGGAATTCATTTCTAGCATTCCTAAACCTGCTGTCGTCAACTCCACTGCAGTCAGAGGAAAAGAACAGAGTTAATGGAAATTACCAGCTAAGCCTTACATCTGTCTAATGTTTTTAGGAAATTTCAGGTAAGTGAGATGTCTCTTTTGAAGAAAGACTATTAAGTATATTAAAACCAGTTGCTCCATATTAGTAATGGTGGGCAGCTTGTTTATTCAGAAAGTCTTGCCCCCATTAGGTGTGGTTTTCAATATTGTGCAGAAAGTGGAGTTTCAAGCAACATGGAGCTTTCCCTCTATTTAGAAGCATTCAGAACTTTTATTGAAGTGTATAAAGTGCCATTTTTTGTTGGTTTGTGCTCAATTCCTTTGTTAAAAATTACTTTAATTGAATTTTAATTTTATCCCTCATTATATCCATAGAAAAACACTTTAAAAGCTTCAAAGTTTCTGGCAGGTTACATTTGCATTGTACACAGTCAAGTAAGAGAAATTATGAGATTTATAGGTCTCTTAATGTCACCTTGATTGGCTTGATAGGTAATTTTTAAATTATAGGATTTAGTCATTTTATGTTTTTTATATACTGATGAAATAAACATTGTGCCAGACCCTGAAATACAAAGATGGACTAGCATACAATACAGATGAGATTCTAGGTGAGGGAATGAAAATGGAATAAAACGAGGCTATTCATTTTTCCATCACAAATGGAGAATTGGCATATTAATCTGAATATGACATTCTGTTTGAAAGTTCTCTGTGCATGTGTACTTGTGTGTGAGAGATAATTACAAAACACTTTCTATATGCCAGCTATTGTTGTAAGCTCTTTACACACATTTTAAAAAGTCTATAACTGTCCTATAAGTGCTAGCTAACCTCTTTTTGTTACATCGTTGAGCCAGAGGAGCTAATTATCTTGCCCAGATTTGTGCAACCATGGTCTCGGACCAGAATTTGAACATAGACAAGCTGATTGCAGAGCCTGTACTCTTAAGGCCTGGCTGAGTACCCATAAAACATCCCAAATTCGCAGTAAAGTTTGCCTAGTTTTTAAAAAGGAAAGATTAAATAGCACAGAAAGATTAAAGGTGCAATAATTTTTTAGAGAATGAAAAATTCCCTTTCTCAGACTGGCTCTAAGACAGTCACTTTGTGTGATGACCTCCCTTCCCACAATCCCCCAGCAGAGGACATGCACAGAAAATTAAAAAACCAGAACAGAAGCAGAGCTTCTTGGTTATATTTTATATTCAGAATCTATTGTGCCTTTGGTTCACCCCTCTTTCTTTTTGGAATGTGTACATTTTCTTTACCTTTTAAATGATGAGAAAATATGACTGCTGAGAGTTTTTCTAGGATTCTTTAAAAAAATAGGTAAGACTACAGAAGTTAAAAAAAAAACCCTGCTCTTTGAACATCAGGTAGGTAATTTGATTCCTGTTATATGTGTAGTTTAAGGCTCCTGCCACTCCATCCTGTTACATACTGTAAACCCATTTGGCCTTTAATAAACTGTTTTATGAATTGAGTGGTTTTGTTGGTCTCATTTCCCATCTGGTTGTTTATCTTCTTTGTTCATCTTATATATGTTATTGCTACAACTTCAAACTGGTTTAATTAAAATAACATCTGTTATATATCTAATACTATTGAGGATTAAAAATACATATGTATACACATACACACACGTATACACACACACACACACACACACACACACACACACTAAAGGCCTGGTTCATGAAAATTCATGCACTGGAGGAGGGGTTCCTCAGTCTAGCCTGCCCCCTCTCACAGTATGTGAACCCTCAGGGGTGGGAGGAAACACCCTCATCACACTTCTGCTGCTGCCATTGCCAGCAGCACAAGTCACAGTCAGCCCTGGGCAGCTGGAGGGCTGAGGGGACTGGGGGAAATCAGGAGGCAGGCACCCTGTGGGGCTGAGGGGACTGAGGGAAATCAGGAGGCAGGCACCCCATGGGGCTGAGGGGACTGGGCACCACCATCTTATGGCTGTGAGTTGCTGGCATCTTTGAGGGTGTGGTGGTCAATTAGCACATTCTCTCATTGGCTGTGGGCACCACTATCTGTAAGGGTTTGGTGGTCAATTAGCATATTCTCTCTTTATTAGACTGGGTATACTAGAGGCCTGGTGCAGAAATTCATGCACAGGTGGGGTCCAGCTGGCCAGCCCCAATGGTGCCCGTTGGGATGGGCCGATGGGGGTGAGGGGCTGCAGGTGGTTGGCAGCTGGCCACTCCTGATCAGGGTGTTGGGGGCCTGGCTGGCTTTGAGGGGGGATGATTGGAGCCCAGGTCAGGCTGGTTGGCTATTGCAGTGCATGTCATAGTCACTGGTTGTTCTGGTCACAGGGCTTTTGTATATATAGATAACTAGAGGCCTGGTGCATGAATTAGTGCACAGGTGGGGTCTGGCCAGACCACCCCAATTGGGGCCAGCCCCACACCCTAATCTTAACTCCCAGTTGAGATCATTTGCATATTAGCCTTTTATTATATAGGATATTATATGCATGCTATGGCTTTGCTCTTAAGCTTAATGACGGTGCCACCCAGTACTAAAACTGCAAATTTTTAAAGGAAAAATCAGATGTTAATGAAATAAATATGAACAGTAGTTGATTGTATATCTTAAGCAATGGTGATGAAAAAATCTACCCTAAGGATCCTGTTTAGCATTGTTCTGAGCACAGAAGAGCCAAAAAAAAAAAAAAAAAAAAACTACTCTAGTGAAATCAAGTTATTCTATGAATAATGAAATTAATGGGAGAAACAATTTTGACCATATTTCTAGATCAGTACTTCTCAATGTACCTGTGAATCACCTGATGATTTTGTTATGTAGATTTTTATTCAATAGGTCTGGGGTCGCCCTGAGAATCTCCTTTTCCTTTTAAAAAAAATAAATTTTATTGCCTGGCCAGCATGGCTCCGTCGTTGAGCATCCATCTATGAACCAGGATTCCCAGTCTGCATATGCCTAGGTTGCGGATTCAAACCCCAGTGTGGGACATGCAGGAGACAGCCAATCAATGATTCTCATTGATGTTTCTATCTCCCTCACCCTTCCTCTTTCTGAAATCAATAAAACAATCTATTTTTTAAAAAGCTTTATTGAAATATAATTCATATAAAATTCACTACTTAAAAGCGTACAATTTGATTTTTTTTTTTAAGCATGCAACTGTCACTACTTTCTCAATCAGGAAATTTTCATCTTGCCGAAAAACCCTGTACCCATAAACAGTCACCCCCATTGATTACCACCACCACTATCCTCAAAGTCTTTGACAACCACTAATCTGTTTTTTGACTGGATTTACCTATTCTGGACATTAACATGTAAATGAAATCATACGTCGTGTGGACCCCTGTAGCTTGCTTAATGTTTTAAGGTTCATTCATGTAACATGTATCAGGTACTTAATTCCTTTTAAGGCTGAGTAATATTTTTTAGTATTGCATGGACATGCCACATTTTATTTCTACATCAGTTGATGGACACTTGTGTTTTTTACCTTTTGACTCTCATGAATACTGCTGCTATGAACATTTGTATGCAAGATCTTGTGTGGACATGGTTCTGTTTCTATAATGAATATATACCTAGGAGTAGAATTGTTATATGATAGCTCTTTCTAAAAAAATGTGGTAAGAACACTTAACATGAGATCTACCTTCTTAAAATTTTAAGTGCATAACACGGTATTAGTTATCAGCATAATGTTGTGCAATGGATCTAGGTCATGTTAACATTAACATTTTGAGGAACTGCTAAACTTCTAAAATGGCTATTCTGTTTGAAAGTCTGCATTTCTAATAGTCTCCCAGGTGCTGCTGAGTATTACATTTGGGCACCTATAAAGTAAACAATTAGGAACATGAACTTTAACTTAGCTCAAAGGGTAATGTCTGGCCAATAACAAAAAAGGTGTTTTGGTTTTCACAGGCCTTTGTGTCTCTCGTTTCTTCTAATATTAGTCTTACTGCACATTAGTTGAAAACCAATTCTACATTGAGAATGCCCATCTAATTGGCAGAATATTAATAAAGATCTTTGATAGTGTACAAAGTTCTGAGTGGCTCTTCAATTTGCTAATGATAGCATCTGAGGCGGAATAGGTGAATGAATGAATAGCAGAATCCAAAGATGTGTGCATTCCCTGCTAATTGAGTTCAACAAATGTTTTGAACATATGAATGGAAGTATACACACAAATGATTTAATACATTGTGAACATTAGATTAGAGGAAGGCAGATTCCAGGAAGACTCTCAGAAGACAGGGACTCCTAAACCCAAACTCCATTCAATTAAGATCTGACTTATGATTCAGATGCTGGGCTTTGGTTCACAATTCAATAGGAATGTCTAGGTGGGTAAGGAGTATAATGCCAGAAAGTGAGATGAGAGTGTAGCTTAAAGATCTGTGGTTATTCAGAAGAGGTGATTATGGTACTTCCATTTTGTATTTGGTTGGGGTGACAGTTGGGGGTAGTGGATGATAGAAATTAGGAAAGATTTCTTGGAGACGACATTAGAAGTAAGCAAGAGTTTTAGAAATCGGGTATAAGAAGGAAATATTCTAAGACGGTGAACCAAAATATTAAGTTCATAAATGGTGGCATATACGCCAACCGTCTTACTGAACAGCTACCATGTGTGCAGGTTCTATGCTTTGGGTATGTATGCAAAACACAAAACAAGACCTCTGTTCTTGATTAGTAATGGAGAAAGTTTTGCATAAAAATATATTAAGAGATGCAGAAGTAGTTTTAGGAAAACACAATTCTCTGGACTGGCCATTGGTTCTATTTAACTTGACTCAGTAGAACCCAAAAGTGAAAGGAGTAGAAAATATGGTTAAAGATAAATTGGGATGTTATTTATTGTCTTCTACTTTGGCAGAAATGGTCTAAAACCTGGTAGTCAGGAAAGAGCAGGAGTCTGAATTTTTACTTCTTCCATTAGTGTCTGTCTGACTTACTATAAATTGATGCCTTTAGTAGAGGTGCAGGGTACTTGGTCTGGTCCTCAGTTTTTACAAAATGTATTAATGTACCCTAGTGCAGTGATCAGCAAACTCATTAGTTAACGGAGCCAATATCAACAGTACAATGATTGAAATTTCTTTTCAGAGCCAAATTTTTTAAATCTCAGAGCCAAATTTTTTAAACTTCTAACGCCACTTCTTCAAAATAGACTCGCCCAGGCTGTAGTACTTTGTCGAAGAGCCACACTCAAGGGGCCAAAGAGCCGCATGTGGCTCGCGAGCCGCAGTTTACCAACCAAGGCCCTTGGGCCTAACTTATATATCGCATAGTTAAAAATTGTCAACTGCCCTATAAAAATTAGTCTATGGGGTACTCTTCAAAGTAACTTCTGATGACTCATTTTCAACTTCTTATTTTTCTGTTTACAACCAAGAGTGTCTATTTGCTTCCCCCATTCCAATAGATAAAATTGCAGGACAAAATTGCCATGAGTTTGAATAGGTTTTCACATGCCTTGGGAATTCTTTATTATCTATTGTTGCATAACAAATTGCCCCCAAAACTTTGTTTTTTAGTGTGTGTGTGTGTGTGTGTGTGTTTAAAATATGACGACGTTTATTTTAGAGGGTAGTTTTGGCATCAATATTTATTCTAAAACAAAAAGGTTAAAAATTAATGAGTTGGTGGCTCAACCTAAGGATGAGATACTGATAAAGGTAATACCAAACTCAGAACTTTTATGCCTTTTGTTTTCAGTATATTTTGTGGCCACTTCGTGCACAACTGAAGTTGAGGTATCCTCATGTTGATTGCATTCCTGGGTTCCCCTCCAATATGAGTTCTCGAATAGCAGTGAAGACAGGATCACTGAAAAAAATTCCTAAATTAACGCACTCAGAGATTTTGCATCCAGGGAGGATTTTAACATTTTTCCTAATGTAAAAGGCATCGTTAACAGCTTTCCCTCAATCTTTTCTTTTTCTTTTTAATCCTCACCTGGGGACATGCTTAGAGGAAGAGAGAGAGAGAGGAGAGAAATTTTGATGCCTCAACAGGGAGTCAGCAACCTTTCAGTGCACAGGGCGATGCTCCATCAACTGAGCCACTTTGACCAGGCTTTCCCTCATTCTTTATATTCACATGTTTCTTTGCAGCATGAGTCTCAGAAACTTCTGAAGGAATGTAGAAAAATGGAGGATTTTATAGCACTGATGACATTAGATGAAACTTTCCAGAATAAAATTCTCATGTCTCTTAAAAATTGAAGAAACATTCAGGCTTTCCAATAGTCATTAATTTTCAGAGTATCTTATCATCATTTGCTCAGTAATATGAATGCCTGTGCTGTAAGGTTTTCCATATTTCTTATATGGGTGCCAAAACTTAGCAATTTAAAACAGAAATGTATTATCTCATATACTATGTCAAGAATCCAGGAGTGGCTTAGCTGAGTTATCTGATTCAGGGTCTCTAAGAGGTTACATTTGAAGGACTGATGGGGGTTCAAGGATTTGTTTCACTTGCTCACACACATGCCTGGCAATTAGTACTGGTTAGGGGCAGGAAACCGTAGTTCTTAGCCAAATGCACTACTTCATTCGACAGGTTGGGTGTTCTGAGTGAATAATGTAGCAAACTTCCATTTCCACAGTATCCCATTGATCACACAGGTCAACCCCATTCTGTGTAGGAGAGGAAGTATCACAAAAGCAAAAACACCAGGAGGTAGGAGTCACTGGGACCATTTTGGGATCTAGCTCCCACAATGTGGCGTGAATTTAAGGCCATTAGCTGTTCTATTAAGCCAGGTTTATAAAGTTGGCCCTTGATATGCAAACCTAGTCCATTGATTCCTAGTCCATTTCAATATTCTGATTTCTCTCAAAGTATTTTGACCTAAGTGTAAATAGTATGTGTATAGCATTTCTGACACAGGATTAGTAGACATTTTTCTAAGATTCATAGGCTGCTTAATGTCTACCCTGAGGTGAGTTCTACTGGTATTATGTTTTAAACGTACATAAGGTGCTAATAAATATTTGCTCAATAAGTGAATTATCTCCCTCCTCTCTTGGGCTTATTTGATAAGGCAATGGCAGGAATTAGGGATTGATTCAGCAGCAGGGGAAGCTCAGGCATGACCACTATGTTTCTAGTTAGGTTATCTGGTAGATGGTTGCTGTTTACTGAGATAAAGGAGGCAGGAATAGGTCTGGGATCAAGAGGGGTGATAAAACACTGTTAGTTTGATGTGTGGCTGGAGATGCCAAAAACTTGAATTTGGCTCTATATATATAGTTGGAAGCCCAAGGTTATAATGGATAAGCCTCTGGGAGAATCTGGAAACAGGAGCAACACTGAACCCACGAGAGGAGTGTCATGAAGGGGAATCATCAGTGACAAATATAGCAGAGTGAGAAAGATGATTGAGATGTGTCAACAGGATTTGGCAATGTGTGCCTGGCTGATGTGGGTCAATGGTTGAGTATTGACCTATGAACCAGGAGGTCATAGTTTAATTCCTGGCCTGCACATGCCCAGGTTGTGGGTTCCATCCCCAGTGGTGGGTGGGCCAGAGGCAGCCGAGCAATGAGAGCTACATCTTCCTTTCTCCTGCCTTCCTCTCTGAAATCAATAAAAAAAATTTTCCCCAATTTTTTTATTAACGTATTACATATGTACATATCTTCCCATTGCCCCCCCAACCCCACTCCCCAGTGTCTTACATCCATTGGTTGTTCTTATATGCATGCATACAAGTCCTTCGGTTGATCTCTTATCTCCCCCAATAAAAATATTTTTAAAAAAGAAAAGAAATTGGTAATGTGATGTCAGAGGAACAATGAGGGGAAAATAGTGTGTTGAGTAAGTGAAAAGTAAGAATGTGGAATAGTATAGACTAGACTAACTGAAGGAGAGAAGAAAACAGCTAGAAGGTATGAGGATGAAGCTTTTTTTTAAGACTGAGAATGCCAGTTAAAAACAGGAAGGTGAGATGAGAAGGGATGGTGACTGCTAAACCAAGCCTTGGAAAAGATGGGAGCGAATGGAATGGAAGCCTTTCAGCTCTGGACCTTGGACAAGAAGACATTTCATCCTCTGAGCCTGAAAGGAAGAATATGTGTTTGCAAGGTGAGAAGGGAAACCTCAGTTTACCTTATTTGCTTTAAATACTGGAGTTTTCAGAACAATTTCACTTTGTCTTAAAAGTCCAATGAAGAGGAATGGCCCGGCTGGTGTCCCTCGGTGGTTGAGTGTCAACCTATGAACCAGGAGGTCATGCATGGTTCAATTTCCAGTCAGGGCACACACCTGGATTGCAGGTTCCATCCCCAGTGGGAGGTGTGCAGGGGACAGTCCGTTAATGACTCTCATCATTGATGTTTCTATATCTCTCTGAAATAAATAAAATATATATTAAAAAAGAAGAGCAATGCAGTACTTATTGCCGGTACCTGGTGTCAGGAAGCCATGTTAGAGTTCAGCAGATAAATGTCTTTCCTCTCATCAGACTGACTAGCTGTGAGGCCTTGGGCATGCCCTATAACCCCTCTGGACCTCACTGATACCTCTCCCCCCTCCCCAGGATATTCTTCCCATTGATTTTTAGAAAGGGTGAGAGGAAAGGAGGGGGAGAAAGAAAAAGATTGATATGAGAGACACATTGACTGCTTGCCTTCTACACGCTCCCCGACCAGAGTGGACATCAAACCTGCAACTCAGGTACATGCCCTTGACCAGGAATGAACACACCATTCCATGTGGCGTGTACAGTGGGAAGGCGGGCACGGGACAATGCAGTAGGAATCTAGGCAGAAGACAAGTCATAAAAGAAGATAGTTCAAAGATAAACATAAAAAATGTGCTCAACCTATTTGTAACCAGGGAAATGTGTATCGAAACCACAATGACATACCGGCAACTGTCAAGTGATGGAGAAGAAAATTCAAGTTTGCTGATGGCAAGTATTGGTGAGCAATTGGCATACCCTGCTGGTGGCAAAGCAAGTTAGAAAAACCACTTTATGAAACAGTTTTACCTAGTATTTGAAGATACATACACATCTATCCCATGGTCTAGTATTGTCACTGCTTAAAGTTATACCCTAGAGAAATTAACCAGGATACCTATGCAAGAATGTTTTGGAAGAGGCACCAAAGACTTACGAGTCTGTTGATTTGTGTGGTAATAACATGAGTATTTGTTTTATAAATATTAATTTCTGATGAGTTTGTATTGGTGTTATGTTTAACAATCAAAAGGGGTTCAGCTCAGCCAGTGTTGCTCAGTGGTTGAGCATTGACCTATGAACCAGGAGGTCAGTTTGATTTCCAGTCAGGGCACATGCCTGGGTTGTGGGCTTGATCGCCAATGTGGGGTGTGCAGGAGGCAACTGACCAGTGATTCTGTCTCATCGTTGATGTTTCTATCTGTCCCTTCCTCTCTGAAATCAATCAAAAATATATTTTTAAAAAGCGTTTTAAAAAATAAAACATACGGGCATTGGGCCTGGCCAGTGTGGCCCAGTTGGAGTGTTGTCCCATACACTAACAGGTGGCCGGTTTGATTCCCAGCCAGGGCACATACACAGGTTGTGGGTTTGATCCCTGCTGGGGGCACGTATGAGAGGCAACTGAGTCATGTTCTCTCTCACATCAATGTCTCTCCCTCTAAAGTGAATTTTTTTTAAAAAATGTTTTTTTTTTTAATTCAGAGAGGAAGGGAGATAGATAGAAATATCAATGACGATAGAGAATCATTGATCAGCTGCCTCCTGCTTGCCCCACACTGGTATATGCCTGCAACCCAGGTATATGCCCTGACCAGGAATGAAACCATGACCTCTTGGTTCATAGGTCGATACTCAACCACTGAACCACGCCAGCTAGGCTAAAGTCAATTTTTAAAAAGACACAAAAACATATGGGCTTCAGAGCCAGATCAGTATCAAAGTTAATGTGATCTTGAGCAAAATAATTAGCATTCCTGCAGTACTGTGAGGGTTATTAAGGCACAGTGTCTGATAGTGCTGGTAATATATTACAGTAGCACCTTTCCATGTACTGGCATTGTGCTAAGCACTTTAAATAAATGACCTAACACGCCTATGAGGTTGATGCTATTTTTCTATTTTTAAAAATATATTTTATTGATTTTTTACAGAGAGGAAGGGAGAGGGATAGAAAGAAACATCGATGAGAGAGAAACATCGATGAGCTGCCTCTTGTACATCCTCCTACTGGGGATGTGCCCACAGCCAGGGTACATGCCCTTGACTGGAATTGGACCTGGGACCCTTGAGTCTGCAGGCCGACGCTCTATCCACTGAGCCAAACCAGTTTCAGCTCTGTTTTTTTAAATAAATCAAAGGCCTAGGGAGTTGTGTTAGGAAATGGGTCTATTCAATTAATGGCCAATTCGCCAATTTTTTTTTTTTTGAGACAGGTTTTTATTGATTTCAGAGAGGAGAGGAAAGGGGGTGGGGAGAGAGAGGCATCAATGATGAGAGGGAGTCATCAATCAGCTGCCTCCTGCATGTCCCTTACTGGGGATCGAGCCTGCAATCCAGGTATGTGCCTTGAGTGGGAACTGAACCGTGACCTGGTTCAGGGGTCGACACAATCGGCTTTTAAAGGCATGTTTCTGCCTAACTCCCTGCAGTTACAGCTGCTGTTGTAGCCCTAAGGGAATTGAAGCAGAAACAGTCTCTGCTCAGAGAAGAGGTAGTCAATCTAGGCCTGGACTGCTGTTCCCAGAGATGGGTGTTTATTAGAAAACATGAAAATATAAGATCCAACAACTCTGTGAAGTAGGGTAGGCAGGTGACATCTAAATAAAGCTGACTCAAAAGGGAGTGATTTCCCCAAATCACACTGTAAATTGAAAGCAGTTATCAGAAACCAAGCTTCTTCATTTAAAGTAACCCCCCCCCCCCCCCATTGTATGGGCATTCCTATCTTAATTAGAAAACTGAGCACGGAGAATCTCACCCTAAGAAAGGAATTGATTAAAGGTGGGGTTTCCCATGACATGTCCAAAATGACTACAATATACTGCAAAACTGTTACCCCCCATAGCATTAGCTAACATAACACTTCCATCATGTCACATAATTACCATTTCCTGGGCCTTTGATAATGAATGAATGAGCAAGTCCTTGTGAGAACTTAGGATTCAAAACTAATGATAGGAAGACAAAGGATACTCAAAAATAGAAGTATGACGACAACTTCTTCTGGCTCCAAGTCATATGCTCCTCCTAGTATTCCAAAGGTTCCTCATAAATGCTTATTGAATAACTAAGAGGAGTGGAAAAAATAGAGGGGTAGTAGACCATCTTCCCCAAAAGAGGAAAAGGAGTTGGTAGTAAAGACTGTTAGACTATTCTACACTCTGACCACCAGATGGCACCATTTTCACAGGGTTTTGATTATTTTCTAGAGCTATTGCCAAGGACTTGTACAGTTTGTTTACGAAACTATCAATACCTCACAGAAAATTTATCTTCAAATTTCAAAGATTTTAAAACATTTTGTGTTTACTCTGACATTCACTGTTTTGAACTCTGTGTAAAGGACTGAGCCTTGAAGCTTTCCAACTACATATTACACTAGTCCTAGGACTTGAGTTAAAGGCCCTGATATTCAAAAGTTTTAAGTTCCATTTTTAGGATATTGATTGTACGTCTCAGCTAAAAAAGACAGCTGTTTAATTCTACCCTGCCCTTGACAGATGCTTACTTTATTTTTACATAAAACACCTGTTAAGAGAATGGTAGCCAATTCCAAAACATCAAATGACGTTAGCAAGTCGATATTTAAAAAAAATTCCTTTGAGCTCCTTTTGATACCAAGATATATATCAATAATTTCAACCCAGTTCAGTCCAAATCTTTTGCTTTAAACAGCTCTCAAGGATTGAGGAGAGAAAGGAAGTGGAATTAACTTAGGGAGGAGATTGAAAACATACTTTTTCTTTTCTGTCTTCCCTTTTTATCTTTCCCTCCTTTCTTACACTTACTCTTTTTTCCCTTCCCTGTCCTCTCATACTGTGCTATGCCTTTGAGTTTATTCCAACATTTTATTATGAAAATTTCAAAGTTAGGGAAACCTTGATAGAAGTTAGAGAATCTACTCCGATACAAACCACCTGGATTCTCCAATTATTCTACAATGCTTGCTTTAGGACATATCTGTCCATCCTCCATCAATCCATCTTCTGTGATCCCCTTCGAAGTAACTTGCAGACATCAATACACATTTCCCAAAAATTCAGCCTGTGAAAGTTCAGTGGAAGCTTCTTTCACTTGATGAGGGAGCTTCGCAACTTAATTTCTTGGTCCTGCCAAGTATCATAATGCTCTCTGTAATATGAAGACTATTTGTTGGCCAGCTTCCCTCCCTGGGCCTGTAGGATGGTGGCCATGGTAGGGTCATTGTCTTTCGCTGGACAAAGTCCTTAACAACCATCCCCATCTTCCTCGCCCCCTAACCTGGCTTCTACCTGCTGTGAGTTTTCTGGGCGAGGCTCTTGCTCCTTCCCACGTGGATTAGGGAACAAAGTCAGCTTCCAGAGCAGTGCTGTGTTGCTATGGGAACCTAAAGTTATTTGTAGTCGCGAAATGATAGCAAGTAATCAGTGACACAACCTGAAACATTCCATAATTGTCCCTTTTATTCTTAGAGGAGGAGACCTCTGTGCTTTTGTCCCTGGGAGCTTTAGGGAGACAGCGACAGAGCCGCCAGGGGTTAGGAGTAGGTGGCTTCTGGCGACTAAGACAGACTCCTGGTTTCTCCTGGATGTGTCCCTTAGACAAGTCATTTTTCCTTTCTGAGCTATAATTTCCTCTTCTTGAAAATGGGACATCATTTCAGTCTAGAGCTGAAAGGGCCCTTGGAGATATTTAAAACTGTGCAATTCTCTGAAACAGATGATGCTGGCACATTTTGGGGGGATGGAACTCTATAAAACCAACAGGGAGGGGGGGAAGTCTATAGAACCCCAGATGTTCTGTGTTTTTCTTTCCTGTAATTCACACCTTTGCACATTATACTTTGACAGCCCCTAACATTTTCATTTATATGCAGGACCAGGATAGCCTGTGCCCTGGTGTCATTACAGTGCCATGTAATTATTAACCTGAAGTCAAAACAAATGGATGCCTACATTTGAGAAGCTAATAATGCATTTTTATAAAGATGCTTTTGTTCCAGTATAATTAAAACAAAAATTTATGAAGTTAGAGGAGGAGTAGGAGATGAGGTCAGGAAGATAATGAGGATGAGGGCGCTCTACAGGACCTTGGGGGCTGCTGCGAGGGTTTGTGAAGTGGGAAGCCAGTCCAGGAGAGGGCTCTGAGCAGAAGGAGGACTTCCTCCCTCCACTGCAGCCTCAGTGGCTTCCATGCTGCTCCTTGAAATTGGGCAGCTGCTCCTGGCTGCTCCTGGCTGCCGCTGGCTGCTGCTGGCTGCTGCTGGCTGCTCCTGGCTGCTCCTGGCTGCTGCTGGCTGCTCCTGGCTGCTCCTGGCTGCTCCTGGCTGCCGCTGGCTGCTGCTGGCTGCTGCTGGCTGCTGCTGGCTGCTCCTTCTGGCTGGATAGCTCTTTCCACAGGCGTCTGCAAAGCTCACTCCTTCAAATGTGAGCTTCTGCGCGGTAAGGCCTTCCCTGACCACCTATTTGAATGGCAGCCTAGCCTGACTTCCCTCTGATCCCCCTTACCCGGTTCTCCTCTATACAGCACCTATCAACTTTTTAAAAAAACATATTTTATTGGTTTTTTACAGAGAGGAAGGGAGAGTGATAGAAACATCGATGACAGAGAAACATGGATCAGCTGCCTCCTGCACACTCCCCACTGGGGATGTGCCCACAACCAAGGTACATACCCTTGACTGGAATCGAACCCAGAACCCTTGAGTCCACAGGCTGACGCTCTATCCACTGAGCCAAACCAGTTAGGGCCCTGTCAACATTTTACATATAATATATGTCATTTACTGATGTCTATTGGTTACTGTCTGCCTCCCTTTGCTCACACAGGGATCTTTGTCTCTTTGGTTCACCAAGCATCTAGAATGTGTCTGTCACATACAAGGTTCCCACATATTTGCTGAAAGAATGACTTAAAGAAATGAGTTTTGACGGGCTAGCTGCACGCCGTCAGCCCTTCAGGTTCCTGCGCCCTCCTCCCCGCCCTTGCATCTTGCTGCTCTCGCCATGGCCGCGCTCACGCAGGATCCGCAGTTCCAGAAGCTACAGGAATGGCACCGCAAGCACGGCTCTGACCTCAGCTTGCGCCGCCTTTTCGAAGGGGACAAGGAACGCTTCAACCGCTTCAGCCTGACCCTCGATACCAACCATGGGCGTATTCTGGTGGATTATTCCAAGAACCTTGTGACGGAGGGTGTGATGAAGATGCTGGTGGACCTGGCCAAGTCCAGGGGTGTGGAGGCCGCCCGGGAGAACATGTTCAATGGTGAGAAGATCAATTTCACCGAGAATCGGGCAGTGCTGCACGTGGCCCTGCGGAACCGGTCAAACACACCCATTCTGGTGGATGGCCAGGATGTGATGCCAGAGGTCAACAGAGTCCTGGAGAAGATGAAGTCTTTCTGCCAGCACGTCCGAAGTGGTGACTGGAAGGGGTACTCAGGCAAGTCCATCACAGACGTCATTAACATCAGCATCGGTGGCTCTGACCTGGGACCCCTCATGGTGACTGAAGCCCTTAAGCCATACTCTTCGGGAGGTCCCCGGGTCTGGTTTGTCTCCAACATTGATGGGACCCACATTGCCAAAACCTTGGCCAACCTGAATCCTGAGTCCTCCCTGTTCATCATCGCTTCCAAGACCTTTACCACCCAGGAGACCATCACGAACGCAGAAACGGCAAAGGCGTGGCTTCTCCAGTCGGCCAAGGATCCTTCTTCTGTTGCGAAGCACTTTGTTGCCCTGTCTACTAATACGACCAAAGTGAAGGAATTTGGAATTGACCCTCAAAACATGTTCGAGTTCTGGGATTGGGTAGGAGGACGTTACTCGCTATGGTCAGCCATTGGACTCTCCATTGCTCTGAACGTGGGATTTGACAACTTTGAGCAGCTGCTCTCGGGGGCTCACTGGATGGATCAGCACTTCCGCAAGACACCCCTGGAGAAGAATGTCCCTGTCCTGCTGGCTTTGCTGGGTATCTGGTACATCAACTGCTTTGGGTGTGAAACACATGCCATGCTGCCCTATGGCCAGTACCTGCACCGCTTTGCTGCCTACTTCCAGCAGGGTGACATGGAGTCCAATGGGAAGTACATCACCAAGTCTGGCACCCGTGTGGACCACCAGACGGGCCCCATTGTGTGGGGGGAGCCAGGGACCAATGGCCAGCATGCCTTCTACCAGCTCATCCACCAAGGCACCAAGATGATGATACCTTGTGACTTCCTCATCCTGGTTCAGAGCCAGCACCCAATAAGGAAGGGACTGCATCACAAGATCCTCCTGGCCAACTTCTTGGCCCAGACTGAGGCCCTGATGAGGGGGAAGTCGACAGGAGGCTCGGAAGGAGCTCCAGGCTGCAGGAAAGAGCCCACAGGACTTGGAGAAGCTGTTGCCACACAAGGTCTTTGAAGGAAATCGTCCAACCAACTCTATTATGTTTACCATGCTCACACCATTCATTCTTGGAGCCTTAATTGCCATGTATGAACACAAGATCTTCGTTCAGGGCATCATTTGGGACATCAACAGCTTTGACCAATGGGGAGTGGAGCTGGGAAAGCAGCTGGCTAAGCAAATTGAGCCTGAGCTTGATGGCAGCAGCCCAGTGACCTCTCATGATTCTTCCACCAATGGGTTGATCAACTTTTTGAAGCAGGACTGTGCTGCCAGAAGCCAATAAACTCATGCTGGGCTGCAGGTCCTGTTGTGACTGTCCTTGTCCCTCCTCACCAGAGTCCGCACTGCATGGTCCGGCCCAGAACAATCCTCTCTCTGGTCACGGACTTAGACCACAAGCCCTTTAAGGAAGCTGGTCTGGAACTGTCACCCCCACCCTCTGTGTCCACTCCCCTCTGTTTTATAATTAGTTGAAGTGTTTCAGTGCAGCTGATTTTTTGACCCACATTTACATTGTTCATGTACCAAGTGGAAAAATAAAGATGCCACAAAAGAAAAGAAAAAAAAGAAATAAGTTTTGCCTGACTGGCATCGGAACCAGGAAGGTCCCAGTTCTATTCCCGGTCAGGGCACATGTCCTGGTTGCAGGCTCCATCTAGGAGGCAGCCGATCAATTATTCTCTCATCATTGATGTTTCTATCTTTCTCTCTATCTCTCTGAAATCAATCCTATATAATAAAAGCCTTATATGCTAAGTGTGCAGTCAACTAGATGTCTGCTCAACAAATCAAAGCATAATATGCTAATGATATGCTATTATATTCAACAACTCGCTATGACATGCACTGACCACCAGAGGGGAGACACTCCAACCAGTAGATTAGCTTGCTGCTGGGGTCTGGCCAGTTGGGACTGAGCAAGATGGGGCAGACGTGCCTTGGAACTCTTCAGCAGTCCCTCCCCTTCTGGTCAACCTCCCCCATCTTCCCCTGCCCCAATTGTGCACCAGCGGTGTCCCTTGGCCTGGTCTGTACCTTCTCACAAGCCAGGACCCCTCAGGGGATGACAGAGAAATGGTTTTGGCCCGATCCCACAGGCCTGGCCAAGGAACCCCACTGGTGCATGAATTAGTGCACTAGGCCTCTAGTAAAAATACAGTTTTTTAAAAAGAAATAAGTTTTGATTATATGGAATGTTAACTAAATGTGTTAATTTTTCCCATTAATTATGAGTAAATGGTTATTGATTTAGAATCTTTAGGAACCTCTGACTTATTTCAGAGGTTCCGTTAAGTCCCTTGGAAGTGTTTAGCAAGCCAAGAAAGTGGATTCACACACACTTAGGAATATTTTTGATACTGTGGCCAATTACTTTTGTTCTAAGTTATCATATAATTTCAAAATTACAGAAAATTTACAAGATTAATGCAAGGACTTCCCTATAACCTCTATCTAGATTTTCTGGTTGTTTATCCCCCCCCCCCCCCCCATTTGCTTCTTCATTCTTTCTGTGTATGTGTGCTTCTGAAACCTCAGAGTAAACTGGAGACTTTGTGTCCCCATAACGATAAATATTTCATGTGTATCTTTTAAGGCCAAAGACATTTTCTTGCATAACCACAGTACAACTACCAAAATCAGGAAACTGAACACTGATGCAGTACTATTATCTAATCCACACCCATTTGTAAATTTCATCAACTATACCAATAATGTTCTTCTTTTAATAGCTTTTTATTGATTTCAGAGAGGAAGGGAGAGGGAGAGAGAGGGAGAAACATGATGAGAGAGGATTATTGATTGGCTGTCTCCTGCACGCCCCACACTGGGGCTCAAGTCTGCAACCCAGACATGTGCCCCGACTGGGAATCGAACTGTGACCTCCTGGTTCACAGATTGACGCTCAACCACAGCCATGCCAGCTGGGCCCAGTAATGTTCTTTACAGTTGTTGTTTACCAATCTGGGCCCCAAGCCAGGATCACCCATTGGATTTAGTTATTAGTCTCCTTTAACCTGAAGATGTTCTTCAGCCTTTCTTTGTGTTGTTTTTGAGTATGAGCCAGTCATTCTGTAGATTGTCTCTCCGTCTGGGCAGGTCTTCATGTTTTCTGGTGATTGGGTTTAGGATATATGTGCACATTTAGCAGAAATGCTGCAGAAGCGATCTCATGTCCTCAGTGCATCATGACAGGAGGCACCTTGATTAGCATGTCCCGATATTACTGGTGCTAACGTTCGCCACATGGGTAAGATGGTGTCTGCCAGATTTCTCCATCATAAAGCTACTGCTTTTCCCTTTGAAGTTACTAAGTACCTTGTGGGGATATTCTTTGAGTATATTCCTCATTAAACTTTTACCCACTAGTTTAAGCATCATTCTTTCTATAGTTATTAGCTATCGTTCTACCATAGGGAAGAATGTTTCTCCCCCAGTTCATGTATGTGGACTCACAGAGTCTTATCTTATTCTATGGCTAATAACCCATCACTACCATTCATTATTTTATTGCCCAAATTGTCCCAGATTTTTTTGGCCAGTCATTTGCCTTAGAAGCAATTTTACATGAACCATCATCTCCAAGTAGGGGTTTTTTTTGTTTTTTTTTTTTTAAGGGAAGTGGCTGCAAACTGAAGAGGTAGAATATAATCTAGGTTATTAAATTATACAAAGGTGGGAATCATTAGGTAAGAAAAATCACTTTGGGCAATTTTCATTCATTTGTTTATTTTTTACTTTGGGCAGTTTTCAATAACAAAAGAAATCCTGTGTGATGAAGTGTTGTTAAACCAGCAGGAAAAATAGCGCAGCCGCTCAGCAGGGATCGGAGCAGTTTCAGTCTAGGGGGTGAGGATAGGTGGCTCTTATTAGAAAAAAAGAAAGAAAAACGATTCTTGAGCTACTACTGAGTTGTTTCCGCTCTAGAGCTGGGGGTGGGGGGTGGGCAGGGGTGCAGCACATGGAGATGCAAGATGATGGCCAGTTACAAAATCAAAGTGTCAGTCAGTGCTGGGAGAGTTTTATCTTGCGTTTTCTTTAAATGTGTGTTTATTGATTTGAGAGAAGAAGGGAGAGGGGTTCAAACCTTGATCTCTTGGTTCATAGGTCGATGCTCAACCACTGTGCCACGCCGGCTCGGCAGTGCTGGAGAATTTTAAACACATACAGCCCAGCTGTTCTTACCTCCTGAGGACATAGCTGGGGCTGCTGGTCAGCATCCTATTCTGCGTAGGACAGCCCCGAGAAGAAAGAGTTACCCCCCAAAAATGTGCATGCACAGGTGGAGAAACCCTGGCCTGGCCCAGAGAAGGAGCCAGTGAGTCTGTGGTGGGAGTGAGCCATCTCGCTTTTGCGTGTGTCCCTTTTGAATGCGCCCTAAAATGATCCCGAAGATATGCTTGGAGGCTCGAGTGTCTGAAAAGGGGAACGAGGCCGTGGGACTGGAACTGGACTATTGACGGATGTTTCTGGGACGTAAGTAGCCGTCCTGTAGCGGGAAGGACTCCCTATGGGAGGAGTCTGGCATATGCCCTGGCATGGAAAGCCGGAAGCCCTGTGCCAGTTCTCACCACCAGCTGTGGCTGCCGGGGAAGTCCAGAGCCCGGGGAAGCGGTGGGCCACCAGGGGAAGGGGCAGGAGGAGAGACTCTGTGCTGCCATCCCAGCCACACCCAGGCTGCCTCGCCACCAAGGGCCCCTCACTTAACTCGACTTGACAGCTATTGTCTCTGTCACATTTCAGCCCCCTGACATTTCATCTGCCTCCAGCTCAGATCCTTTCTCTGAAAAGGCTTCCAATCCATGTTCTTCCCACAGCCTCCACCTTTGTCTTCTGGTTACCTCTTTTCCTGTGTCGCCGCCAGCGCCTGGCCTCCCAGCCGCCTCGCTCAGGCCGCCGCTCGCTCCGGCAAACAGGTGCCGAGAACACAATGACTTGTTGGTGTGAGACACGCCCAAACCTGGGGAAAATGTTACGAGTTTATTTGAGCCAAACTGACAGCTTATGCCAGGGAGCAAGATCTCAAATGCGTGGGGAAGGATGGTTCTGCAGCTTCTTGTATGCATCAGGAATTAAGGGAGGGTGTGTAAGGAAGATTCCAGAAAGCAAGGTAGGGATTGGATTACAGAATAGTTAACAAGATTATGTGTTCTCTTGAGGATTAATTAATGCCTCCTTTGAAGGATACTACTTCTAGTATTTCCAAAGATATGTTAGCCTAGATCCACAAGAACAGTGGACAAGGTTGGCTTAAAACCTTTCACGATTTTATTCATTATTTTATTCAGTTTACAGTTATTTTGACCAATCTTGAATCCAAGCCAGGATCACACATTGTCGTTAGTGACTACCCACCAGGACCTGCCCAGTTAGGAATTTGGGATCAGGTCTCGCCTGTGAGGTTACCTTCCTTAGAACCCTCCTTTGTCCATGCACAGAAGTAGACTCAGTATGATGGCAACCGTCCCTTAAAGTGTTTATGTGTCATGCGCTCACTCAGGACCTCATTTTGACTCTTTGAGCCCATTTGGCGAATTCAGAGCCAGGTGAAGACAAGGAGGTTTGAGAAAAGGGATATGTCAAGTAAGTGATAAGAATAGGACTTAACTTCTAATCAGAATTTCAGAATTATGATGCTGCCTCGCACACGATGGGAGTGTGGGTGGGTGGATGGAATAAAATGTGAACACATAAATTAAGATATGATTGCTTTTAATCTCACTCACTTTGCAAATGGGAAAACTGAGGCCTAGGGAAGTTAAAATTGCATCGTCTTGATAACAAAACTAGAATTTGGGACTTCTGATTCTTAGCTCAAAGCCTGAAAATCCAAAACTTTCCACTCCATACTCAGCTTCTTCTTCTTCCAACAGGGCTGGGCATGTAACCTTTTAGTAAAAATTTCTATCTAAAATGGAGATTGTTTTCAAGAACTTAAATTGAAAGTTATCTTCATGAACACAATCCAAGTATCCATCAGTGAATGGATGAATAAGAAAAGTGAGGTATCCTATATAATAAAACGTTAAATGCAAATAGATCAAACAGCGGAACAACCAAAACAACCCAACAACCAGTCACTGTGAGTGCGCTGACCACCAGGGGGGTGTGCAGAACATGGCGGGTGCTGGTCGCTGTCATGGGGGGGCAGCCTTTGGTGGTTACTGAAAATTCTGTGCCCCCATGTTCCACGGTCCTGCCTGGCACTCGCACCTGCTGCCGGTGCCAGTCCCGCTCACACCGGCACCAGCACCAGAGCCACCAGTGCAGGTCCTGATCAATCCAGGGTGCGAGCGGGGCTGGCACCATCAACGTGTGGGAGCGGTGGTGGTGGTGGTGGTGTGAGCAGGGCTGCTGGCAGATAGGGGACAAGGAGTGGTGGGTAGGGAGGAGGTGGTGTCCACGGTAGGAGGGGATGGGCAGGCAGGGGCCTGGAAGGGGTGCGGGGGATGGGCTGAGACCTGCCCCTGTGCCTACTGCAGCCTCGCAGCCCACAGCTCCTTTCAAGGTGCACGAATTTGTGCACTGGGCCCCCAGTATTCATATAATGGACTATTATTCAGCCTTAAAGAGGAAGGAATTCTGACACATCTTCAACTTGAGGACATGCTAAGTGAAATAAGCCAGACACAAGAAGACAAAGACTGTACAATCTCACTTACATGAGGAAGTATTATAGTCTGAGAGTAGCAAAGTAGTTGTCAGAAGCCAGGGAGAAGGAGAACAGGAAGTAGGGCGTTTCGGTTTTACAAGATGAAGGGACTTACAAAGGGGAATTAGTGGGGGGAACGGGAGGACAGAGGGGACATCTGTAATACTTTCAATAATAAAGATGCATTAAGAATAAAAAAATTATGGCGATGGATGATGGTGATAGTTGCACAGATATATTTTATGCCAATATTATGAATGCACACTTAAAAATGCTTACAATGGTAAAGTTTATATTCTGTGTGTTTATTTTACCACAATTGGACTTAAAACACACACACACACACACACACACACACAGAGACCCTAGCTGGTTTGGCTCAGTGGCTAGAGCGTTGGCCTATGGACCTAAGAGTCCCAGGTTCCATTCCAGTCAAGGGCACATGCCCGGCTGCTGTGGGCTTGACCCCCCTTAGCGGGCGTGCAGGAAGCAGCTGACCAATGCCTCTCTCTCATCATTGACGTTTCTGTCTCTCCCTTCCTCTCTGAAGTCAATAAAAAAATATTAAAAAAAAAAGAGTTATCTGGATAGCCCCTATCCGGACAAGTCCAAACATGTGAATCGAGGCGGTATCACCATAACCACTTCACTCCGCCAAGTACGTTGTGGGAACGGAAAGCTTTTCCCTGCCAGGCTCTTTAGCTGGTCTGTTAATTAAGTTGACATAAGGCAGTTTAACAGGAGGAAAACAAATTTTATATGTATGGGCGTCCCTTAAAAATACGAGGCCCTCCCGGCCAGCATGGCTCCGGGGTGGAGTGTCGGTCAGCCTCCGAAACGGGAGGCCGGGGCACGTGCCCAGGTTGCAGGCTTGATCCCAGGAGGCGATGTGAGGAGGCAGCCCATCAGTGATGCTCTCCCATCATCGTTGTTTCTCTCTCTCTCTCTCTCTGAAATCAATAAAAATATGTTTTAAAAAGAATGTTTGAGATGTAAAGAAGTGACCAAAGCAGGCACTTTTTAAACCTTTTTTTAAAGAATGTTTTTATTGATTTTTAAGGAGGGAGAGAAAGAAACATCAATGTGAGAGAGAAATAGCCACTGGCTGCCTCCCACACGCACCCTGAGTGGGGACCAAACCTGCAACTTGGGCATGTGCCCTGACCCTGAACCGAACTGGCAGCCTCTCAGGGCCCGAAGCCGCACTCGGCCACTGGGCCACGCGGCCCAGGGCAGCTGTGACACCTTTACACAAAGAAACGTGCTCTGGTGAGGAACCGCCGAGACAGAAGTTTGGGCTTCTTGGGGCAGTAGATTAGTGAAGAAGTAACAGGTTTGTTTATGTAGCTTTCTCAGCCCTGGTTTCCCTGTCTCTAGCGATAAAGATGCCTCTCAGCCTCCTGGTTCAGGGGGCGCCTTCCACATGGAAGGTTTACCTCCTACTTTCAGGGGACACAGGAGGGTCACACTGTCCCTGCAATGGCTGTTTTAAAATACATTATTGCACTTCAAAATAATCAGTATGCCAAAATGGCATATTTTGGGGTAGCATATTCTGCTGCCCTTCAACATCCTTTCCATCTTAAAAAATATATATTAGAGAGGAAGGGAGAAGGGAGGGAGAGCGAGAGATAGAAGCATTAATGATGCGAGGGAATCACTGGGGTTTGAACCTGCAACCCGTGCATGTGCCCTGACCGGGAATGAAAGCCTGACTTCCTGGTTCATAGGTCGATGCTCAGCCTCGGAGCCCCTCGGGCGGGCTTATTTCCATCCCGCTTGTGGTTTGGGCAGGGGCTTGGGCATTAGGTTAACTTCCACCTGCTGGAGACGCCTGAGAGGTGTTAGCAAACAGTGCACACGTTTTCCTTCCCTCATTTAGCTCTAAGCTGCCCTCAAGGGAATGGGGGTATGGCTTTCCATGTTTCTGACATTCCTCATCCACCTCCCGCAGAAAAACATGGGTGGAGGCAGGGTATCTCCTGGAACTCTAGTCCCTCACAGGTTTCCCCCAAATCAATCTTTTGGGGGCCCGTGCTTCATTTGTCCTCAGTACCGCAAACATGAAGCGAAGAGCTGTGTCGTGGTGCTGTGCCTGGGAACAAGCCGAGGAATAAGGCGGCCTTATTCTGAAGTGACTAATTCTTTTATTTTTTATTTTTTATTGATTTTTTTACAGAGAGGAAGGGAGAGGGACAGAAAGTCAGAAACGCTGATCAGCTGCCTCCTGCACACCCCCTACTGGGGATGTGCCCGCAGCCACGGTACATGCCCTTGATCAGAATCGAACCCGGGACCCTTCAGTCCACAGGCCGATACTCTATCCACTGAGCCAAACTGGTTAGGGCTGGATAATCATTATATATATATATATATATATATATATATATATAATTTCAGAGAGGAAGGGAGAGGGAGAGACAGAAACCTCAGTGGTGAGAGAGAATCATCTGCACGCCCCTCCCGGGGATTGAACCCCCAACCGGGCATGTGCCAGGACCAGGAATGGAACCATGACCTCCTGATTCATAGGTCAGTGCCCAACCACTGGGCCACACCAGCCAGGCTGGATAATTTTCCTGAAAACTTGCCTGCAGCCGAGGCGCAGGCGGGCTGTGAGTTGCTCACCAAGCTGTGGCCTCAGAGCCCCTCCTCTGTGCTGTTCCTTTTCTTCCAGAGACAGGCGCGGTCCTCCCAGTGTGTTCCCGGAGTAAACACCTCTGTAAAAGCTGCAAAAACAAGCTCTCTCAGCTGCAATTAGTTCAAACCACGTACTCCAACGCTTTCATACCAAAACTTGTTTTTTAATTTTTTTAATCCTTTTCTTAAAGATAGTCCCCGATGGGGGTCAGGGACACACTACCCCAAAACACGGCATCTTGGTGTGTTAAATGTCCTAAGCTGGAGGAATCTGAGAACTTGGCCAGAGCAGGAAGGTCACACTGCCCCCCTCCTCCCCTCGCCCTTTGTCTCGGGAACAGGCCCAAAACTTCCCAGTGAGAGGTGCCCTCCCTACACCGGGGGGCTTCCTTATCTCTGAAGGAAAAGGGGTGCCAAGAAGAACCCTAACACACTGGCCCAGTTTACTGTAATCACCTCCTACACGTTAGCTTATCATATGTTTACATGATCCGCTCTTCAAACCCAGCACACGTGTACTCGGTGTCCGAGTCTCCAGTCCGGTTCCTCTGGGTCTTCATTTCCTTACGAAGGCTCCCGTGTCACCTAAAACATCCTAAATGAACATGTATGCTTTTCTCCTGTTTGTCTGTCTCGGTTTCATTTTTCCCCCCAGCCTGGTCTTTTTCCTCCCCTTTACCTGCCAAACAACCTGTTTTCGGCCCCACAAAACCCAGATCTGACCCTGGAGTCAACAGCCCTGGGTTCAGATCTTGGCTCTCCCCCCCTCCTGAATGATCTTGGATGTTTCATCCCTTTGAGCCTCAGTTTCCTTATTTGGAAAAAAACAATGAGTTTACTAATGGTGACCCCTCTTAAAATTCCTGCCCAGAACAACTGAACACTCATTAAATGATAACCATGATGGGGGTGGCGATGTTATTCTTCCCGCTGGTGCACATCAAACGTGGTGACCCCCGTAGTTAGGGAGAGGGCTACTAGCTCCCCGAAGGTGGGAGAGCCAGGTGATGCTGAGGGGCTGAACCATCTGGCCAGAGCCACCAGCCAGGACAACGTCAGGTTTTGAAAGTGATGCTGGGACGTGGGGCTGGTCGCCTGGGCTCCCCTGCAGAGGATCACAGGGGACAGAGGACCCAGAGCTCCCGTCATGGGTATCCTGCTGGGAGGAGCCCCTCTCGGATGGATCCCCTCAGAGCCCTATGGGCAGGTCCTTCACAGAAACCTGAAACAGGGTTAGAAGGAAGGTGGCTCCCAGGTGGGGGGGGACTGGCGGCCTGGCCCGAGACGCTGTGCAGACGGGTGCAGCCATGGGGGCTCCACAGGTGTCTGTCTGTCCTGTTCTGAACCTGAACGGCAGACTTAGGATTTTATTATGATCCTTTTTTTTTTTAAAAGAAATTCTTTTTTGTTTTTATTTTAATTTTATTTTTTAAAATATGTTTTATTAATTTTTTACAGAGAGGAAGAGAGAGGGATAGAGAGTCAGAAACATCGATGGGAGAGAAACATCAATCAGCTGCCTCCTGCACACCTCCTACTGGGGATGTGCCCGCAACCAAGGTACCTGCCCTTGACCAGAATCGAACCCGGGACCCTTGAGTCCGCAGGCCGATGCTCTATCCACTGAGCCAAATCAGTCAGGGTTCTTTTTTTTTTGTTTTTTGTCTTTAATATATTTTATTTTAGAGAGGAAGGTAGATGGAGAGAGAGAGAGAGAGAGGGAGAGAATCACTGATGGGCTGCACCCCACACTGGGGATCCAGCCTGTAACCTAGGCATGTGTCCTGACCGGAAACCAAACCTTGACCTCCTGGTCCATAGACGACGCTCAACGTGCCGGCCGGGCTTATCGTGATTCTTCAAAGAGTTAAGACACATCATACACATGTCCTTCGAGCACAGGGGACGTTTTGCAGTTTTTGTTTAAACGTGAAAAGGAACGCCTACAGCGTGGTTCTCCCTCGCCTGTGTCCCCGGCTCGCCGTGATCTCCTGGGCCTCAGTTTCCCCTGAAGTAAAACCTTCTGGTTTAAACGGTGTGTGTAAGCCCCTGAAAGCCTCCACCGATCCCCAAAGAAGAGCAATAAGAACACGCGTCTGACAGCCCGTCTGAATGCCTCCCCACTCAGCAGCAAAATGTATTTCTGTCTTGACATCTACAGTGGAAGCTTAATTGCTGCTGAGTGGCTGACAACTGTGACTGTTTGGGAGGACTAGGAGACAGCGGGTTCCCAGGTGGTGGGAGAGTGGCAGCCTGGCCAGGGAAACTGAGGGGCCTGGGAGTGGCAGCCCCACCCTCCGTGGCCCCTCGGCGAGAAGTGACAGCGGAGCCTGGCCCGGGTGCTCAGCGGCTGAGTGCCAACCCAGGAACCAAGAGGTCACGGTTCCATGGCTCCACTCCCGGTCGGGGCACATGCCCCAGTTGCTAGCACGACCCTCAGTGTGGGGCAAGCAGGAGGCAGCTCATCAATGATGCTCTTTCATCACTGATGATTCTATCTCTCCCTTCCTCTCTGAAATCAATAAAAATGTACATATTTAAAAACAGAAGTGACAGCAGAGACAACATGTGCCATTGGTAGACTTCCTGTGCCCTAACACTGCGCTAGTTGCTCTTGTGCGTTATCCCAAGTGGCACTTCTGACAACCTGGTGCAATCCTAGTGACGAACCTCATTTCCCGAGAATGTAATGTGTGCCAGGCTGTGTCCTAAGCATTTGATGTAAAATCTCCGTTAGTCCCCATGACGCTGACAAGACAGGTGCTACTATCATCCCTGGATTACAGATGAAAAGACAGAGACACTACCCCTAACCGGTGTGGCTCAGTGGGTAGAGCATCAGCCTGCACACTGAGGGGTCCCGGGTTCGATTCTGGTCAAGGGCATGTACCTTGGTTGCGGGCACATCCCCAGTGGGGGGCTGTGCAGGAGGCAGCTGATCGATGTTTCTCTCTCATCGATGTTTCTAACTCTCTATCCCTCTCCTTTCCTCTCA
Organism: Antrozous pallidus; assembly: GCA_027563665.1. Classification (NCBI taxonomy): domain Eukaryota; kingdom Metazoa; phylum Chordata; class Mammalia; order Chiroptera; family Vespertilionidae; genus Antrozous; species Antrozous pallidus. Next base: position 198,681,285 of record CM050508.1, read on the forward strand.
GTAAAAAATTCAATAAAAAATATTTTTAAAAAGAAAGGAAACACTGTTGGCAGGGAAAGAGTTAACGACGGCAGAGCTGGGGTCGGAACCAAGCAGGCAGCTCTTAGGTTCTATACTCTCCTGTCTTCCAGGATGGTTCTGAAGGAGGAACTGCTATTAGGCGCGTTTTATGGGTGAAGAAACGGAGGCTCGGAGAGGTGAGGTGACTTAATCTAAGGCTGCATAGCGTGTAAGTGGCAGAACCAGGATTCAACCCCAGCTTGATGTGTGTTCGAAGCCATGCCGTTTACCCTCGCCCCACACTGCCTCTGGTAAGTTAGCGAAGGGCCACTGTGCGCCCAGTGTGTAGTGCAGCTACTGTGTGCCCACTGTGTGCCCAGTGTGTGCCAGTGCAGCTACTGTGTGGCCGCTGTGTGCCCAGTGTGTGCAGGGCAGCTACTGTGTGGCCGCTGTGTGCCCAGTGTGTGCAGGGCAGCTACTGTGTGGCCGCTGTGTGCCCAGTGTGTGCCAGTGCAGCTACTGTGTGGCCGCTGTGTGCCCAGTGTGTGCAGGGCAGCTACTGTGTGGCCGCTGTGTGCCCAGTGTGTGCAGGGCAGCTACTGTGTGGCCGCTGTGTGCCCAGTGTGTGCAGAGCAACTACTGTGTGGCCGCTGTGTGCCAGTGCAGCTACTGTGTGGCCGCTGTGTGCCAGTGCAGCTACTGTGTGGCCGCTGTGTGCCCAGTGTGTGCAGGGCAGCTACTGTGTGGCCGCTGTGTGCCCAGTGTGTGCAGGGCAGCTACTGTGTGGCCGCTGTGTGCCCAGTGTGTGCAGAGCAACTACTGTGTGGCCGCTGTGTGGCCGCTGTGTGCCAGTGCAGCTACTGTGTGGCCGCTGTGTGCCCAGTGTGTGCCAGTGCAGCTACTGTGTGGCCGCTGTGTGCCCAGTGTGTGCAGGGCAGCTACTGTGTGGCTGCTGTGTGCCCAGTGTGTGCAGGGCAGCTACTGTGTGGCCGCTGTGTGCCCAGTGTGTGCAGAGCAACTACTGTGTGGCCGCTGTGTGGCCGCTGTGTGCCAGTGCAGCTACTGTGTGGCCGCTGTGTGCCCAGTGTGTGCCAGTGCAGCTACTGTGTGGCCGCTGTGTGCCCAGTGTGTGCAGGGCAGCTACTGTGTGGCCGCTGTGTGCCCAGTGTGTGCCAGTGCAGCTGGGAGGGACAGAGTGGGCGAGAAGCTGCAGAAGTACCATCTCTGCCCGGAGCTGTCACTCATTCAGTGTGACCTCAGGCGAGTCCTGGCCCTTCTCTGGGCTCCTGAGGCCCAGCTGCCCATGAGAGCTCGGTCTGGCCGGACAGGTGGTGCGGGAGGAGGAGGGTGTGAGGGCTGGCAGAGAGCTAGACAGGACGCTTTGTGGTCCACCTGCCTCTGACTCCCAAGGAGGACGGGAGACCTCGAATGTGGAGACGTCCCACGGCTTAAATCAGAGAAGCATCTCATCCCAGCCCCCTCCCTTCTTCCCAGAGGAAACATTAATACTGATGATGATTATTAACAGTCGTGTCCTCAGGGTCTGGCACGCCACAGCACTCGAGGAAACGTTGACTGGAACTAGGTGATTTCCAAGTGCTTTCCGGTTCTCCGCATTTCCCGATTTTTTGGCAGCGACCGTTGGGAGCAGGAGGAGCCAGGCAGGAGCACAGTGACCCGCACAGTGACCTGAGCACATCCCAGCTCGGAGTCCGGCCAGAGCGCGGCTGAGCGTTTCCTCCGGGTCCCAGTCCACCCGGGACAACTGCGCCTCCTGTGCTTCTCTCAGTACCAGCCACCCGCCGGCTGCTCTCTGAGGAGCTCCGCGGACACCTGCCGAGGCTGGCCAGCATGGAAGAGGCCCTTTCCTCAGTGTCCTCTGGCGCCACAGGGTGAGGAACGCGGGAGGCGCTGGGCCCGAGCGCCTGCAGCCTCACAAGGAGGCCTTGGGCCGTAGCCCTGCCCACCCTACCCCCCCATATGCCCGCAGGCTGCACCCCTGGTTTTTGTTTATTTTGGGCCTTGGCGGACCATTCTTGGAACTTACAACATCGATAGATGGAGAAGCAGAAACACACCTGACTTGTATGGCTTAGCTGGCGACTTCTGTTATTTTATGTATTTGTATGTCCTCTGATTTCCCCACCCCCAAACAGATAAAAGCACCATGAGGTTGTTCAGAGTTTCTGTCCCCGAACAGACTCCTTCCTCACCCAGGCCCCTGGACAGGGGCCCTTCCCAGCGACCTGTCACTAAGCCCGGCTGAGGGTTGACAGGTGGATGACCTTTCTCAGGGGTGTTGGAGTGTGAAAAGCTAGGGAAGCCCCAGCACCCAACTTCTTCCGGCCACAGTTCCCTGCAGCCCGGTGTTCCGGGAGAGGGGCCGGCTGACCTTTCACACGGTCCGTCAGTCCGTGAGGGGCCAGGGCCCTGCCCTCGAGGCCGCACCAACAACCGGGGAGACAGGCCCCTTACAAAGAACACACTGCAGTCACAGGGATGGAACAGGTGCTGCAGGAGGCCAACGACAGGCGTGACATTCACTGAGCCCTTCCTGTGGCCGGGCGTCTGCTGTGTGCCTCATTAGACATCATCAGGTGGAAACTCACGGGGACCCTGTAAGCCCCCCGCCCCCGTACAGATAAGCAAATGGAGGCTCAGAGGGTGAAGCAGTCTGCAAGGCCCCACAGCTCTTGTGTGGCTGAGCCAGATCTGTCAGCCTGACAGCTGCCTGAGGAGTCAGGGAGGCTTTGCAGAGGAGGCAGCTTATAATTGAGGCTTGGAAGGTGAGTAGGAGCCGGGCGGGTGGGAGAGTTGAGGGGGAGGAGGGGCGGCGGGAGGACGACAGAATTTCAGCATTTCAGAAGGTGGGAGCCAAGTAAAGCTCAGCAGAACTCCCACCTCTCATGCCCGGTCACCCTCCCCTGCACCGACCCCGCCCAGAGTCCCCTTCGCCCTGGAAGCCGGTGTCCTCTGAGCAGGGCTGCACTCCCCTGTCTCATGCACGCTTCTCTGGCTGGAAGTGTTTCTGGGAGGCAGAGTGACAGGAGCACAAGCTTTGAGCTGAAACTGGTTTGGCTCAGGGGATAGAGCGTTGGCCTATGGACTGAAAGGTCCCAGGTTCGATTCTGGTTGTGGGCAAATCGCCAGTAGGGGGTGTGCAAGAGGCAGCTGATCGATGTTTCTCTCTCATCGATGTTTCTGACTTTCTATCCCTTTCCCTTCCTCTCTGTAAAAAAATCAATGAAATATATATTTAAGAAAGAGCACATATTTTGGAACAGAACCTACCTGGGTTCAAATCCCAACTTTGTAACTTCCTTGCTGTGTGGGCAAGTCGCTGGCCCCCCTGAGCCTCAGTTTCTCCATCTGCAGTAGAGGGAGGGATAAGTTTGTGCTAATGGTTAACGGAGAGGATGCGGCCAGGCATGGCAGTGAGCATGGCGCAGGAAATGCCTATTTGTTATTCCTATTAGGAGGTATGAACGCTTCCGTTGCAACTAGTTAATTTGGGGGGCGAAACAGCCTCCATGGGAGCAGATGCCCTGTGGCTCTAAACACCATCTGCGGGGTAAGAGCTCTGCAGGACGCAGCGAGCATACATTTACCGGGCGAATCGTGTATGCAAAGCGCTTTGTCCGAGGCCCAGCACAGAGCGGTGGGGCTCCAGGCATGGCGCTCTCCCCGGTGTTTGTAATGCAGCAAGCTTGCTCATGCAGACATCAAGTGGCTTTAGCCCCGTGTCAATAACCGTGATCTGCAGAGGAGTGTTTGTTTTTCTTTCAGGAATTCATCTCATGCTCTCTCTCAAGAGACCTTTATCTGGTACGAGCACTTTATCTCTATTTACAAACCTCATCGGGTTCTTGTCCTGTACTTTAAAGAAAAGTTACTTGCTGGCACTCCTGAATTTGTTGTCACTGGAAAAGGGACGTGATTGCTTCAGAGCCAAACATCCAGTGTGAGGTTGCCACGGAAACAATGTAAATCTTATTTTCCAGTTCGCCCAGCCGTTATTGGTCAGGAGGGAAGGGGGAAAGCTGGAAGCGATTTTCTCCAAAAAAGAAGAGAAAAACATTACTTGGGAAAGGCTGACATGAAGAGACATCATTTTTCTGCTCAGGAAAAAGATGGGACGAAGGGTCATGCTTCTGATGAGGCAGAGACGCATGACTTAGAGCCTTCTTTTGTCTTTCCTTCTGTCTGTGGGTGGAGATTGGAGGGGGTGGTTAGGAGGAAAGAAAAAAGGAAAACAGCGAATCCGCGCTCCCGTCTAAATGGAGAGGGTCTTCATGGCTGTGAGGAGTCGCTGGCCGCCAGAGAACCCACATGCCAGGACCTGTGTTGTTAAGGTGTTCTCATGCTCCACAGAGATGTGTAGATATGCATCCTAGGACTTAAGGATATGGAGAGTGAGTTAAAAATATTTTCTAGTCTATACATAGCCCTAAGTCAAGGTTAAGCTCAGCAGTGATAAATAGTAGTTAAGAATAGGTGATATCTTGCTACTTACATGAAATTAATTTTGCAATAATTGCATATATTTTGCCCTAGCCGGTTTGGCTCAGTGGATAGAGCGTCAGCCTGTGGACTGAAGGTTCCCGGGTTCGATTCCAGTCAAGGGCATGTACCTTGGTTGTGGGCACATCCCCAGTGGGGGGTGGGCAGGAGGCAGCTGATTGATGTTTCTTTCTCATCCCTGTTTCTAGCTCTCTCTCTTTCTCCCTTCCTCTCTGTAAAAAGTCAATAAAACACATTAAAAAATAATTGCGTATATTTTAATAAAATGTATTATTATACAGAACATAATATTCTTCTGGTGTTCCATCGGTCTTTCTAAAAAAGCAGGGTTAAAATAAACAAACAAACAAATAAATAAATAAATAAATAAATAAATAAATAAAAAATAAAAAAGCAGGGTTTCTCTGTTCACTAACACACCTCTGGTAAGCTTTTGAGTCAGCAGCTGTCACCAGCCAGTTGACAAATGTTTAAGTGTCTCTAATGTTTGCCAGACCCTGTGCTAGGCCTGTGGTTACAGTCAGAGTTTCTTCCCTCATGGATTTTATAATGTAGGATGGGAGGCAAACAGTCAGGGGAAATTATATAATTGTATTACAGGTGTGGGAAGTACTAAAAAAGACAAGTCCAGCAAAATAAAAGAATGAGCTTAAAATCAAGTACTAGAATGTCACTTGCTTAGAACATCAGTCCCAGAACTCCAATTCAGCTGAAACCGGTTTGGCTCAGTGGATGGAGCATCGCCCTGCAGACTGAAGGGTCCTGAGTTGGATTCCGGTCATGTGCCTTGGTTTTGGGCAAATCCCTAGTGGGGGTGTGTACAGGAGGAGGCAGCTGATTGGTGTTTCTCTCTCATCGATGTTTCTGATTTTCTATCCCTCTCCCTTCTCTGTGAAAACTCAAAAAAATACATTAAAAAAAAAAAAAAGAACTCCAATTCACATGCTTCCTGAATTCAACAACTTAGCATCCATTATGTGAAAGGTATAAAACAGGCACGATCCTTGCCCTCAACAAGCTTGCACTCAAAGTAGGGAGACAGGTATGCATTAATGACGTGTTGTAGTTCTGTCACAGCTGTCACTGAGCCCTCCTTACCGGCTAAGCATTGACATGTATTATCTCATTTAAACCTCACAACAGCCCCAGCACGTCAGTACTGTCATCGCCCCCATTTTTCTCATGGGGAAACACGAGTCACGAGTCGGTGAGGTAACTCGAGTAGGGCTGCACCGCTTGAAGTGGGGATTTGAACCCAGGCCACTGTTTGCTGCCAATCAGGCCAGGTGAGCAGCTATTTGAGCCTGTTTTGGACAGAGGCAAAGGGTCAGGAATTCGGAAATGGCACACCTTGGAAGCAGTGGAAACGGCCAGCATTCAGAACAGAAATCCCCAAGAGCCAGAGTTGTAAAAAGAACCTTTTCCATTCCCCAAGGTTGGGGCTCATCTAGTCCCACCTCCTCCTTTTTCAGTTGAGCCACCTTTGGGGCCTGCTCTGAGGATGCTGAAGAGCTGAGAGTGTTTAACAAGCCTCAAGTGCTGGAGGCGAGCAGGCCTGTGGGACGCCCAGGCCAGCTGGGCACGTGCCAGGCCTGTTTGCAGGGCTGCCAGGAGAGAGCAGCCACCCACCACATGGGGCCCTTGGAAATGGTCCCAGAATGTGGGAACCCCTTTCCCTCCCCGTGGTTCAGGGTTCCGGTTCAGGGTTCTGGTTCTGGAGAAGGGCGCACACAAATGAAGATACTAGAAAAGCATTCATTTGGGAAATGGGGGCCAGGCAGAGAAGCCCAAGAGAGGACTACTACCCACTCTGGCTTTACCATCCCTTTTATTAAGATTAAGATTAGCCGAAACCGGTTTGGCTCAGTGGATAGAGCATTGGCCTGCGGACTGAAAGGTCCCAGGTTAGATTCTGGTCAAGGGCATGTACCTTTGTTGCGGGCACATTCCCAGTGGGGGGTGTACAAGAGGCAGCTGATCAATATTTCTCTCTCATCAACGTTTTTGACTTTCTATCCCTCTCCCTTCCTCTCTGTAAAAAAAATCAATAATTATATATTTTTTAAAAGATTATAGGATACACCCACATCCCCCAGGCATGAAACTCCAATAAAAGCCAATCAGTGAATTTACTTAAGACTAACAGGTGGAGGCTGCTTCAACTACCGATAGCTAGTGATTAGCTCGGACCCTTTAGAGCAGTTAAGGTTGACCAGCCCTCCGGATTCCCCTCTCTATTGACAAAACAATGATCGGCTTCCGGCACCCAAAAAGGAGTCCCAGGAAAAGCGCATGGAGCTGACCAGCCTGGGCCCGGACCTTGAGGCTCCTGCTTGTCAGTGACCCCTGAGTGGCCTCCGGCAGCCACAGCCCCACCCTGGGCCTCAGTTTTTCTTCGGGCTATTCTCGCTGCTCTGCCATGTGATGTTCCAAACTCCTGACCAATAGTCTAGAGTGAGGAAAGAGAAGCAAGGGGTGTGCCCTGCTCAGTCACAGAGCTAAGGAAGTGAGGAGCCTCGATGCCAACCAGACTTTCCTCCCACCTGTCAGGTCCTTCCCACGCTCAGAGGCCCGGGCTCTGTGTTGAGTCGGAGCCCCAGAGCCAGGAACCAGCTTGCTCTCTGAGGGTTTCCCTAAACCAGTCCCAGCACATACCACCTTCTCCCTGCTCCCTCTGGGCTCCCAGAGAGCTCCCCGAGGTACCATCCCATCACCCAGCCCAACCCTCCACTGGGCACTCAGCCGAATGGGTCTGCGATGGGTGGATGCAACTATTTCCCTGCAAAATAATTAAAACTAACGGGGTATTTGCAGCTTCGGCTATTGGGTGGCAAGTGCTGCCTCGGTTACTTCTGAAATAATTAACGGCTGCGCCTGTCTCATCTCACTTGTGTGAAGTGCAGGAAAAAGGGGGTCACTGCCTCTGCCCACCGAGGTACTTGGAGGATTATTTTTACAAACTGGGCCTCAGAGCCTTTGCCAGGACGGCCCCTCCTTTGCTGCTGTACAGCCTCAAGATGGCAGGCAGTCTGCCTGGGTCTCACTGAACCGGCCAGCCGTGTCCTCCCCAGACAGACAGCTCCAGACACGTTCTCCCACAGCAGCCCTGTGCACGGCTCCTGCCCAGCCATGCCCCTGAGGGCGCACCGGGGGCCACAGTACAGCAGAGCCGGAGGCAAGCTGGCACCCACTGTGCCCAACGCCAGAGATCAGACGTCACATCTACCGAGAGTCGGCCTGCGGACTGAAGGGTCCCAGGTTCGATTCTGGTCAAGAGCATGTACCTTAGCTGCGGGCACATCCCCAGTAGGGGGTGTGCAGGAGGCAGCTGATCGATGTTTCTCTCTCATTGATGTTTCTAACTCTATGCTTTGCCCTTCCTCTCTGTGAAAAATCAATAAAATATATTAAAAACAAAACAAAAAAGTTTTGTGGACAGGCTCCCCAACAGCATCCTTTCCTCTCACAGCATCTTCATGGACGGGGGCTTTACCACCCTCACCCCGTCTGCCAGATGGGAACACCGACGCTTAGAGAGGTCGTCACCTGTCACATTGAGAGTTCATGGCAAAGTCTGTGGGACCCTAGAGCTCTTAACCAGTACATTGGTAAGGAGAGCCAGCAGGCCAGTGGAAATCACGCCGGCTAGAAATTCCACTTCGAGTAACCACTGAGATTCAGGCCAGGCTTCACCATGTGAGAGCAGAGTCCGAGGGATGTCACTGGGGAACGAAGCCACCAGCTACCGCCTCCTCCAAACATAACGAAAATGTGGCTCTCGGGGGCCCAAGCAGCTGTCTAGGGCCACACACCGGGCAGCCCTGGGCAGCTGGACGAGCCCCTGCCCAGCAGCCTCCTGGAGGGCACAGGCTGGCACTGGGTCCCAGGGGTCTCTGCTCCTTACCCTGCTTGTGTCGCCCCTGTTCTGTTGCCTGACAGGCGACGCTTGGGTCCCATTCACATGCTGGAGCATCTGCATGTGTTGGGCAAAGGAGGTACTTGGGAGGCCCACCTGTTGGTTAAACACCAAGAGGACAGAGAAAGCAGTGTGGGTCCTGCCACTGTAGGCTCAGGACACCAAGAGAAGTCATACGTGACATAGTCACATGGTCTGAGACACCAGGAGCTGCATGGAAATCTCCCAGACCAGAGTCCTCAGCTCACAGTGAATGAAGCATGTGACAGAACAAACAAAATCCCTGCAACAGGGCAATTTATTATTTTTTTAAATTAGAAAATATATGCATGGGCATTTGTAAAGAAAAGTTTCTTTTTTTATGTGTAAATGAATATATGTGCATGTAAGTCTCTATAGTGTTAGGGCTTTTATTTCTTCTGCTTTCTTTCTGTACAAAAAAAATTATTCTTTATTGTTCTGGAACATACTTTTTTCATTTTGTGGATACCTTCCCAATATATTTGGCTGTGTCTATTCTTTTAATAAATCTAAAGGGATTTTTTTTTGTGTGTGGGGGGGGGTGGTTCTCTTTATTTTACTTTATTTTTTCCATCACCATTTATCCCTTCTATGCCTCAAGTTTTTTTTTAATTTCTTTATTGATTAAGGTATTACATATTTGTCCTTATCCCTCTATTAATCCCCCCAAGCCTCCCCCCACTCATGACCTCACCCCCCCCCCCCGCCCCGGTGTTCATGTCCATTGGTTAGGCTTATATTCATGCATCCAAGTCCTTTGGTTGATTTCTCCTCCTTCCCCACCCTCCCCTACCTTCCCTCTGAGGTCCGGCAGTCTGGTCGATGCTGCTCTGCCTCTGGATCTATCCCTGCTCATCAGTTTATGTTGTTCATTATATTCCACAAATGAGTGAGATCATGTGGTATTTGTCTTTCTCTGACTGGCTTATTTCACTCAGCATAATGCTTTCCAGTTCCATCCATGCTGTTGCAAATGGTAGGAGCGCCTTCTTTTTTACTGCAGCGTAGTATTCCATTGTGTAGATATACCCCAGTGTTTTAATCCAATCATCTGCTGATGTATGCCTCAAGTTTTAATAAGGAATGCATTCACGTGGTTCAGAATTCCAAGAGTATTCAAAGATGAGCGTGCCTCCCACCCTCTCCTCTAGGGCTGGCTCCCAGAGCGACCAGCATTTCCCATTCCTGTGCTTCCTTCCAGGGCTGTGGGGAGTAAAATAAAAAGTAAAGTAAAAAGAACCACTCCCCCGCCCCAACAAAAAAACTCTTCTGCAGGGCTCTGCAAATGTGCGCAGACATTGTCCCTCCTGGGCCTTGCTTTGCTTTCACTTACTGCCTCCTCTAAGGTCATTCACATCCATATGCAACGTCTTATTCTCTTCAGTCATAATATTCTAAGCTGGGTGCATAGCCTACCTTCCTATCCTTCTCCCACCGATGGACCTCTGTGGTGCCTCCCCGGTGTCTGGCTTCTTGCTGTTCCAAAGAGCTTGTCTGTGAGTCTCCGGTTCAACTGTCTCTGCATTCTCAGGTTTTTATTTCCATCCGATGGATCCATGGATCGCTAGAAGTGGAGTTGGTGGGTCCAAAGGCATGCCTGCTTTACATTTTAATAAATAGTGCCCGATTGTTTTCCTACGGGCTGCAGCAATTTGTGGCTCACCAGCTCTTCCCCACATTTTAATTAGTATAATGTTTGCCAATCTGCTGAGAGAAAAAGCGCATGTCCTGGTTCTAAATGTGTGCATCCCTGGCTTAATAAAAGATGGGAAGTCGAACATCTTTTCAAAAGTGTTTTGGCCACTCGCGGCCTATTTCTATGAGTTTGTCTGTCTCCTTCGCCCACTTTTCGAGTGGATTCTTCGTCTTATTCTTATTTACCTCTTAGGACCATTTGTTTTTTGTTTTTGTATTGTTTTAGGGGAAAATATTTTCTCTTAATCTGTTATTTTGACTTTCTTTAGAATGTCATGGGCTAGAGTGAGAAACATGGATTTTTGGTGCAGTCCAATCTGTCAACATGATAATTATTTTAAGGAAGGGAAATTTATTTTTAGCTTAAAAGGGAAACATTTTTAATTTAAGAAGTGTAATTGCCATGAGAATGCTGATTTTGCTTGCTTGCCAGATGCTTTGCTATTCCAAGGAATGGAAAAGAGAAAGTAACAGAAGTCAATCGATACATCGAACCTTCAAACACTGCTTTGTTTCAAAGGACTCCCCAGGTGATGGTGACAATGATGATGATGATGATGATGACACAGAGGAGGTGGCGAGCACCTGAAGTTGCTGGTGGTGGTTTGAGAGAGAGGAAGGGAGAGGGAGAGAGAACAAAAGAAATATCGATTGGTTGCATCCACCTAGACCGGGAATCAAACCTGAAACCTGCTCATGTGCCCTGACCAAGAATCCACTGCCAACCGTCTGGTAAAGTAATAAAAACAAAAACATATTTTAAAAAAAGAAGAAGGCCGAGACTGGTTTGGCTCAGTGGATAGAGTGTCAGACTGCGGACTGAAGGGTCCCGGGTTCGATTCCAGTAAGGGCATGTACCTTGACTGCAAGCACATCCCCAGTAGGGGGCGTGCAAGAGGCATCTGATCGATGTCTCTCTCTCATCGATGTTTCTGACTTTCTATCCCTCTCCCTTCCACTCTGTAAAAAATCAATAAAATATACGGAGGAGGAGGAGGAGGAGGAGGAGGAGGAGGAGGAGGAGGAGGAGAAAGGACTGGAGGAGGAGGAGGAGGAGGAGAGGGAGGAGGAGGAGGAGGAGGGGAAAGGACTGGTCTGGTCTGCCCAGGTGGAACTGCCCTCTGTCCATGTATCTCCAGGTGGGCCTACTCCCTTGTTCCCTCGAATGGGCCGTCCACACAAAAGGCTTTCTTTCCCCCAAGTGTGCTGACGGGGCTGGGGTCCACCACACTCCGGTCAAACATTCGGTCTTCAAAGCAGCGAGCCGCAGAGAGGCGACCAAAGCATTGTTATGTCTGATTTCCAGCACGGCTCCATCTAGAGGCCACGCTTACAGTCTGGGCAGGGGCTGTTAATCTGGGCCCGTGGAGCCCCCAGAGCGCCATGGACAGAATTGAGGCAGATTGGGGACTTAGGGAGAAGTTGCATCGGTTTTCCCTATCCTCTATCTGAACGTTAATATCACTTCAGAAATGAATGCAGGCAATAAGCCATATATTATGCAAATCCTGTGGCTTTGGCACCAATAAAAGTCATAGATGTTTTGGTATCATCTTATGGTTATTGCTGATATCTTAAAATATTGCTTATGATCATCACAACTTTAAAATTAGTCCAGATACCAAAACTTGTGATTTGATGTGCAATAATAAACACTGTTATTATAATATTACTAGAGGTCCAGTGCATGATATTCATATTCTCATGTTTCTATTTCTCAGGATTAGCTCTGGAGGCAGCCTGGTGCTGTCACTATGAATAAAGTACTAGATGGTCAGAGCAGAAGCATCCTCTGGCCCAGGGGTCGGCAAACTCATTCGTCAGCAGAGCCAAATACCAACAGCACAACGACTGAAATTTCTTTTGAGAGCCAAATTTTTTAAACTTAAACTTCTTCTAACGCCACTTCTTCAAACTAGACTTGCCCAGGCTGTGGTATTTTGTGGAAGAGCCACATTCAAGGGGCCAAAGAGCCACATGTGGCTCGTGAGCCACAGTTTTCCAATCACTGCTCTAGACCTTATCCTACAAATGGAGAAACTGAGTCCCACAGGTTGTGCGGATTTCCTTCAGGGACACAGGTTAGCTGCTGTCCTTTCTAGAATGTGTTTCACCTCTTCTCTGCATCCTTCCTACCTGAGAAGGAGGATGAGGGCTCCACCCCGGGCATTTCAGAGCAAATGGCAGTGAGAAGTAATGTAAGAGCCAACTCTCCAGCACTTAATCCTGCCTGGCCTCATGTGAAGAGCTATCTACACATCGCCTCACTCCTCCCCACTCCAGCCTAAGGAGGTACTACTACTCCCCCTCACGGAAGAGAAAGCCCCCGTCAGGGCCGCAGACCTCGTCCAAGGTCATTGGCTAATAAGTGGCAGGGCCAGGGTTGGAATCCAGACCAGCCTGTGTGCTCGAGCCATCCCAAAGCCCCTTCTGCTCCTCACGTTTACCAAGGTCCTATGGCGCTGTGACCTGACAGTCTTGCTCTTGCATGGGGTCAGCATTGCCCCAGTGGAGACCACCCCTCCCGCAGCCTCTCCCTGGAGCCTCACTGTGGCCTCGCACCCCCGGGCCTCACTGCCCATTGTCAAGAGTTGATGCTGCTGCTGCTCCACCTGGAACGCAGGTCCAAGAGTCAGCCTGGCGCACCGTTCTTGCTCTTTCTCCAGATTACAGGGCTGCACGGGCTGCTCATTGGGTTTGTATTTGGCCTGACTTGTATTTGTGCTTAGCGTGCGTGCACACCCCCCACCAGAGAGCAGATGGGCACTTGTGCTTTCCAGAGACACATAATTAAGGCAATTTAGCATCTTCCTCAAAGGATGCTCTTCCTCCTCCTCTACGAGAGAGGAAATGTCTTTGGAGCTCTTCGAATGTTTGAGATTTAATTCTACTTTGCTCACAGCTGGTTCAATCTGGGGCGAGGGGCGGGGAGAGACTACGGAGGAAGAAAAAGGGAAAACCTTTTTTTGCCTAGGGCCTGGGCAGGAGAGGAGAAGGCGTGGATCATGGGGGAGGGGGAACTTGTGCTTTGCGACTTTGCGAAGGTCTCTTTCCTTTCCAGAGCCTTCAGTGACTACATTTGCTTTGATAAAAGTATCAAAATAAAACAGCCCTAGCCGGTTTGGCTCAGTGGATAGAGTATTGGTCTGTGGACTGAAGGGTCCCGGGGTTCAGTTCCAATCAGGGGCACATGCCTGGGTTTTGGCCTCGACCCTCAGTGGGAGGCATGCAGGAGGCAGCTGATCAATGATTCTCTCTCATCATTGATGTTTCTTTCTCTCCTCCTCCCTTTCTCTCTCTGCAATCAATAAAAATATCCTATATAATGAAAGCCTAATATGCAAATAGACCGACTGGTCACTATGATGCGCACTGACCACCACGGGGCTGGGGGAGGGCAGATGCTCAACACAGGAGCTGCCTGCAGCCACAGGCCCCAACTGGCGGTGGCAGTGGGGGGTAGGGGGGCGGCACCAGGCCAGCCAAGGCGAGTATCAGTGGGGGCCACCCAATCACCCGGCCAGTCACCCCGAAGATTGGCCTTGATCGCTGGCCAGGCCTAGGGACCCTACCCATACACGGATTTCATGCACCGGGCCTCTAGTATTTTAAATAAATACACAAAACAACTCAGCAGTACTTTTGAGGAGCCTCATAAATTCAGAATCCCTGGAGATGCTTAGCAAATTTCACAGTGGATCCTGACTCAAGCCAGGTTGGTAAACCTCGGGTTTCGAAGCATTCTTTGAAAATGTATTTATTCACTTAGTGTTTGTAGAATTTTAGAGCCAGGAGTTACCTTAGTAACTTCTCTTACAGAGCATAAAGTTTGCAGATGTAAAGTAGCTTGCTCAAAAGCTTCATACCTCATTTTCCCTCTTTCTTTATATATAATCACATAACTATGTGCTTGTAAAAAATGCCAACAATATCTTATAGTAGGAGAGAAAGAGGTGAAAGTGCCCCTCCGCAGCTGACCACGGTTAGAAGCTGGGTATAACTCTTTCCGGGGTCTAGCATTTACGTGCGTTTTAGGGCTGTATACTAGTATATGCACAGATGTAGCTTTGGGTACATGACTGGGATCACATCTGGTTCTGTAACTTGCTTTTTTTCACCCAGAGAGCTTATCATATCAATACAGAGAGATCTACTAGAGTTTTTTTTTATGGCTTTATGGTAGCTCATATTGTAGATGTAATAGCATTTATTTCACCAAGAGGAATGCAAAAAATGCATCTAGGCCAATGGTCGGCAAACTCATTAGTCAACAGAGACAACAGTACAAGGATTGAAAAAAAAAATTTTTTAAAGAGAAGTTTCCCTTCATCAACTATATATTTTTAAAAATATTTTATTGATTTTTCACAGAAAGGAAGGGAGAGGGATAGAAAGTCAGAAACATCGATGAGAGAGAAACATCGATCAGCTGCCTCCTGCACATCCCCCACCAGGGATGTGCCCGCAGCCAAGGTACATGCCCTTGACCGGAATCGAACCGGGGACCTTTCAGTCTGCGGGCCCGACACTCTATCCACTGAGCCAAATCGGTTTTGGCTGAAATTTCTTTTAAGAGCCAAATTTTTTTTAACTTAAACTTTTTCTAACGCCACTTCTTCAAAATAGACTCGCCCAGGCCGTGGTGTTTTGTGAAAGAGCCACACTCAAGGGGCCAAAGAGCACATGAGACTCGCGAGCCGCAGTTTGCCAACCATGGATCTAGGCCATCCTCATTTTTTTCTACTATGATAAACATACATCTGGGTGCATGTGGAAGGGTATTTCTGTAAGATGATACTTAGCAGTGGAATTGTCAAGAACATGCTTACTTAAACTTCTGATAGTTGCTGCCAAGCTGTTCTCCAAAATAGACTGTCCCAGTGTGGACTGCTCCCGGTAGTGAATGGGGATCCTACTTCCCCATACCCTAGTCCGTGCTGGGTATTACAAACCTTTTTAATTTACTTTTTATTTTTTAAATATATTTTTATTAATTTTTTACAGAGCGGAAGGGAGAGGGATAGAAAGTCAGAAGCATCGATGAGAGAGAAACATTGATCAGCTGCCTCCTGCACACCCTCCACTGAGGATGTGCCCACAACCAACGTACATGCCCTTGACTGGAATCGAATCCGGAACCCTTCAGTCCGCAGTCCGATGCTCTATCCACTGAGCCAAACCAGTTTCAGCTTTAATTTACTTTTTAAACTGTATTGATTTGAGAGAGAGAGGAAGGGAGAGAGAGAGACAGACAGACAGACAGACATTGGTGTGTTCTTCCACTTATTTATGCATTCATTGGGTGATTTTTGCATACGCCCTGACCGGGATCGAACCCAAAACCTTGGTGTATAGGGATGACACTCTAATCAACTGAGCTACAAGGCTAGAACTATTACCAACCTTTTAATGGGTGAAAATCAGCTCTAATTTTTCAAAATTGTCTTTCAAATGATTATTTGTTTCTACGTGGAATTTGGAGGCACTTTCTGTTTGGAAGGAGACCCCTGAGACTTTGAAAGGAAGCTTAGGAATCTCAAATGTGACTGTCAATTGATTCTCCACACCAGGAACTTCTCTGGAGTGTCAGCTACTGTCAAACTGTCTTGTCAATGGAGAGATGAGAGCTGCTCTTTCCAAGGTACCTGAAGGTTGTTACATTTGGAAGCAGCATTCGGCATTCATGTGCTGGCGTCATGTTTTCCAAGCCGCTTTTTAGGATTAAACCCTGCCTTTCAGCTTACTTGGATCCCAGTGAGAGTGGTGTGATGGACTATAAAGTCACAAAGCTGGTAGAATCTGCCCTGTTTCTCTCTGCTCCATTCGACATTGAGAAAAAAACCACTACTTACCAGACTTCTCTCTGTAGCTAGTAGTTCTCAACCTTTTTAATGCCACGACCCACAGGCTGAGAACCGCTAGCAGGGTCGCCTAAGGCCATCGGAAAACACAGATATTTACATGACGATTCATAACAGTAGCAAAATTAGTTATGAAGTAACAACAAAAATAATTTTCTGGTTGGGGGGTCACCACAGCATGAGGAATTGTATTAAAGGGTCGCGGCATTAACCGCCGAAACTGGTTTGGCTCAGTGGATAGAGTGTCAGCCTGTAGACTGAAGGGTCCCGGGTTCGATTCTGGTCAAGGGTATGTACCGTGATTTCGAGCACATCCCCAGTAGGGAGTGTGCAGGAGGCAGCTGATCGATGTTTCTCTCTCATCCATGTTTCTAGCTCTCGATTCCTCTTCCTTCCTCTCTGTAAAAAAGCAATAAAAATATATTTTTAAAAATCAATAAAATATATTAAATAAATAAACAAACAAACCACTGAGCTAGAGTAACATAGTGGCAGCACCCTCGGGAACAATGGGCTCATGGGTTTTAGGGAGACAAGGAGGGGAAAAGGCAGGAAGCAACTCTGCAGAGCCACCGGGGGGGGGGGGGGGGGGGGCAGGAATACTGCTGGCTACTCTTCTCTCGTCTCTCTTCACCTTGGCTCTGGGATAGCCGTCCCTCACTTCCTGTCTGCACTCCTCATAATGCAGATTTCGCTGTGAATCGTGACCTCGCTGCTCCCCTCCATCCTGGGAGAACAGATGGTCCGAGCCCCATTTTATAGTTGGACTAATAGTCGCGGGCTGAGAGGCATGGACCCCAGAGAGAACACGGAATCCTAGTTCTCTCAAGTTTATGAGCTGTGAGACCTTCTGTGCATCTTCTGCGCATCTCTGCGTCTGTGACTGGGGCGAAGGCAGACCTCCAGGGCTGATCGGGGTCTCTTCATGGAAGGTGCTCCTCGAGGCAGGGCCTGGCACCCAGCACCCTGTTCGCAGGGCCTCTTGTTTTCTCCCCACTCTTCCCAGGGAGGCCTGGGAGTTGTTTTCACTCTCTGAGCCTCAGATTGCTCATCCATAAAAGGGGGGTGACAGCCCCCTCCTCAAAGGCTCTGGTGAAGGTTAATTATGTAAGTGCCGTGCCCGCTGCCTTGTCACCCCCTGGCCTCATCTGCTTCTCAGGCCTCAGCCTTTCTCGTTGTCTGCGGCGCTCAGAGGCTGGCTGTCCCAGAATGCTCTGCTCCCAACCACGTGGTGGAATCCGAGGCTGCACAGGGCGCAGGTTGACTGAGGCTACTCTGTCTGCGGCTGGCCGCGCTCCTATGAGGACAGCAGGTTCCTCAGAAATAGTCCTCATTTTTCTTCCCCCATCTTCCCACAGCCACTATCTGGAGTCAGGCCCTATACTTCTTTTTTTAAAAACAATATATTTTTATTGATTCAGAGAGGAAGGGAGAGGGGGAGAGAGATAGAAACATCAATGAGGAGAGAGAATCATTGGTTGGCTGCCTTCTGCGTGCCCCACTCTGGGAATCCAGCCTGCACCCCAGGCATGTGCCCTGACTGGGAATTGAACCGGGGACCTCCTGGTTGATATCTTGATGCTCAACCACTGAGCACACTGGCTGGGCAGGCCCTACACTTCTTGCGACAGCCTCCTGCCTGGTCTTCCCCACGGCAGACCCTCATCTTCATCCATCCTACACCCTAGATCTGGAGTTTTTCCACTCCACACACCGAAGGTGGGTTAAAGCTTTCAGTTCAGCTGTTGTCTGCTCAAGTACCTGATTTTTATTAAGCACTTACTCCGCATCCAACACCGTGCTAAATAATTTATAGGCGTCGTTTCATGTGCTTGTTGCAGTACGGGTAGATACTTTTATTATGCCCCTTATACAGATGAGCAGGGAACTAACTTATCGCAGGTCACAGAGCCAGTAAGCAGAGGAGTGAGATGTAAGCACTAAAATCCTCACCACAACCCTGCAAGGTTTTATATTATTGTACTCACCCAAGAACTACCTATTGTGTATCTAGCATGTGCAGGCATAAATCTAGATCTGGGCACAGGGTGGCAAACAGAATAGACAATAGTGGAGGAAATGGATGGTAAACGGAATCCTATATAATAAAAGTGTAGTATGCAAATTATCCCATCAACGGGAGTTCTTCTGGGAGTTCAACCAGGGTGCAGGCCAGTTGGGGGGAGGGGGAGGATAGGGGGAAGGGAGAAAGGCTCCAGCTGGTGGCGCTGGTAGGCGGCTGGGGAAAGGGAGGGAGTCCCCGGCAGCCGCCTCTAGGGACCCTACCAGTGCATGAATTTTGTGCACTGGGCCTCTAGTAACAATGTAACATCAGTAAAATGCTAAGAAAAACATACCACAACAGGGTAAGGAGATAGAGCATGTTAGAGAGGGGGTGCCGGGAGGACCCCTTGAGAAGGAGACAGCAGAAGGGAACATGGAATGAAGTAAGGGAGAGAGGAAACAGGTTCCAAGAGGTGATGGGTCTGGCTGAGGTCTCCTGGCAAGAACTAACCGCCAAGTGAATGGGAACTCACACCCAGGGCCAAGTTTCTTTTAAAAAAACATATACTTTATTGATTTTTTGCAGAGAGGAAGGGAGAGGGATAGAAAGTCAGAAACATTGATGAGAGAGAAACATCGATCAACTGCCTCCTGCACACTCCCTTCTGGGGATGTGCCTGCAGCCAAGGTACATGCCCTTGACAGAAATCGAACCTGGGACCTTTCAGTTCGCAGGTTGACGCTCTATCCACTGAGCCAAACTGGTTAGGGCCAAGTTTCTTCTGTTTCTTGCAGCCTCAGTTCTTCTCGAGAGATTCCTGAGTCTCCCAGGAGCTGAGGAGTGAGTTAGAGGCTTCCTTCCTCCTGGCCACTTGGGGGCAGAAACATCAAAGTCCTTCTCAAATGGCTTTGTCCTGAGTTAAGCCAAGAGATCAGGACATCAGCTCCTCCGGGGCATGTGCCTCTACTCACAAAACATGTCAGCCTTTTTGGCAGAAATGACTGGTTACACTAAGTTGCATATTTTCTTAAAAAAAAAAAAAAAAAAAAGAACGGAACTGATGATTGGATTTTGTTAGGATGACTAAGCTGGCCCGATCCCCAGTCCTTGTCAGTCCTGCGGCAAGTCGGAAGTCAAGGAAAATGTGTCCTCTTGGAAAACGATTGACCCCCCAGCCCAGCCCCCAGAAGTCTCAGAGAGCACAGAATCAGGAAGCCGCGTCAAATCACAAACAACCCCTCCTCTCCTTCTCTCCATGACAAATCCTGGGAATCTGGTGGTGATGTGAGGGGTCGGGAGGGGGTGTTTCAAATTTCACAAACATTTAATGATTGGCCCGGCCCTGTGGTAGGTATTTCCATATCGTGTTTCATTTCATCCGCATTAATAACCCAGGGAAGAAGGCACTAACATCCCCATTTCACAGATGAGGAAACTGTGGCTCAGAGAAATGCCATCCAGCCCAAGTGAGCAGCAGCACTGTCTAATTCTCAAGCCCATGCTCTTTTCTCTCTCACCCATGATCTCCCTTGTTTTCCAGCTCGCAGCTCATTCATCTCCCCTACCCCCAACTCTGCAAGAAAGATGTTATTATCCTTATCGTATAGGTGGATCGTGTGACTGCATTGGTGGAGTTGTCCCATTTTACAGACGATACTACTGAGGCTGAGGGAGGTGCAGAATTGGAATTTGAACTCAGACCCACTGAGCTGCCTCTACACTCCAGCAGCCCCGGGGAGGACAGTTCGAGTGCTATGAGCAGGAACAATTGGGAATATCAAACTCTGCCTGTTGCTTCAGTTGGTTTAAACTTCTTCACATTTGCACCACAGAATCTAAAATTTTTCCTGCAGGAAGAGATGCTTGTCTGGGGTCAGGACCAATGTCCTCTGTGAGCTGAACGTCTCTGCTGCAGCTTAAACCCATCCCAGGCTGATGGGAGCCAACCCTTCCCCCTTTCCTGGCGGGCACCAGCCTCTGCCTTGCTGCCCCCTGGGATTTCTGTTCCCTGGGCGAAGCCACGGAGCTCTTAATTAAATTCTCCTGTTAGAAGTGCAGCTTGAGGAAAACAAACAGAAAACCTCTCCTGGGGGACCGGTTTCTTTCCAGCTCTCTGGGAGGCTTGATGCTGGAGATAGTATCCCTGGCCGACCTTGGACATCCATCCCTCACTGCTCCGGGGAATTTCCTGTCGCGTATTCCTGGGCTCAGGCCCACCCTGCTGGAGCAGAGGAAATTGTGACGGGAGGTGTGGGGATGTTATCAGAAGTTTCAGGGAGTGAGTCTCTGCTCTGTGCAGGGGGCTGTGGTGTAGAAAGGAGGGGAGACTTCAAAGGCCAGGAGTGGGCGTGGCAGGAGGCACTGAGATCATGGTGGGTACTTGTTCCCAAGAACAGCGACACCTGGTCACACCTAAGTGACTCCCATTCTCCCCTGACCACACTCTAATGGACACAAGGAACCATGAGGAGCTGGAAAGAGCACTGGACTTTGAGTCAGGAAGCTCAGGGTCTAGTTCAGATCTGTGTTCATCATAAACGCAGCAAACTGTTGTGGGACTACATGTTAAGTGTTATGCTAAGCTCTATGCGTAGATAATCTTATTTAATTCTAACAAATCCATATATATTATTGATTTCAGAGAGGAAGGGAGAGGGACAGATAGAAACATCAATGATGAGAAGGAATCATTGGCTCCCTCCTGCACGCCCCCTGCTGGGGATTAAGCCCGCAACCTGGGCATGTGCCCTTGGCCAGAATTGAACCCAGACCCTTCAGTCTGCAGGCCGATGCTCTATCCACAAAACCATCCTTTTTTTTTTTTTTTTTTGTCTTCAAAGAAACTGAGGCTCACAGAGGTTAATTGGCCAGCCCAAAGTCACACAGCTGGTACCTGCTGTAAAGCTGAGACTCAAACCAAGTAGTCAATCTGGATCCAGAACCCACCCCCTAACCACGGTCTCCAGTTAGTTCCACCTTCTAGGTTTCAGTTTCCCCGTCTGTAAACAGACAGGGTCGGTATACCTGAACTCCAAGGAGCCTGCCAGGTGTGACCATCTGTGCTTTAGTCAACGTTCGCGGTGTTGCCAGGCCCTGGGCTGGGGACACCAAGCTGAGTACGATCACCTCTGTCCTCAGGTGATAAACCTTGGAGAGAAGAAGTCACATCTTAATTACCCTGGCTAGCCTCTCGCCACTTACCACAGCACTGTGCAAAGAGAAGATGCTCGATATATTCATTGACTAATTGCGTGATTCATGGGGAGGAGCATGGGCTTGGGAGCTAGACATAACTGAGGTCCCATCCTGTTCTGACCCTTGCAAGGGAAAGTCACTTAATTTCTGTGTCTGTTTCTTTCTCCATTGAGTGGCAATACACAAGAGTGCTTCCCTCACCCGGTTGCAGAGAGGATAATGCATGGTAAGCACTTAGCATCGTGCTTGGCACATTAAAAACTGCTCGATAAATCTTAGTTCCTTTCCTTGATGGAGGCTGCAACCTTCTCTTCCCCTTGTCACTGGCTCATAGGGGACCTGCTGAGCCCCTCTTTGTTGTCTCCCCCTGCTGAAGCTGGGAACTAATTTCTACTGCTGGAGGCAGACAGCAAACCTGCTACGCCAGGTCCTGCGTGATGAGGAAAACAGGTTCCCTGGAAAGCCCTCCCTGGATTCTGATTCCCATGCAGTCCCTGCTCCTCTGTGGTGCAGATGTCCCCTCTGTCTAGACAGCTCTGCCCAGAAGAAATTGCCAACCACAGACTGTCTGATGACAAAGCGTGCCCCAGACACTAGTCCTCTCACACACAATTCATTCAACCCTGTTCAGAAAAGAACAAGCCAGGTCCCACCTCCTAATCAGAGGGGAACCTAGGGGAATAGGAGTGGCTGGGCGGCTTTTTTTTTTTTTTTTAATTTTTTTACAGAGCGGAAGGGAGAGGGATAGAAAGTCACAAACATCAATGAGAAACATCAACCAGCTGCCTCTTGCACGCCCCCTACTGGGGACGTGCCCGCAGCCAAGGTACATGCCCTTGACCGGAATCGAACCTGGGACCTTTCAGTCCGCAGTCCGACACTCTATCCACTGAGCCAAACCGGTTTCGGCAGGGTGGCTTCTTTTTTCATTAATTTATCCATCCATCCACCCATCCATCCATCCATCCATCCATCCATCCATCCATCCATCCATCTTTGGTTGAATGTCTTCCATGTGGTAGGCATGGGGCATACCTAGATGAATAATACCCCCTTCCCTCCCCAAACCCATAATATTGGGGGAGATGGACACAAAATAAATGTGAAAGGTGTGGCCATTATACTGTCAGGGATCACTCAGGGAGGGCTCGCTGTGTGCCAGGCACAGAGCTATGTACTTTACATGCATGATTTCATCACCCCATGAAGTAAGTACTATTATTGTTATCATTTTCCCCATGAGCCAACTCTTGGAATTTAGATGACTTGCCCAGGGTTGCACAGCTACTGAAAAATCAGATGCAAATTCAGTCTGATCCTTGCATCAGCACTTGCCATCAGACCTCTGAGGAGGGAACCACCACCTCCATTCAGGAGGAATGGGAGGGGCCCACAGAACAGGGGGTTTCAGAGCTGGGCCTTGAGGGATGAGTCATGGGAGACCAAGGAGGTATCAGAGATTCTGGAAATGAATGGAACTCCAACCAATGGAAATGAGAGGCAGAACTTTCTGAATGGAAGAAAAAGCAAGAGCCAGGTTTGAGAAGGCAGGGCATACAGAGTGGGAACACACTGGGCAGCGCCTGGAATGCCGGGATAAGGGACTTGGGACCTCCGCAGGAGGGAGTGAGGAGGACTTGAGATGTCTGGGCAGGGGACCCATGATCTTTAGGAAGTCTGTTCTAGTGATGCATGGAGAATGGTCTGGAAGGGGCAGGAAGCTGATCTGGGACTTGCCCCACGGTTTTGGATTGTGGTAGCAGAGATGGAGATTGTGACGGAACTGTCGGTGATGCCCATGTGGATGTCAGAGTTCAGGGTACCACAGGGTGCAAACTTGCCCTGTCCAATCATGCCACTCCCTTATTCGAAGCCCCCCCACCCCCGGCTCCCATGGCTCCCATGATAAAGCCCCAGGTCCTTCACCTGGCTTTCAAGGCTTTGTGAGCTGACCCCTTCAGGCCCCCAGCCTCATCTCGACTACTTTCCCCTACTCTAGCGATATCTACAGACCAAATTCTCTCTGTAGCCTCTGTGCCTTTGCACATGCTGTTCCTTCTACCAGGGAACTTCTCTGCTCCCCTTCCCTCTTGTTTGCTCAGATGCCTCCCACCCCCTTCAAGGCTCAGTGCCGGGGTTGCCCTTGCCCACCTTCCAGGTGAGACCTGCTTTCCTCTGAGCCCCTTAACCCCCTGCTACCTCTGTTCCTCCCCTGACATTGGATTGTGTTTAACTGCATGTGGGCTTTTCCTCCTGGACTGTGAGCTTCCTATGAGCAGGATCTGTGCTTCACACACCCGCTGGCCCAGGGTGAGGGCTGAGAGGCTGAAGTGAGCCCTCTCTCTAGCAGACCCAACTTTCCAGTGGCATTTACCATCCTGACCTGCTCTTGCTGTTCAATGATGTAAGTTTCGTTAGCATGTGCTGCGCATCTCTCTGATCCCTTCTGTTTCTCAGCCCTGGTCAGGACAGCTCTGGAGTGGTCAGGTCTTTTCCATGGGGACAGAGACCCCGTGTGTCTATTTACTCTGCCATGTGGATCTCCCTACTGCAGGGTCTCAGGCTGGCACCCCGGTGGCAGCTGCAAATGCATGCGCTGCAGGGCTAGGACCCCTTCCTTCTCTAGGTCTGTTCACCTTGGAGTGTCAGCAGCAAGTACCTACTTGGAGAGATGCCTCCATTTGGCATTTCCTATTTCCTACTTGGGAAGAGAGCCCAGGGCCTGCGTAGAGTGAAGAAGGCCAACAGGGGTGAGGCTGCACATAACTCTTGTCTGTTGGCCAGTGATGGATCTGCCTGGGGTTTGCACTGAGACAAAAAGAACTTTTGCATTATTAATGACCATTGATCACAGCCTCCCCAAAAAAGAAAGACTGAGAGGGATGAAGGCTCCAGGCCGATCATCAACTGGTAAACCAAGAGGGTGAGGTGTGGAGAAAGGAGGGGAGGGCCAGGGGGTAGGGAATTTGTAGAGCGGGACACTAAGAAGAATGCCAGCAGTTCGACAGCGGCAGTGGGTGCTGCTGGCCTCTGCTACACCGGCTAGCGAGATTTCACAAGAACTATCGCCAGGGACGGAGGGCGCTGCACAATGACCAAGGGGTCAACTCATCACGGGCTCATAACGGCAAGGGCGCTGAACAACCAAGTTTGGAGATATGTGGAGTCCAAACTGGCAGAGCGCCTGTAAAGAGAGAGGCCAGCTCCCAGGAGCCGCATGGAGCCCGGGCACCAGCCGTGCCCAGCGTGGGGCCTCTTCAGTGGGCATTTCTCATTGCTCCTCTTTGTGCTCCAGTCTCTCAAGCCTGGTTCTCTGGAAGCAGGTACATTCATCCCAGCTTCCCCATCCCTTCTGGATCCTGGGGGGCTGCCTCCCCTTACTTGGAATCTGCTGTTGGAATGAGGGAAGGAGCTGCCTCCTGCCATTCACACACCCCAGAACCCGCTGGTCACTGTCCCCTCAGGGTCTCTGCGCACTCCCTCACTGGAAGCTGTCCTCCTCCCCCCATTTCTGCAGGCCCCTCCCTCACCTCCTGTCTTTGCTCAGATGCCATTTTCTCAGTGGGGCCCTCCCTGTTCAGTGCCTCCCCCCACTCTGTCTCCTTCCCATGCTTTATTTCCTCCAAACCCCTTTCCCCTGTAAACGTCCCTAAGTTTTACTTTCCACGTTCATGACGCTCCATTGGATCCACTTGTGTTTTGTTCTCGGCTGTGTTCCCAGCGCCCAGAACACGCCTGATGCACAGAGAGTTGGTAAATACCTGTTCACCAACTAGGGATGGACACGGGGGACAGGGACGGACACGGAGGACAGGACGGACATGGGGGACAGGGACGGACACAGGGGACAGGGGCAGACACAGGGGACAGGGACGGACACGGGGGACAGGACGGACACGGGGCACAGGGATGGACAGGACGGACACGGGGCACAGGGACGGACACAGGAGACAGGGGCAGACACGGGGGACAGGGATGGACTCAGGGAACAGGGATGAACACAGAGGACAGGGATGGACACCGTGGACAGGGACTGACAGGGGGACAGGGACGGACAGGGGGACAGGGACGGACACGGGGGACAGGGACGGACACAGGAGACAGGGGCAGACACAGGGGACAGGAATGGACACGGGGAACAGGGATGAACACCGTGGACAGGGACTGACAGGGGGACAGGGACGGACAGGGGGACAGGGACGGACACGGGGGACAGGGACGGACACGGGGGACAGGGGCAGACACAGGGGACAGGGACGGACAGGGGGACAGGGATGAACACAGAGGACAGGGATGGACACCGTGGACAGGGACGGACAGGAGGACAGGGACGGACAGGGGGACAGGGATGATGGGGGAAGCTAGGGTCTCTGACCAAGGCCCACCTCGCACCACCTTCTACTCCGGACCCAGCCACCCGCTCTCCTACAGGGGGGACTGGGGAGCCCTGGGACTGGGGCGGCGGCCAGGGCGGAGGTGGGGGCTGGAGGTGGGACTCGGGGCTCCCGCAGGACCGGGGCTGGAAGGGGCCGGGCCGAGCTTCGCTCCCGGCGGGCGGGGGGCCTAGCGAGGAGGACGCGTGGCGGGGGAGGCGCAGGGGGCGGGGAGCCAGGAGGAGCGGCGGGCGCGGGAAGGGGAGCGCGAGACGGAGCCGCAGGGCGCGGGGAGGGGCGGAGGGAGCGCGGGAGGGCACGGGCCGGGAAGGGCCCGGGGCAGCGGGCGGGAGGCCCCGGAGCTCGGCTCGGGCGGCCGCGGGGATGAGGCGGCTGCTGGCGGCGAGGCTAGACGCGGCGCGTGGAAGCAGGACCCGGGAGGGCGAGCCGGGGGCCCGCACCTGCGTGGCTCCCGGGAGCGGGTAAGCGCTCGGAGCCGGTGCCGCCGGGGAGGGGCGCGCCGGGGCCCCGTGCGGCTCGCAGTGTGGCCGCCGCGGCCATCCCGCCGGAGCCGGGGCGGGGGAGGGCGCCTGGGCTGGGGCCTCGGCCACCCGGGACGTCCCACCTCCCCGCGCCTTCGGACGGGAGGCGCGCGGGGAAGAGGGTCCCTGAGGATCTGCCCCGTCCGAGGGGAGCGCCCGGGGGCGCCGTCCAGGTCCCAGGACGGAGGGTGGGCCGAGGCTGCGCGCGGAGGCAGCTGCGGGGTCCCGGGCGCGCGTTCGGACGCCGGGTGTGGACGCCAGGTCTGGTTGGGGCAGGAGGCGCGCCCCCCAGGTAGGGGCTGCGACTCCCCTTCGTGGCCTCGGGGCCCGAGGCAAGCGGGCGCTGCCCCCTGCCGGCCAGGTCGGGTGCAGCGCTGCGCGGGGCCGCCCTTTTCCGGAGGGGAGTGAAGGAACGTCCGGGAGGGACCCTGGGCTCCAGACCACAAGCCCGCTGGGCCGGACTGGTTTTGTGGCCTTGGGCAGGTCACTGCATCTCTCCGAGCCTCAGTTTGCACATCTGTCAAATGCAGGGTATACGCCTCCCACCCTGAGGGATTCGGGGGACTGTGTGAGCTGCCGAATGCATGCCTTTGTATAAACTGTAAAGTTCCGTGCAGATAGATCGCAGCTAATCCGGTAATGTCAGAACTGGAAGCGCACTAAGAAATCTGCTTTATTGCAGATGTGGAGCGTGGGAATAAATCTTCCCCAAGGTCACACTACTTGTAACAAAATATAAGACTAGAGCCCCCCAGTTCTGGGGAGGTGCAAGGATTAAGAATAGGGACCCTCTCCCTAGCTGGTTAGAACCTCGCCTGCAGACTGAAGGGTCCTGGGTTCGATTCCGGAAAGTCAAGGGCACATGCCCGGGTTGCTGGCTCAACCCCCAGTGAGGGGCGTGCAGGAGGCAGCCAACCAATGATTCTCTCTCGTCATTGATGTTTCTATCTCTTTCTTCCACTCTGAAATCAATTATATATATATATATTAAAGAGTAGCGGCTGTCTACCAGACTGGCTGCATTACAAACCAGGCTTGGCCGTTTACTAGCTGTGTGACCTTGGGAAAGCCCTTAACCTCTCTGAGCCTTGGTTTCCTTCCATGTGAAGTGGGGATCAGACTGTCCGCCTCACAGGCTGGCTGTGCCAGTCAAATGAGGTCATTGTTCAGCACAACCTCTCAGCCTCTTCCTTGGACTCAGCCCCCAATGTGGGTCTGTACTCCCCCCTGGACTGCATAGCCACTGGCCAGGGTCTCAGCCTTCCTTCCAAGGACATCGAGGGCCCTTTACCCACAGCAGCAAGCAAGGCCACTTGGGCAGCTGGACCTCCTCCAGCCTTTGATCCTGTCCAGCTGGTGGCAAGAAAGGGGTGGTCTCTGTCCTGGGGGCATTCAGGAAAGCCAGGACCTAGAGGGTCACATAGGAGGGAGGGAGCTGACCAGCTGGACCTGACTGGTAGGACTTAGGGTCTCCTCTCCTCCTCACAGTGCCCAGGGCAGGCCCAGGAACACAGGAGTGCTTCCTCAGAGTGTGCCAGTTAGGCCATTCCTTCTCCCCTAGGCTGCGGGTGGATGACTGGTCTTTTTGGCAACTCGGAAGCGTATCTGTGCTGAAATCCAGAATCTCAGAGCTGAGAGTTCCTGGGGGTCTAAGAAGTGCCTCTCATTGCACAGCTGTCTCCTATCTGAGGCCCACAGGGGGGCGGGGTCTGCCCAGGTCATGTCTGTCCTCCAGGAAGCTGAACTCAGCAGACAGTGTTCAGTCTTTAACTTCCTCCGCAGCCGCCCCGACACCGCTGACCACTCCGTTCCTCTGGGAACACCCTTCTGGCTCCTGCAACTCCATGCTGTCTGTTTTGCCTGCTGCATCTCTGTTTTTGCAGGTTCGTCCTCCTTTCTCTAGCCATTAGCTCCTCTGCTCTCCCAGGTCCGTCTCTCCTCTCCCGGCAGACACTCTCCCTGGGTGGTCTCACCACCCCGTTGGCCTGAGTGACTGCCTCTCTGCACATGACTTCAGAGATGTGTGTGTCCAGCCCAGAACTCTCAGGCCGGTGGCAGATGGGGTGAGGTGCTAAAATGAACCTGAAGCAGGGGGCGAGCTAACAGAGGATGAGAACTACTTTATGTTGGCTGGGCAACGCTTTGCCGAAGAGGTGATATTTAAGGGGAGCAGATGGTAGGAAATGAGGCCAAAGGCTGGGTGGGGGGTGGGGGTTCAGTTAACACAGGACCTTGTGGTCCATGGTGCGATTTTTAAATATATATATATATTATTGATTTTTTACAGAGAGGAAGGGAGAGGGACAGAAAGCTAGAAACATCGATGAGAGAGAAACATTGATCAGCTGCCTCCTGCACACTCCCACTGGGGATGTATGTGCCTGCAACCAAGGTATATGCCCTTGACCGGAATCACACCTGGGACCCTTCAGTCTGCAGGCCGACGCTCTATCCACCGAGCCAAACCGGTTTCGGCCCATGGTGCGATTTTTACATTTTATTGAGATGTGGGAGCAAATGGAGAGTTTCAGACAGGAGAGAGAAAATGCAGTTATTTCTCCGGGGCTCACTGGAAGAGGAGTCGCTCTATATCTTTTTTTTTTTTTTTTTTTTTTTTTAATCTTGTGTTCTTGTTTTGGGAGTTGCTCTGTATCGATTGCAGCCTCCAGTGCTCTGGCACCGGAGTGGGAGGGTAGCTTCTCAGGGTGCTTCCACCACAGGCACAAACCGGCCTGGTCAGGGAGGGTCTGCAGGAGGCAGGTTTGGCATCTGGCTGGCAGGGAAGGCTTCCTAGAGGAAGTGGCTTTTGAGAGGGCCTCAGAGAGCGGAGAGCAGATGTCAATAGACTGTCTGAAAGAGAGCCAGACAAATTGCTCTCCCAGACAGGGGGCAGTCTGTCAGCCTGAACCAAGACACAGATGCCCCGAATGTGTGCAGAGACGTCAGGGGAAAGGAGACAGAACCTGGAGAGGAATGAGAGCTCATGCTGGGGAGGGGTCCAGGCTGTCCAGAGAGCCAGGTCCTGGACTTGGCCGCTTACTTGCTGTGTGACCTTGAGCTGATGCATTACTTTCTGGGCCTTGGCTTCCTTATTCGTAAAAGAAAAGTAATTGGTTACATGCTGAGTAAGAGAGAGAGGGAGGGAGGATTCTGGATGCTGGGGATGGGTGAATAAGCCTACCAAGGAGGAGACGGGAAGGACTGGTACAGAGGAGGAAGATGGTGGCTCGATTGAGGTGGGGGCCCCTGTGGTACATCCAGGAGGAATGACCCAAGGACATTTGGGGCCAGAGGTAGAGGGTGTCAAAGGTAAAACCGTCGGTGTTCTTTCATTAATCCTTTGAGTAAATCCTCCCTGAACCCCTGTAAGTATTAAGCCCAAAACCTACAGCTGTGGACAAACCAGTCTCTGCTCCCGGAAGGGCCATCTTGAGGGGGAGAGCCCCTCGGCATTGGGCTGCAGGATGATGAGGGACACGCATGTCCGTCATAAACGTAAGGCACTTGTCGGGCAGAGGAGAAGGGGTCCTATTTGGGTGGAAAGAGTAGACCCATTTCAGCCAGGAGGAGACGGTTGAATTCGATCCTGAGATTGAAGTTGGAATTGGACAGGTGAGGAGGAAGGATATCTGCTGGGCATTGTCAGCAGGGCTGAAGATCTGCATGTTATTGCCTGCTGCCAGACAGCTCAGGGCAGTTGATACCCTACACAGAGGGCACTGGGCTTCATGACACAGCACACGTGTCCCCACCCCTCTGGAAATCAGGTCCAACAGGAGGACAGGGAGTCCAGTGTTAATGCATGATAGAGAGACCAGTGGCGTGGGCCGGAGGGAGCGATCACCATCATTCCTAGGATCCAGAGGAACCTTGCAGTGGTTCCCAACCTTCCTAATGCCGCGACTCTTTAATACAGTTCCTCATGTTGAGGTGACCCCCAACCATAAAATTATTTTCGTTGCTACTTCATAACTGTAATTTTGCTTCTGTTATGCATCGTAATGTAAATATCTGTGTTTTCCGATGGTCTTAGGCTCTACAGCAGCGGTTCCCAACCTGGAACCTGGTTCCCAACTGCTCTAGAGAGTTGGTGGAGACAAGTGGAAGGGCATTCTAGGTAGATGGAATAGCCTGTGCAAAGGCTCAGAGGCATGAGAGAAACACAGTGTATTTGCAGAAGGAAGAGTCGCAGCCACGCTGGAGGTGGGCTGTTTTGCTTTGTGCAAGTGAACAGAGGACGAGCGGGAAGGGCTGGGCTGTGCAGTCTCTGGATCAGTAAGCAACAGAAAATGAAGAAATAGGAGTTGGGGTGCATGGAGCAAAGGGTTCCGCAAGCTTCAATCCTGTGGAGGAGGTGTCATCAGCCCCGGTTTCTCTTCTCTTGCTGATTCGATTTGTCTGTCAGCGCTCAGCCTCAAAGCCACCCTCGGAGGAGAATCTCGGGGTTGCCGCAGGTTACCCATCTCCTTTCCCAGGGCCCCCTTCACGCTCTCATGTCATAATCCATCACGCCTGTGGTCCCAGGTTCCAGGCGAGGTTCCCCGGTTGTTCCTGCAAGTTGTCCTAGAAGCAGGACCCACAGCTGTGTGGCTCATGCCGACATGTGGCTGTAAGTGCGCAGTGAGGGAGTGGATGAGGAAAAAGCTGTCGTGATGGTTGCGGCTCCAAGAGGTTGAGAAACTTGCCCAAAGTCAGAGAATGAGCGAAGGGCAGAGCTGGGAAGCACATTCAGGCTGCCTGCCTCCTAAACGCGGGCGCCTGTTCGTTTAGGAAAGCAGGTGGTGAGGAGCGGGGTGGGATCCTATAAACACTAACAAACTTGGTGTTTAATTTCTAGGAAATGAATTCCTATTGTCAGTACCGTGTTTATTCAGTCTGGAGAAAGCAGCCTCTCCTGTCCTGGAAATGGTTTAACTCTCCAGTAAAGTGCTCTCTGGGCAAGAGCAGGATCTGTCGGGGGAGCGCCAGGGGATACAGCCCTGAAGGGTTCCTGCAGTGTGGTCTGCCCTGAGACTCTGCTCTCAGAATTGCTCCCTTAGTGTGGAAACTCAAATGGGGGGCGGGGGCGGGGGGAGAGAGGAAGGGCTTGAAAATGCCGAAAAGCACGGTGTGTGAAACAGATGTGGGCACCTCTGGATGCTTCTGTCGCTCAGCTCAAGTTCCTGCTGCAAACTGGAGGCAACAGGCGTGCCGATGGGAATCTGAGGACCTGGGCTCTGCCTGTCATTCACGGTGTGGCCTTGGGCAAGTGCCTTACCCTCTCTGTTTCTCTCCCCTGTCCATGAAGGAGTTGGATTAGACGAAGAGTCCTTCCTGCTCTGGCACTCTGACATCCTGCTTGAACCCAGGCTTGACACTACTGTTATCCCTTGTACAACTAACTCCCTGCGGCCCGTGGGAGCTTGTTAGAAATACAGGTCCTGCTCCAGAGCCTGCATGTCCCGTAAGGTCCCCGGGCAATCTTGGGCCTCTTCGTGGTGAGGAGCACTCGGGGACCACATTCCCGCCTTCTGCCTGGGCTGTGCCGATGCTGAGCGAAGATGTCTGTGTGCCCTCCCGTCAGCAAAAAGAGACCCTCTCAAAGGAAGTGATCAAGGCTGGCATATGGCAGGTACCCAGCAGAGATTTTTTGAAAGAGCCCGGGCATGCGTGGGGTAAATAGCTGTGGAATGAGGAAGGGAGCGGAACTGACTTCACTCGGCCCCTTTAGGAGTGGCGGAGCACGGAGTCGAGTAAGCCCAGCTTCCACTCCTAGCTTGGGATTTGGGCAAGCCATTTCTCTGGGCCTCAGGCCCCTCCCCCTGGGAGACGGGAAGAAGAATAATGGGACTTCCGGGGGTCGTGGTCAGACTTACATGAGTTGATAAAGGAGGAACGCTTGAAACAGTGTCTGGTTCATAGTAGACTCTTCATAACGTTGGCCATTACTTTACAACTGCTGCTCTTCCAGCCGCTGGCCTGCACTCAATCCCTTTACCTGGATTGTGTCGATTTCTCTGAGAACAGTCTCAAAATGACCCCCAGAGGGCGATATCACCCTGTTGAGAACCACTGGTTCTAGAGCAGTGCTATACCCAAGAGAACTAGAATGCAAGTCACAAATATAATTTTAGATTTAGAAAATTTAGAGATAGCCAAGTTTTAAAAAAAGTTAAATTAATTTCAATTATATATTTTATTTACTCAACATATCCCAGTCATTCACATGTAACATAAAAACGATGAATGAGATATTTTTCATTCTTTTTTGAACTAAGCCTTTGAAACCCAGCGGTTTTTACACTTGCAGCACGTCCCAGAGGCCACACTTCAGGCCTCCAATGGCCACAGATGGGCAGGAGTGGCCATGCTAGATGGTTTACCTCTCTGGGCCTCAGTTATTTTCATCTATAAAATGGGAACTAACTCTGCCTCAAGGAGTAGTAAGTATCAGGGGCAGACGGTGAGCCTTTAAAACCCCTTTGCCCACTTCCTCACACGCCTCATTCTCTGGGCCAGGCTGGTCCATGCTGGACCCAGAAGGCAGCATGGGTGGTGGGAGCACGGAGCTGAGCTGAAGGGGATGCCAGACTTTGCTCTGGGGTCTGTGCAATCACCCACCGCTCTGGGCAGCAGCACTCTCAGCTGATCGGATGCCATCATTTGAAAAGTTCCTTCTAAATCGTGTTTGCCAGGGAGGGGCTGTTCATGATGACTAACCAGAATTAATGGAGGAATTGCTGCACGGCCGGTGCGTTCTCTTTAGCTCACGCAAGCATCATAGCAGTTTGAGGACGGTACTGGTATTGTCCCCTTTCCACCGGCGGAAACTAAGCTTACAAATGTTAAGTGACAAGTTCGGGGTCTCCTTTTGGCCAGCAAAATGGATGCCGGAGGTTATTAGGCACTTAATCATGACTTTTTTAGGTAAACTTTTTGCAAAAACAAAAGTACCCAAAATACAAAGCGTGCAACCTGATGCATCTTCACAAAGGGGACACACCCAGCTCAAGACACCGCATGATTCGTACCCACGAGCCCCCTCACGCTTCTTCCCAGTCACGGCACTCCCCCCCGCACGGGCGTGAGGATAGCGTGACTTCTGTCAGCACAGGTCAGTGGCGCCTCCTCTTGAACTTTATGAAGTTTGAATCATATCTGGTGCCATAATGTTGAGCTGCTTCTAGCTCAACTTTGTGTCTGTGAGATTTCCCTTCTGTGGCGTGTGTGGCGGGGAGCTGGGTCCCCCTCAATGATAGACAGTGACGTGTAGTGCGGCATTCTGTGCGAACGAGCCACCGCGGATTTATCCGTTCCCCTGTTGATGTCTGCGGGCTGGGGTTGCTCAGTAGTGCTGATGCCAGCGATTCTTGCACAAGCCTTTTGGTGGACAAACATGTTTTTGTTTGATTTCGAGCTGAGAGTGGACGTTTTGGTTCAGAGGTTGGGCTACTTTCAATTTTCTACATTTTCCAGGTTTTATAATCAGAGAAACTAAGGCGAACGTTGAACTTGCCCAAGATACTGATTAGAGCCCTGGCGAGGGTGGCTCCGCTGGTCGGGCGGCATCCTGTGCCCTGAAAGGTCCCCGGGTCGATTACCAGTCAGGGCACATGCCCAGGTTTCCGTCCTTTGCTCTTGCTTCAATATTTTTCTCCCACTCCCTCTCCCTCCCTCTCTAGAACCAATTTTTAAATCTTTAATTTAAAAAAAAGGATAATGATTAGAGATCAAAACTTGCACTCAAATATAGATCTACAGATGGGTCGATAGGGATAGACACACACACCCATGTTAAAATTAAAACTTTTCTCCCATCTATTGTTTTTTATTTCACCCTCTTGACACCCCCGGCAGATAGATTTGATGCCCTGATTTTACCGAGGAGAAAACGAGGCTGTGGGAGGTTCCAGGAGAGAGAGAGAGAGATGAAATAACAGCTGTGGATGCACTTTGCACAGGCGGAGAACTCTGCAGGTTCATGGAGGCTGGTTTCCCCGTGCAGGGCTTGCTCATCCGTGCCACACGGCTTCCAGAAAAGAACAGACAGATGCAAAACTCCTCTGTGGGGACTACGCTGCTGTGCCAAATCTTCATCACAGAACCTTGGTTTTTTTTCCTCCAAAAGGATGAGGCTGGCTTCTGAGGGTACATTAAGCCCATCCATCCTCTTTGTTTCTGGCGGAGTTTTGACTCGGTTAAAATCCAGGTCCTTTGGAGAGGGGAGGCGATGATCTCCCTGGGTGGGACGCGTGGGTAAGAGCGATAAAAGGAACGCGTGCTGGGCGGCTGCCCGGGGAGGCATGTTCCCCCTCCTCCGCTGACTCCACACGGCAGCCCTGGGAGAGAGGTGCTGTTGACCTCAATGCACAGACCGGGAAGAATAGCCAGGAGGTGGGGTGAGTGGCCTCCGTCCACCGGGCCTGCTCAGTGGGAAGGCCCTGAGAATCCTGTCTTGTTACTGTTTCTCAGAGCCTCTTGTGGCCGTTTGAACTGGCTCACCTGGGAGGAGCAGGCGTTGGTACCAATGAGGTTTCCCGGTCCCGGAGGTCACGGATGGGCCTCTGAGGGTTGGAAGGATCATCTCTGGGGCTGGAAGGCTCCTTCCTCCTCCTCTCCTGGTGGTCCCTCCCCGCCCCTCCAGCCCCGCTCCTTTCTCTGCTCCGTTCTCCTGCCTCTTTCTGCAGATCTGTTTTCTTTGTTTACTTGTGGCTTTTCTGCTCCCCCAAAGCTTGTCCTGGATTTGGTCATGGCTGTGGCCCGACTCCAGCCTCAGGGTCCTTAGCTTTCCATCATCTGTCTGCCCAGCGTTTCCGTTCTGCATTCCCGAGAGAACCTGCCTGGTTCATATCGGGTCGCATATCCATCCAGGTCCAATCAGCTGTGGTCAGAGGTGGCCTGTGGAACCCTTTGGGATTAGAACTCAGGTCTGTGTGCCTGCTTTCCCCCGCCCCTTCATCCCTCTGCAGAGATGCTGGAGCTGGGAGATGCATGGTGGGCCGGAGTCCTGTGATCTGGATGCCAGGGGAGACGCCGCTGGGCTGGGCAGAAGCTGAGGAAAGTCCAGCTGTGCTGGTGGCTTCCGGAGTGTGGTGGGCAGGGGGAGATCCCTGGCCTGGAGGACAGGTAGTTCTAACAAAAGCAGACATGGTCACTGAATGGACAGTGTCGCCCTGTTTCTGGTAAGGGAAGATACCTTGTTGGAGACCTGAATATGGTTGGACACATCACAGAGAAAGTCATCATTTACTCTGTTGGGCATCTGGATCCATGGTCTTACCAGTTCTTCCCCAACTCCTGTGAGGTCTGGATTCGCATCTCCATCCCCGGGCCATGCAGGCCCCGGGGGCTCAAGTGACTTGCCCAATGGCCACAGACAGAAAGTGGAGCAGAGATTGGGGCCTGAGCCTGCCTGACATAAAACACATGCTTCTCACTACTGCCCTTCATCTTTGTTACCATGGTAACATTTGTTCAGGACTCTACAGCATATCATATTCATGACCTTACTGGACTGTTCAGTACCCCTTTGGGGCAGCATAGCCATGCTTATGTTCCCATTTTACCTCAGAAGAACTGATGGTCAAAGAGAAATTGTGACTTGCCTCAGCTGCCTGCTGGTCAGTGGCAAAGCTGGGATCAGAACCCACATCTTTGGGACTCAAATATATCAATAGGTATTAAAGATTCAAAATATATCAATGTTATTGCTAGTAGTGTGGTTCTTTATATATATATATATATATATATATATATATATATATATATATATAAAAGCATAATATGCAAATCAACCGAATGGCCAAACAGCAGAACAACCATCCGGATGACCTTCCAGATGTAGCTGGGGCTGCGAGGGCTGAGACAGCTGGGGTTGCAAAGGCCTGCTTTTGCACGAATTTCTTGCATCTGGCCTCTAGTTGTGTGTGTGTGTGTGTGTGTGTGTGTGTGTGTGTGTATTGTACAAAATTGTTGAAGAAAAACAGTGAATATATCATTCCCTCCAAAAGTATATATACATATAACACACATACAGATTAAAGAAGAAAAATAAACACCATGAACCTTCCATTAGCTTAAAAAATAAAACATCGTTGCCCAGTTGGCATGGCTCAGTGGCTGAGCATCGACCTATGAATCAGGTCTGATTCCTGTCACGGGCACATGTCTGGGTTACTGGTTCAATCCCCAGAAGGAGACATGCAGAAGGCAGCCAATCAGTGATTCTCTCTCATCATTGATGATTCTATTTCTCTCTTTCTCTTCCTCTCTGAAATCAATACAAATATATTAAACAACAACAACAAAAAAATAGAACATCATTGATATCTTTGAAACCCCTCCTCAATTATATTTCTACATTCTTTGCTCTTCAGGTATAATTTTATATTTAACTAGTAGCCCATCACGCGATATTGCGCGCAGTAGGCCGCCTGCCCATTCTGCGGGAGCCGTTGGGAACCACAGCATGCCACCGGAAGCCGCACTGCTTCCACGGGAGCCGCACAGCTTCCGTGGGAGGTAGAAGCCAGCCGTTGGCACCCCTGGGAGCTGGGAGGGACCCACGCTGCTTCCACAGGAGCCAGGAGAGACTTGCACTGCTTCTGTGGGAGGCCGGTTCGCCTGTACTTGGCTGCGGAGGCCGCGGGCCAGCCCCCCTGTCCGTGTCCATGTCCACTCTGGCTTGGGGGGGGGGGGCGGCCTGAGTCAGGCGCAGCAGCTCACCGGCCCCCATCTCCGCTCCAGGTCTCACCTGTGCACACAACCTCCTCCTGTCTGGTCGTGACTGGTTACAGAGGCCCGGCCTAATTTGCACATTTCCTCTTTATACAGGTAGATTATATAGATAGATGTTTGCTTGCTTTTCCATATGTGTTGCACATATTTATACCTCGAAGCAGTTTGTTTCTTCTTGCATGTTTTTGATTTTGACACTCAGTGATGTTTGTGGGAATGCGTGCTGCTTTGGCCCACCAGTTGTGCTTCTCTGCAGCACCTCATCGTGGGACTATGCCCCTTCCATCACGCTGTTGATGGATGTTGGGGTGGCTTCTTGTTGTCTATTACAGCCAGCGCTACTGTGGCCATTCCAGCTACTGTCAGCTGGGGAACACCTCCAAGAGTGTCTGTCATGCATACCTAGGAGTGGAATCACTGGGCCATGAGGTAGTCACCACACAGTTTGCTTTATGAGATAATGGCAAATTGTTTGCTAACAAGGTTCCTCCAGTTTATACTCTCCTAGTGGCAGCTGACAATTCCTGTTGCTCCGCACCTTCACTGAATGACATGACATGATCAAATTGGAAATGTTTACCTCTCTGTTAGGTGAGAATGGTTTCACTGTTGTTCCATTTTTTATTATTTATAAAATATTTTTATTGCCTTTTTACAGAGAGGGAGGGAGAGAGATAGAGAGTTAGAAATATCGATGAGAGAGAAACATTGACCAGCTGCCTCCTGCAACACCCCCTTGCAATCAAGGTTCATGCCCTTGACCAGAATTGAACCTGGGACCCTTGAGGGCGCAGGCCGACACTCTAGCCACTGAGCCAAACCGGCTAGAGCTCATTGTTGTTGTAATTTGCATTTTTAATTTTTGAAGTGTGATGGGAGAGAGGTAGTTGGCTATAGTGCTGCAGCCTGTATCTCCAATGGTAGCTGGATTATGGGAAGTTCCCCGCTGTGTTCAGGAGGGGGAAGGACGGCAGACCGGAGGGCCTAGGGAGGGGCGAGGCTCCTTGCAGAGCTGCAGCCAGCATTTCTGACCGAGCCCATCCATCCTGTCCTTCTTCCCAGGATGTCACCCAGCAGCCTCTCAGGACTTTCCGAGTCCACGCCTTTCGCTGGAATGAGGTCATTGGAATGCCTGGAACCCAAGGAGAGGCAGGGGTTTGTGGGGCGAGCACACCAGCCTTCCGTGAGAAATGACGGCGCCTCTCGGCCAGACTGTCTGGAAGGAAGAAAATGCCAAACAGTCCAACCCAAGTTCACATTTTCCATGTGAACCGAAGTGGAAGGAATCTTTACAGAAGCTTTTGGGGTGGGGCAGGAGGGATCATATGTTCACCTATTCCCCAAGATCCCAAACCAACTTCACTCCTAAAGCACCCGTGCCTCAGGCCTTTCTTCCTGAATTGAGGCAGTGTGGAGGAGAATGGAAATTTCCACTCCCACCTGGGTGACCTTGGGCAGGTGACCTCACCTCTCTGAGCATCGGTTGGCTCTTTGTCAGTAGGGGGCCATGCTCCCACATCACAGATCAGGTGACTGAGCTCCAGGGCCAACTCAGTGCCTGGAACATACCAAGAGCCCCATGAAAGAGATTCTAATACTGTTCTTCAAACGTTGAGAATATTTTGGAGCAGGTGGCTTAAGATTGTTTTTTTGTGTTTATTTTATTTTTTTTAGAGAACTTTTTTAAGAGTTTATTTGAGCTGAAACTCAAGATTGGTTTTCTTAAATTGAGACTGTTTTCCCTCCTCTAGGCAGATATATTTTTTTAATTGATTGATTTGAGAGAGAGAGCGGAAGGGAGAGATGGGGAGACACATCAATTTGTTGTTCCACTTAGCTTTGTATTCTTAGGTTGATTCTTATATATGGGGATCGAACCCGCAACCTTGGCAAATCGTGACGAAGCTCCAACCAACTGAGCTTCCTGGCCAGGGCTCAGCAGATATTTTTAAAAGATGAAACACCCACACTTTGGGGGAGTAGGAAGGAAACTACCACGTTACAGGTTTGGCTTAGCATTTAAAAATCCATCAATAGACATAGACTGAATCTTTCCTATAAAGCTGAGCAGAACTCAAGGCCAGAGGGGAGAGGGGATAGGATGATAATGATTCTTTTTTTTTTTTTAATGTATATTTTTATTGATTCAGAGAGGAAGGGAGAGAGAGAAAGAGAGACATCAGCCCCCTACTGGGGACCGAGCCTGCACCCGGGACTTGTATCCTGAATGGGAATCGATGCTCAGCCGCTGAGCCATGCCAGCCCGACGTGATGATTCCTGACGCCTCTCAGCATGTCCTGGGTGTCAAAGGCTGGCCTTGCCAGGAGCCTTGGAAACTCCACAGCAGCCCTGGGAGCCAGGCAGGGTGGCCATTGTTTGGAGGGAGAAATCTGAGACTCAGAAAGGGTACGGACCCTAGATCGTTTGGCTCAGTGGATGGAGTCTGGGCCTGCGGACTGGAGGGCCCTGGGTTCGATTCTGGTCAAGGGCACGTGCCCAGGTTACAGACACAATCCCCAGTGGGGGGCGTGCAGGAGGCAGCCAATCGATGATTCTCTCTCCTCA
Source organism: Antrozous pallidus (assembly GCA_027563665.1). Lineage (NCBI taxonomy): Eukaryota > Metazoa > Chordata > Mammalia > Chiroptera > Vespertilionidae > Antrozous > Antrozous pallidus. Next base: position 198,720,696 of record CM050508.1, read on the forward strand.
TTGTTGTTTCTCTCTCTCTCTCACTTCCTCTCTGAAATCAATAAAAATATTTTAAAATATATTTTATTGATTTTTTTACAGAGAGGAAGGGAGAGGGATAGAAAGTCAGAAACATCGAGAAACATTGATCAGCTGCCTCCTGCACACCCGCTACTGGGATGTTCCCACAGCCAAGGTACATGCCCTTGACCTGAATCGAATTAGTACCTTTCAGACCACAGGCCGATGCTCTATTCATTGAGCCAAACAGGTTTCAGCAAAAAAAAAATATTTTTTTTTAAAGAAAGGGTACGGGACTCGCCCGAGGTCATACAGGATTGCCCCAGTGGTCCAAGCCTTTTGGGGGAAGGGACTTAAGAGTCAAGCATGCTCACTCCAGGAAATTTGGAAATTTCTAGAGAAATACAGCATAACAAATTGGTATCTTTCCTGGCCTTCCCCCCTCCCCCTTTTCTTTTCCCTGCTTTTCTGTGCACACAGCTGTTTTGTTTAGTTTCCACTGAATAAATAGAAGGATTTCTGATTCACTATTTACAGAGCTGCTTATACATACTTTTAACAAGCCTGTGATGCTTCCAGCAGCCATGAGACTTTGCCCGCTCTGGGAACTGTGGGGGTGGGGGCACACGGCCCTCCCCCGTGTGCGCCGGACACTTTCTAGAATGCCAGTTCTGCTGCACCAGGGCCGCGCTAAGCAGTATCCTTTTACTCCTGTAGTTAATCACACGTGTCTAACTTGTCCTTCTAGAACCTAACTCTCTATTTTTCTTCTTTTTGAAACCCCAGAACTCAGGACACGTGCCCTTCTCCATGAATTCACAGGGATCCGTTTGTTTTGCCTTCTCCCAGCTCATGCATTCTTCGAGTCTTGGTAACTGGAATGTTTTGTCTGTTCGGGCTCACAACCATCAGTGGGACAGGAACCAACATTAAGTACCTCGTGATGTGTCGAGACGGACCTGGGAAAACTGGATGCTGCCGACTGGACTTCCTCTGAATCAGCTGCTATTTCTTCGTGTCTCTGGTTTTCAAAGCTCCCCAGAGGCAACCCGAAATCCCCTCTGGTCTCAGAACAGGGTGGGGGAGGGGTCCTGAAGTCCTCATCCAACATGTTTATGTCTCAAGCCTCGGAAGGAGGAGCCACAGCGCCAAAGGCAAGAATCTCAGGGCACTGCCCACACTGGGGTGATATTCTGACCAGTGTCTAACAAGTCCAGCATGTGTCCGGTGGGTCTGACCATTTGTGGGGTGGAACTCCAGAACAGCGAGACATCCTGGCATTCATCTGGGTTGGGAAAGACCTTTAATTCCCAGCTGGCGGCCACCTCCATGTTCTTAAAATAGTCCAGTGAGGTGTTCTCACTGTGGTCTGTTCTGATGCATGGCCCCACGAGCTCGAAACAGGATGACTTTGTTCTGCGGGCAAGGCAGCTGTGAAAGAAGCAGCTGTGTGTGTCGAAGTCTATGGGAAGAGAGAGCCACCTAGAATGTCCCCGGCAAACCAGTCAATGGATGGCCTTCTACAGGAGGCCGCCAACAGATCTCTGAATGCTACAGATACTCCGGAAGCCTGGGACCCAGGGACCCTGCAGGCCCTCCAGATTTCTCTTGCTGTGGTTCTTGCCGTCATCACGCTGGCCACGGTCCTGTCCAACGCCTTTGTGCTCACCACCATCTTCCTCACCAGGAAGCTCCACACCCCAGCCAACTATCTCATTGGCTCACTGGCCACGACTGACCTCCTAGTTTCCATCTTGGTCATGCCCATCAGCATCGCATACACCATCACCCACACCTGGAGCTTCGGCCAAATCCTGTGCGACATCTGGCTGTCTTCTGACATCACGTGCTGCACGGCCTCCATCCTGCATCTCTGTGTCATTGCTCTGGACAGGTACTGGGCCATCACCGACGCCCTGGAGTACAGCAAACGCCGGACAGCAGGCCGTGCAGCGGCCATGATCGCCATCGTCTGGGTCATCTCCGTCTGCATCTCCATCCCACCCCTCTTCTGGCGGCAGGCCAAAGCTCAGGAGGAGCTGCTGGACTGCCGGGTGAACACCTCTCAGATCTCCTACACCATCTACTCCACATGCGGGGCCTTCTACATCCCGTCTGTGTTGCTCATCATCCTCTACGGCCGGATCTACCTGGCTGCCCGGAACCGCATCCTGAACCCACCATCTCTCTACGGGAAGCGCTTCACCACAGCCCAGCTCATCACAGGCTCTGCGGGGTCCTCCCTCTGCTCCCTCAACCCCAGCCTTCACGAAGCGCACTCTCACTTGGCCGGCTCTGCCCTCTTTTTCAAGCAGGTGAGAATCAAGCTTGCTGATAGCGCTCTGGAGCGCAAGAGGATTTCCGCTGCTCGAGAGAGGAAGGCCACCAAAACCCTGGGGGTCATCCTGGGGGCCTTTATCATCTGCTGGCTGCCCTTCTTCGTTGCATCCCTTGTCCTCCCCATCTGCCGGGACTCCTGCTGGCTCCACCCAGCCCTTTTTGACTTTTTCACCTGGCTGGGCTATTTAAACTCGCTCATCAATCCAATAATCTATACTGTGTTTAACGAAGAGTTTCGGCAAGCATTTCAGAAAGTTGTCCATTTCCGGAAAGCCTCCTAGTCTTTTTGGGTGGTGACTCTGGTTATCGTGTATGTCCTATAACCTAATTGGAATTGTCTTTTTTTTTTTTTTTTTTACCTGAGATTTGGGTTAATCCTGATATTTGGGGTTTGGGGTCAATCAACAGAATTGTTGTGTGTTGTTTTTTATTCCTGTTTTCTTCTTGACTTCTAAGCCACCAAAAGCCGGGAAACTGAGTGAAAGGGGACAAAGACTGAAGATTTCACTTAGCATAATATTTTCAGGGTTCATCTATGTTGGAGGAAACATGACCCATAGGGTTCCCCATTGATGCAGTTCAGGTGGGAAACCAACTCTGTGGGAAGAGCCAGACTCAGAAGCGCGGCTTTCTGGTCTACCAAAGTTTTTTATGGAACTCAAAGGAGGATTTTCATCCTCTGATTCCTTCTTAGATTGAATCTCTCCCAGTTGTTCATTTAAGGTGATATCAATGTGGAGTGACAGAGAGAGATTCAGAAGCTGGGGGCAGTGGAGTGGAAAGATTGGAGCCAAATCAACTATCTTGTACCCTTCCCAGTATCTCTGCACCCTATTAATGTTCTGAAGCTAAAACCCACAATCACCCCCCACTGAAGTAGACTGACAGGCTTTGAACCCACCAAGGTTTGAGTGGAACACCATTCTGAATCCCCCATCCCTGAATTTTTACATGCCATTCTCATTAGAGATCTTAAAATGTTGAGTCTTATCGAATAAAAAGCATGAGACATCATGATCAATGAAGTCTTTGAGTAATTTCCCCCTCTCCCCGGATGTAGAAACTGTCAGTTCCATTTCGTCTCCAGTGTTAGTTGAGCACCTGCCACCTGCCAGGCCAGTGCCAGCGTGCTGGCCTTTGTCATCTCCCCGGAGCCTCCTGACCACGAAATCAGTACAATATGACGATTGGAGCTAAGGACCTGATACCTCAGTTCAAATCCAAGTGCTACCAATTTCTAGCTGGGTAACCTCGCCCAAGTTTCTTAATCCCTCTTTGCCTCACTTTCCTCAGCTGTAAAATGGCAACAATAATCGGTATGTTATTGTAATTTTATTTATTTTTAGATTTTATCTTTGTTGCTGAAAGTATTACAGACATCCCTTCCCCCTCATTGGCCCCCTACTCCCGACTCTCACCTGCTCCTCAGACCTTCCCTGCTATTGTCTGTGTCCATGGGTTATGCGGATATGCAAGTAAGTTCTTTGGTTAATGTCCTCCTGCCTCCTATCTTCCCTCTGAGAATCGTCGTCTCTTGCATGCTTCCATGTCTCTGGATCTATTTTGTTTGTCAGTTTATTCTGTTCATTAGATTCCACACATAAATGAGATCATGTGACATTTGTCCTTCTCTGACTGGCTGATTTCGCTTAGCATAATATTCTCCAGATCCCTCCATGTTGTCTCAAAGGGTAAGAGATCCTTCTTTTTTTTACAGTTGCATAGTATTCCATTGTGTAAATGTACCACAGCCTTTTTTTTTAATCCACTCATCTACTGATGGGCAATTGGGCTGTTTCCAGATCTTAGCTGTTGTAAATTGTGCTGCTGTGAGCATAAGGGCACTTATATTCTTTCTGATAGGGTCTATCACTATTACATTTCTTTTATTTTTTATTTATTTTTTACTTTTTGTGTATATATATATATATATATATATATATATAATTGTTTAAAGTATTACAAATAGTAGCATATATGTTTCCTTTTTTCCCCCATGGACCTCCCCCCAGCCTCCCCTACCCCTCAGCACATGCCCTCACATTTCTTTTTACTGACAGAGAATATTTTCTTGTATGGCCATACCACATTTTATTTATTCATTCATCTGTGGATGGACTGTTGAGTTGTTTCCACTCTTTGGCTATTACAAACAATGTTGCTATGAACTTTCTTGTACAAGTTTTTGTGTGAACATATGTTTTCATCCCTCTTGGGTCCATAGTGAGGAGTGGAATTGCTGTGTCCTCTGGTCATCTTTGTTCACCCTTTTGAGGGACTGCCAGACTGTTTTCCTAAGGAGAGGGCGCCATTTTACATTTCCATTCCAATCTGTGCACGTCCTCAGCAGTATTCACCTTTTTTGATGAGGGCCTTCCAGCAGGTATGAAATAGTATCTCACGTGACAGCTGACTGTTGTTTACGGCCCAGATAGTAAATATGTTCAGCTTTGTAGGTCTTAGCATCTCTGTTGTAACTACACAGCTCAGCTGTGTACATGGACAACGTGTACACAAGTGAGCTTGGCTGTGTTCCGATGACATTTTATTTACTAAGATAGGTGGCAGCTTGCAGGCTGTAATTTGCAGACTTCCGGTCTAGAAGCACACCCTCCACCCTCAACCTACCTATCCATTCCCTACCCCTTTTCTCTGGCTTTATTTTTTTTTATTATACTTATTACTGATTATGAAATATCTGTGTTTAGTTCTTGCTTATTGTCTGTCTGCTACCTCTAGAGTGTCAATTTCTTATTTGTCAAGGTCACTGTGTGCTTCCCAGCACACCACAGTGCCTGGCACATAGTAGTAGATGCTCAGTAAATATTTGAATGAATGAGCAAATGAATGAATGGAGCACCCTTTCTAGGTTTACAAATGACTTATTCTCAATGCGTTTGTCTTCAAAGTTTTGAGATAACGTGACTGACCCTGGGGCTGGAACCTCACCAATCACGAGATTTGATGTCAGGTAGGTCTTAAGTCAGACTCAGGGCAGTTCTATCCGGACTGTAGCGGAGGCGAGAGAAAAGTGAGCAGGCTGGGTGACCCCAGTGTCCCCAAGAAGCTGTGTCTGGGACTGACCCCAAAGCATGCACCCCACCGCTCTGTCCTTCTGCTCAGATACCCCTCCTCCAAGTCTCTGCACAGTGACAAAGGATGGGGAGCTTCGGACAATGAGCAGCTGTTTCTGGTCTTCCTTGTTACAACCTGAAAACTGCCCATTTGGATACCATGCCTGGAGAACTGCTCACTGACTAGACCACCTGAAAGTCAAATTGAAAATAAACTTGTTTTTTTAAAAAACTTAAAAATAAATAAACTTGTTTTCCCAGACCACAGAGGAAGATGATATTTGGGATCATCCTCTCCTCTTCCCCCTCCCCCAACATCCTTGTCATGCTCCTAATTCTTTCACACTCAGTCACACACACACACTCACAGCATGATGATGACGAATTAAGTGTGGGGGAGGAGCAGGACAGGACTGTCTAATTTCTGATATTTGCTAGCAGGGCAGACCCTTCAGGGTGCCCACCTAGTAGTCATCCCTTTCCTTGCTCACAGAACCACGCCCCCATCCTGCCCCCCCCCCCCCAATCAGTTCAAATGGCAACATGCCCAGTCTCCCAGGAGATGAATCCTGATTGGTTTAAAACAGTTGGGATACTCTCATTTCTTTTACTAGGGATTAGTCAAGGGATAGACATGTGACCCAGTTCTGGCCAATAGGGTGTAAGTAGGGAGACCATCAAGTTAGATTGCCAAGGACTAAGGGGGTTCCTAGGACCTGGGAATTGCAGTTCTAATCAGAAAAGTACCAGGCAGACCGGGACAAGTTGGTCATGCACCGTGTAAGAGAAGTCAATTGGGGCTTTGGGAAATGAGACTTCTTACAGGAAAAGAGAGACAGGGCGGGGAGAAAAGTTCTTCCTGCTTAGAAGCAGCCCTGTGACGATGGGGATGGGAAGGAGGGCAGTGTCCTGTGATCCTGCGGGAAAACACTGCGGATGTTGCCAGGATGGCATAGGGGGAAGAGCCAATCCAGTTACTTTCTTTCTTTTTTTTAAATATAGTTTATTGATTTTTTACAGAGAAAGGTAGAGAGAAAATCAGAAACATTGATGGGAGAGAAACATCGATCAGCTGTCTCTTGCAAGCCCGACTGGGGTTGTGCCTGCAACCAAGGTACATGCCCTTGACCGGAATCGAACCCAGGACCTTTTCAGTCTGCAGGCCGCCACTCTATCCACTGAGCCAAACCGGTTCGGCCCAACCCGGTTTCTTAACCACAGGATCAGGCGCTGGCGTAGCCCTGGCACCACCTGCCTCAGATTTCTTGTTCAGTGAGTAACAGCCATTCTTACGGCTTAAACCGCTCACTGAATTCTTCTGTTACTTGCTGACCACACCCTAACACACCAGAAGGGCACCTCTCTTGCTCCCTGGCCCTCCCCCAGGTTAGATGGTGGCAGGGCTGGGCAGCGAGAGGCACTGGAAGATTGGCACAGGCTTGGGCCCTTGGGTGGGGAAGTGGGGATAGCCAAAGGCTATTTCAATGTGACGAACAGTTTATGTTCATTGGCTGCTTCGAGCAGTCACCCAGGGATTTCCAAGGCCACATGCGTGACCCCTGAGGTCTGAGGTTCGTTTGGCAGTAGAAGAAATGGAGGCTCAGAGAGGGTGACTCATGTGCCACCTAACGGGTCATTGGGTGATGTTGTCGTTGTACAAACACAAACCTAGATGGTATAGCCCAGTGGTCGGCAAACTCATTAGTCAACAGAGCCAAATATCCACAGTTACAACGATTGAAATATATTTTGAGAGCCGAAAACTGACTTCTGCGCATGGGCCACGAAGTTTCAATCGCAGTGTACGTGCGCCCCCGCACGTGGTATTTTGTGGAAGAGCCACACTCAAGCGGCCAAAGAGCTGCGTGTGGCCCAAGAGCCGCAGTTTGCCGGTCACTAGTATAGCCCGCTAAGTCTAGACTGTATAGAACCTCATGGAACCACTGTCACATACGTGGACCGTTGTTGACCACAAGGCCATGAAGCAGCCCACAGCTGTAGTCTGACTCTAGGTCTGTCCCATCCAAAGTGCGTGCGCTCTCTCTTTACAACACGTCTGGGGTACATCACAGGGGAGAGTGCTCCTCCTGGAACATTCTCAGTGACAGGGAGACCAGCGCCCATGAGACACCCAGTCCCTCTCTGCCGGTACTGACTGTCCTCCCCACCGCGCCCAAGCCTGATTTCCAGTCACTTCCCGCTGCCCGCCCTGACCCTGCACTTCTGGGGCCTGGAGCAGCCTCAGGCCCGCCAGCCTTTCTTCTCTTAACGTAGCTCAGGGAGGAGCTGGCCCGCATTGCACTTGAGGTCACACTCAGAGCACTAAATCTTCTGGATACACCTAATGCTTTTAAGCTGGCCACACGCTCCCGCCCCCTCGCCCCTGATGCTATAGCTCAACGGTCGGCAAACTCACTAGTCGACAGAGCCAAATGTCAACAGTACAACAGTTGAAATTCCTTTGAGAGCCAAAAACCTACTTCTGCGCATGGGCCACGAAGTTTCAGTCGCAGTGTATGTGTGCGCCCACACGTGGTATTTTGTGGAAGAGCCACACTCCGGGGGCCAAAGAGCCGCATGTGGCTTGCGAGCCGCAGTTTGCCGACCACTCCTATAGCTGCACAATTGAACCCAAGGGGAGAACTTCCCATTGATCGGGGCTACATTTCTGAGTCCTGAGTCTGGCAGCCTCTGTGTGTGCTGTCCCCTCTCTGTGGGATCCTCATATGAAGTAAATCCCAGTCATTAAAGAACTGTTCCATCCTTCGGGGACAGAGCCCGAGCCCTAGACGACCTCCCCCATCCCTGCCAAACAAGATGAGGGTGCGCCTCTGGCAGAGGCAACGCTGTAACCCCCAGCCCCCCGTATTCGTCAGGGTTCTCTAGAGAAACAGACCCGCTGGGATGTGCATAGCCAGAGGAAGAGATTTATGTCCAGGATTGGCTCACACGGCTGTAGAGGCTTGGTGCGTCCAAAAGCTGCTGGGGAGGCCAACAGGTGGGGGAGTCAGACAAAAGATGACCCTTCGAGTCCAAAGGCAGTCGCCGTAGAACCAGGAAAAGCCAACATTGCAGACCAAGTCCACAGGCCACCCTTGGGGAAAGTCCCTCTTGTTTAGGGAGGCCAGCCCTTTTGTTCTCTTCCGGCCTTGGACGGAATTTAAAGAGGCCCACCAACTCTGGCGGGCATTCTGCTCTACGCAAAGCCCACCCCCTTAAATGTACATCCCATCCACAGAAAGATCTAGAATAATGTCTGACCAAATGTCGGAGCACAGTGGCGCAGCCGCGTTGACACATACAATTAACCATCACCCCCCTTTACGGCAGGCTCCCTTCCAGCATATGTCACTCTGACCTCTGACCTCTCCCGGCAGACTGAGCCCCGCACACTCGTTGGTCTTTGGACTCTGCGTGCCTGACGGCAGGCGGTGATCAGCTAATGACGGCGACAGCAGCATTTACTGAGCTCGCGCTGTGTGCCCAGGTGCTGCCCTCAGTGTTTTATGAGCGTAACTCATGTAACCCACATAAAGTTGGTCCTTTTATTATCCTCCAGATAAAGAACTGAAAGTCCTAAGAAATGACCTTATTTTCCTAGTTCACACTGCTAATATGTGGCAGTCAAAATTCGAGCCATACAGGGACACCAAAAAATCCACACTTTTTTCCAAAAAATATTTTTATTGATTTCAGAGAGGAAGGGAGAGTTGGAGAGAGATGGACACATCAATGATGAGAGAGAATCATCGATGGGCTGCCTACTGCAAGCCCCCTTTTAGGGATCGAGCCGGTGACCTGGGCATGTGCCCTTGACCGGAATCGAACCCGGGACCCTTCAGTCCTCAGGCCAATGCTCTATCCACTGAGCCAAATCGGCCAGGGCCAAAATCCACACTATTAACCCCGGTGGAGGGGCCAGGGCTAAGGTGGCCTGCAGCCTGGAGGGGCAGGGCAAGGTAGTGGAAAAGCACAGGTTTGGGAATCAGCTCTTCCCTTTACTTGCTCAATATCGCTGTGCCTCCATTTCCCCTTCTGTGTGGCGTGGATAACAATGCCAGCCTCCTGTGGTAGTTGGGGCCTGGCGTTGTAGCCTCGGAATCTGAGGAGATTATTGAATGAGACCAGGCCAGTTTGCTCCTGAGGAATTTTTGTTGAACACCTACCACATTTCAGACATTTTCCTATTTAATCTTCACGTTAACCCCGGGAGGAACCCATGTCTTTATTCCCCTTTTACAGACTGGGAAATGGAGCTTAGAGCACTAATGAGTCATATAACTGGGCTAGGATTTGTCCCATTGTCCCATTATATTTGTTAAAGCCAGTGCTCTCTTCCTGGGATAAAAAGCTGAGGGACAAAAATAGAAGCAAAGAAGCACCGAACAGACTGTCAAACTACAGTGGAAAAGGTAGGGCAGGGTTGAGGTGGGGTAAGAGATCAACCCGAGGACTTGTACGCATGCATATAAGCACACCCAACAGACTCAAGACACTGGGATGGGAGGATGGGAGGATGGGAGGATGGGAGGAAAGGGCACGGGCAGGTGTAGGGGGGAGAGTGAGGGGGGGAGGGAGGTGGAGGGGGGGAAAGAGACATATGTATTACCATTTGTAACACCTTAAACAACAACAACAACAATAATAATAAAAGCTTAGGGGCCTGCAGGGGGCCATTTATAAGTGAATGAAGCAGACTGGGGGTGATACAATAGGGAGTTGTGGGGCTCTGGTGACTGGAGCTCAGACACCCTATGTAGACCTGGCAGCCACTACTCCTCTCCAACTGACCTGTGCCAAGCAGAATGCTTTTTTAAAAGAGAGCAAGGAATCTGGATTTTCTGTGCAATCTCCTTATTTTTAAATGTTGACCATGAATTAAAAAGCGAAGCAAACAAAGCCCCTGTGCAGCTATGCCGACCACAAAAGAAGCCTGCCGGTCGGATCTGCCTCCTGGTCCACCAGTTGGCAACCTCTGATCCCCCCTGTGCTATCAGCTAATCTCTCTGCCCTACAGGGCAGCTGGATCCCTCATGGGGCTTAGTCTATCTGGGGACCAAAGTGCGTGAGCAGATGAGAAGGCCAGGCAGCCTCTCTTCCCCTGGGCCTGTCCTATACTCCATCCTGGGCCCTGCCCCCTCAGCTCCCTCAGGTGCCATTTCAGCCATTTTCCTGTCCCAGGAAGGGCTGGCTGGTGGGGGAGGGAAGACACAGTGCCGTCTGCACTGCATGGCAAGGACCAGAGGCAAGCAGTTCCCTGCATCTGGGAGTCTTAGGACCACAGTGCGTCTATCTGCTTCACCAGGGCCCTGGGCATTTTGCTCCCAAAGGCAGAAGCAGGGATTCCCCACCTGAAGGGTATTAGATGGAAGGGAACCTTCAAGTTCATCCAGAACTATCCCATCAGATCACTAACATTAGAGCAGTAGCTCACACATTTTTATTATTTATCTCCTGATCCCCCAATGACTCGGTGAAGTGGGAACTAGTATTATCCCTATTTTGCAGATGATGAGACTGAGGCTCAGAATAGTTAAGTAATTTTCTCAAGATCCCACAGCAAATAAATCGCAAATCCAAGATATATAGTGAGGTATTGTGACCCAAGAGCCAGTAGTGCCCACACCAGCACCCCAAGCCGCACCCCCAACAGTTCTTAACTCCTGGACATTAACACCTAGTACCCTAAAGACTCTGCTCACATGTCTGCCTTTCTATTTGAAAAAAAAATGTTTTTTATTGATTTGAGAGAGAGAGAGGAAGGGAGAGGGACAGAGAGATTAGAAATATCGATCAGCTGCCTCCAACACACCCTATACCAGAGATCGAGCCTGCAACCCGGGCATGTGCCCTGACTAGAAATCGAACTGGTGACCCCTTGGTTCATGTGTTGATGCTTAACCACTGAGCCATATCGGCTGGGCTACCTTTCTTTTCTTTTTTTTTTTTAAACCATAGCTACACTCACTCAGCTCTAATCAGGCACGAAGCTTTGCATTGGGTATTTAAAAAAATACTTTATACCATTCCATGCTCACAACAGTCTTGAGTGCCCCACACTTTCTATACCCCTATTATCCCTGAGAAATCCAAGTCTTAACGTGATGTCGGAACTTGCCCAAGGTTATGAAACTAGTTAGGGACAGACGGAGATTCAGAAGAAGGCCTGCGCTTTATCTAGCTCAGACGGAAAGCTGGTTTTGGTTTTGGTTTCTGTACTGAAGGAGCAGCTCTCACTCCTACTTCTCCCAGCCCTCTTCCCCAGATGGCCTCTTCCGAAGGCAGACACATCCCCCTTGAGCATTTTTTTTTTAATACCAGAGTCAATAGTCTGATTCCTTCAACTGTTTCCCATGAAATGTCCCCACCACCACCATTTTGTTCACCCTCCTGTGAGTGAGACACACCTTATTCATGTTCCTTTCAAAGTCCTGACCCCACATATGACAGAGGACTTAGGCAGACGTGGGCAGGATGACTATCACCTCCTTCATTGTACATAGAGTGTTTCTATGAATGCAGCCCCCAAACCAACAAAGCATCGTCTATATATGAAGCACTTGCCCCTACATACTTGGGATAGAAAGTGAACAAGCCAGCAACTTCCCTGCCCTCCTGGAATTTACATTCTGCCCCCTGACAGAAGGTCACAGGTCACTTCAGATAAAGATCCTAGAATGTTGACAGTAGAAGGACCCGTATTTATAGATGAAGAATCTGAGCCGAATGAGCCGCAGTAACAGACCCAAGATGCCACAGAGAGACAGAATCCACGGCTGCCTTTCTCGGAAGCTCAGGCTCAGGTGAGGAATGCAGAGGGCCTGAGAGGTTTTGCAGACTGAGATGAAAATGCCACCCTTGAGATCCGAGCTCTCGTCAGAAATCGCGATATATCCCGGACGTTACCACGAGGTGTCGCAGGAGCACCAGCGAAAGATGCAGAAATCCAAGGCGGATGGGCACCTTCCTGGCGTAGAGCAATTTTCCGCAGCCAGTGAGCACGATGAGGAGGGAAGCCCGTGCCTGCTGCAGGGCAACTCTGACAACTGTATGCGGCACATGCACATTCAGAGGTGGGTTCTGCCCCAACCAACGGAGATCGCGTAGGATGGTTGCGAAAAGGCTGGGTGCAGGTAGCGCACAGATTGATAGGAAATCGGGCTCCCTTTGCTGTTTTAGCATGTCAGCTCTCTGATACCTGACCTCAAGATAAGATCCGCATTTCCCGGGACTCTACATAGAGCCAGAGTGGCTGATGCTCTCTTCCTAACTGGTTCCTTTTCCAGGTGGCCCGGTAGGAAATCCCCCGGCAGAGAAGTCTCCTTCAGATGTCAGGAAGGTGAGCCTGACTCTGACAGCCTCACAGCCCTGCCTGGGCCTGACAGCTCATCCACACATTCATTCATCTCACTTCACACAGAAAACTGCGTGTGCAAAGGCACTGAGGCTGGGAACCATGAATATGGGGGGCAATGGGGCCGAGGATGTCTGAGGGGAAAGAGAAGGCTGGAGAAAGTAGGTTGGACCATGGGGACTAAAGCAGGCTATTGACTTTGAACTTTAAACTGGGAGCAATAGGAGCTACTGAAGATTGTTCTGCAGGGGGATGATGTGATTAGATGTGTTGAGAACAATCACTCCGGCTCTCAATCAGGGAGGAATGGAGGTGGGGGAGCCAACCCAGAGGCTGAGTAAATAAAAGCTGCAGGTTGGACTTGGGTGATGGCAGTGGTGTCTGGTTTTCCATCCACTCACAGCCTCTGATTTCTCTCAATGAAACTTGTCTGTCTTCTTCATGAGATGGTTCCTATAGGGTGAGGGGCTGCCCTGGGGCCAGGCTGGAGGGAGGAGGGAGTGGCCAGCATTAGGTGATTCCAAGTAGCTCAGTGATGGAAACAGCCTAGGAAGAGAGAGGTTGGCTAAAGAGAGAGGCAAGATCCTGGGTCGGGTTGGAGGAGGAAGGCAGCGTGTCCACTGGCGAGGAACACCTAAGGGTGTCACCCATATTTCATGTCCCAGCTCTGCTGCTTCTTACTGTGTGACCAAAGACAGCTCTCTTTGCTTCCACGATCCTCAGTTTCTTCACCTGTAAAGTGATTAGGACTAGGGTTTAATATTGGACAAGATAATGTGTATAAAACTCAGTCCAGTACTTTCCACCCAACACGTGGAACAGTGTCCCCTCAGAGACGGTCTTTGCTGCGGCACCGTGGTCACTCTTGTCTGTGGCACCGTCCAGGCCAGTGTGACTCCAAAACAAACGGGCCAACCTGAGCTGCAAACCACATTAGTTAAGGCCAAAGGAGCGTTCCAGCTAGAAGCAAAGAAATGGTGATTCGGCCGGCCCAGGGTCACATTCTGGGGGAAGGGCACCATTACGCTTCTACTTTTCGAAGCATTAAAAATTAATCTTGCCCTAGCTGGCGTGGCTCAGGGGATAGAGCGTCGGCCTGCGGACCAAAGGGTCCCAGGTGTGATTCCAGTCAAGGACACGTACTGTGGCTGCAGGCTCCTCCCCCGGCCAGCCCTGGTTGGGGCTTCTGCAGGAGGCAACCAATCCACATCTTCTCTCACATCCATGTTTCTCTCATTGTCTTTCCCTCTCGCTTCCACTCTCCCTAAAAATCAATGGAAAAATATCCTGGGGTGAGGATGAACAACAAAAAAGTACTCTTCTTACTCCGAGGTTCTCCAGGGAAATTCTCTGTCTTATTGTGTTGGTTTCTTCCTTATTTTGTGGGTGCTTGTGTCCTATGGTCACCCCATATTACCAGTTGTTGTGGAAAGTGGTTTTTATATATTCTTTTCTATAATCTCTATGGCAACTCTCTTAGGAAGGTACTATTTGTTACTGTCTCCACTGTAATAAATGAAGGAGCTGTAGCTAGAAGTTAATAAATGTACACCAACACCTTTGCTCCTCATCATGACACTTACCTGCCCTATGGACAGTCAGCAGAAAGGTACCGAGAGCCCTAGGTTATCCCAGCAACCTGCCCCCAGAATTCCTCAGTGAGTAGGATGCCAAGGCTTATCATAAACTAGTAAGAGAATAACCATGTGGCAAAAGGCCTAGGAGTTGTCCTAAAACTCTTGTTAAGGCACAGGACATTGTGTTCATTGGGAATGATACTTTCCTCTGAGAGTTTAGTGCAGGAAAATATTTTCTCTCCCAAATTACTGACCTGATTCTTCCAATCAGACTGAAGCAATAGGTAATTCTTATACAGAATTTATAAGAACTGAATATGGCCCCGGTTGGTTTGGCTCAGTGGAACCAATTGATGTATCTCTCTCCCATTAATGTTTCTCTCTCTCTCTCTGCCTCTCCTCTTCTCGTTCACTCCCTCTAAAATTCAATGGGAAAATATCCTCAGGTGAGGATTAACAAAAGAAAAAAAGAAGAACTGAATATGCTTTAACTCATTTTATCCCCCCAATGATCCTAAGAGATGGGGTTTATTATATCAACCCCATTTTCAGATGGAGAACCGGAAGCCCAGAGAAGTTAAGTAGTTTATGGTCACGTGACTAGTAAGGGGTAGAGTTGGGCTTTGAAAAACACAGTCTGGTTCGAGGTTCTGCGTTTAATCACTTGTTTACCACTGCAGCCCATCCTGTTTCCCTCTTCGCTCTGGCTGCCAGGAGCCTCAGAGCCATGGTTTCTGCTTGGTCACAGTTGCTATCCTTAGAAAACTTAGCTGAGCCTTTCTGCTATAATTAGTCCATTTTTCATCTTCCCTCCTTCTCCACTGGCTTTTGGTCCAGGCTTTCATTACTCTTTGATTTTTTTCTCTTTAATTATTCATCAAATAGGCTTGAGGCTGCAATGGAAACCACCTCAAACCCTTTTAGGAATAGGCAGGAAATAATGCATCAATGAGACGAACAGAGACTATTTCTGACCAGCCGAGCCATCTGGACACAGTCGGTGCTGGATGGATGTCTTCTGAGCCTCTTCTGAAAGATGAATACGATGCTCCACGATGGGGAAGATTTAACTAACTGGAACTCAAGTCAGTCCCAGTGTTAGTTAGCTAAGCTATGCTCACTGCTGTACTAGAGAAAGCTTGGACTCTCAATGTCTAAATAGCAACATTGTCTGTCCCATTAATGTTTCAATGTCTGTCCCACTCACTCCAGTGACGGAGGGAGACCCAGGCTGACCAAGGCTGACCACGTTCAACATGTGGTTTCCAAGGTCACCCTGATGTTGGCATCCAGTTAGCAGAGGACAGAAAAAAAGAGAGAGCTTTGCCGAGACCGGTTTGGCTCAGTGGATAGAGCCTCGGGCTGTGGACCGAAAGGTCCCAGGTTCGATTCTGGTTAAGGGCATGTACCTTAGTTGTAAGCACATCCCCAGTAGGGAGTGTGCAGGAGGCAGCTGATCGATGTTTCTCTCTCATCGATGTTTCTGACTTTCTGTCCCTCTCTCTTCCTCTCTGTAAAAAATCAAAAAATATATATATATTAAAAAAAGAGAGAGAGAGAGAGCTTTGAGAAAGCAGACACACTTCTTAACGTGGATTTGACCTGAATACAGCACACACTTTCCCTGTCCATATCCCACTGGTGAAAAGTATTCAGACTTACAAGTTGGAAGATGTAGTCTGAGCTGCTTTTCTCTGAAACAACTCTGTGATGGAAGGGGAGCATCTTGGGCATTGTTCCAGTTCATGGAGCCACTTATCCTTAGAAAACGACGAAGAACGCGGGGCAGCGTGTATGGTGGTCTTCCTTTGTTTACAAGGAGCCACGCATGAGCAAAATGGAGTGTTTGTATTTCAGACCAAATGTGTTTGTTCGACAGGGGGAGGGGCTATTACGGGAGAGAGAAGATTTATCATGATAGAAAGTACTAGTATTCAGATGGGAGGCTGAATTTTCACTTGGCTGAAGTGTCCAGATGTCAAGCTAAATACCTCCAACTCTAAACATCTGTTTTTAAAAATATATATTTTATTGGTTGTTTACAGAGAGGAAGGGAGAGGGAAAGTTAGAAACATCGATCAGCTGCCTCCTACACACTCCCTACTGGGGATGTGTCCGCAACCAAGGTACATGCCCTTGACCGGAATCGAACCCGGGACCTTTCAGTCGGCAGGTCAACGCTCCATCCACTGAGCCAAACCAGTTTGAGCCTGAACACCTGTTTTGTGCCAAGTTCCAGGTGGGGTTCTGGGGACTCAAGAATAGATGACACAAGTTGCGGCCCCCAGGTTACTGACTGTCCTGAGTGGAAGCAGGATCTCTGGGAAGCAGGTCTGAGCTCGGGAAACTGGAGACTGGAGCTCAGTTCCTAGCTCTGTGGCGCCCTCGCTGTGACACAGGAGCAGCCGCTTGGCCTCTCTGGTTCTCACTGTCTTCATTTACTCAACAGGTGCATCGGTTACCTTCATAGATGCTGACAACGCAACAATGCAATAGTTTAGAGCATCGACAGCACCGTGCCTGGCATGTAATGTTTTTGTGATGACCTTGGGTAAGTCACTTCATTTTTAAAAATACATATATTTTATTGACTTTTTTACAGAGAGAAAGGGAGAGGGATAGAGAGTTAGAAACGCCGATGAGAGAGAAACATCCCCCACTGGGGATGCGCCTGCAACCAAGGTACATGCCCTTGACTGGATTCGAACCTGGGACCCTTCAGTCCGCAGGCGGACGCTCTATCCACTGAGCCAAACAGGCCAGGGCGAGTCACTTCATTTTTTGAAGCCTCCGTGTTCTCATCCTCAGGATGGAGTTAAAACACTCACACCACGGGGATGGGATCTTGCTGTGTTGTGGGGTCTGGGGCCTGCCTTGTGGGCTCTCGGCTTCCTCCTGGGGAAAGTGGGTCGCATCCCACCCGCTGTAAGGAGTAAGGGATCGGGGCCGCCGTCAGCCGGGGTCCCGCGCACAGTGGGTCTCGGGTTAGCAAGGACGCGATTTCCTGGCCGCGCTCCCGGGGAAGGAGGGTTTGCCGGGTCCCCTCCCCCGGCGGGTCCTGCTCAGGAAATGCGGAGAGAAAGCCAGGAACCAGGACTGCCAGGCCCCGAGGCCACTCCGCGACCGCCCTCCTCCCCCGTCCTCGCCTGCAGGAAGCGGGCTGGCGGGAACGCCCTGCCGGTGGGGGGAGAGGCTGCGGGCGCGCCGGCCCGGCTCCCAGGCCCGCGGCGGCGCGGAGCTGTCACTGCGGCAAACGCGCCGCCCCTCCTCCCCGCCGCCCGCCGGCGCTCCTCGTGCAGCCTGCCCATCGGCATTGCACCTCCGCCGCAGCCCGACCGGGGTGGCCGGAGCCGGGAGCCTGGGTCCCGCAGGCGCCGTCGCCCACCGGCACGGAGCCCACGCCGCTGGGGGCTGGGCTGGGGAGGGAGGCTCGCCCAACCCTCTCTCGTGGGAGGTGAGATGCTGAACCTGAGGGTTTGTCGGTGAGTCGGTGAGTCGTCCAAGGTCATGGCGAGAGAACAGCAGGGCCAGGATTCAACTCGTGGTCTGTTTTGACTCTCAAGTTTGTGCCCTGAGCCTGTGGTCCTGGTCCAGGGTCTGGAGGGGTTCAGGGGGGTCAGGTGCTTGTGGAAGCTCAAGAACAGGAGGTCAGGATCTGGGGGCTCCGGGTGGCCTCCCAAAGGTCAGTAAGCCCCTGGGTTTTGTGTGAAATATGTTGTGTGTTGCATTTTTCTTCGGAGTTTCAAAGGTGTCAGTGACCGCCCCCCCCCCCCCACGATGGTTATGAGCCACAGCTTTCCAAGGCCTGCGTGTTCCTCTGGGGGAGGGGGGAAACCTGTGCTGTAAGGGGGGCCCAGGCTCCTCTCCAGCCCACAGCATCTCTGCAGGGCTCTGCTGTTACTTAGGAGGATTTGAGGTCTCTACAGGACCCCAAGACCTTTCTCTTGGATCTTGAAAATCTTTCTGTAGGATCCTGGGGTCTGTCTGGGCAGTTGAGGTCCTCATGGGAAGTTCTGAGAATCTCACCGTGAGATCCTATGGACCTCCATGGTATGTATGGGTTCTAAAGCTGAGCCTCAGGATGCCTACGGACACCCCTGAAATTGCAGGCATGATTTTGTGGGGGCTGTCTGTATACATGTTGTTTCTGGGAGAGTTTCATGGATGTCACCAGATTCTCAAAGGGGATCCCTAGTCCCCAAAGCTGGGAAAAACATTGCTTTAGTGCATTCCGTGTTCGATAGACCTTGCTCCCTCCCCATGAGTCAGAGCCAGGGAAGAATAAGATGGAAGAGATAAAAGGCAGTGTTGTATAGCAGACAGAACATGGGCAATGGAGTCCGGCATTCTGGGTTAAAATCCCAGTTTTCCCCCTTACCAGCTGTGTGACCCTGAGCAAATTTCTTAACCTCTCTGAGCCTCAAGGCCACCTCCTTTAGGAAGCCTCTCCTGTGTCCTGGATTGAGCTAGGTGTCCACTCTGCATCCCCCAAACCCTCATAGCACCTGGCCTGATACTTTGTGGCACTTAACGCAATTGTTATGAAATAATTCATTGTGTTTAATGCTGTCTTTTTCTCTCCAGATCTTTGTTGTCCTGTAGTTTGTGCACATGTTGGGCTCTCCACAATGTATTATGAAATAAATAAGTAAAGGAATGGAGCGATGCGTGGTGGACACAGTACTGGGGGCAAAAGATTCAGAAGTGAATAAGCATCGTTCCCATCCTTGAGGAGGTCCCGGGCTAGTGGGGGGAATAGTATGAGTTCCTGCAAGAAAGACTGTCCTAAATGCCTTAGTGGGGAATAAACCTTAATGGGGCTACTATAAAGGGGACAGCACCAAGAGATTCAAAGATGAGTGGGATTCAGTCCTGGAACAGCTGACCTAATGACTTCCCTTTGTATCGTGTGTTACAATTTTACAAAACACTTAATTCGCACAAAATATCTAATTATGCCCCCATCTGGCAAGATGGGGAAGCTACTGCTGAGAAGAGTTCAGTGACTTGCCCAAGGCCATCCAGGCCAGCATGGCTGCCTCAGTGCCCGGCTCACTGGCTCAGAATTCAGCCCACATCATTCAGGAGTTGGCTTCGATGTTTGAAGGCCTCGGTTTAGATCCCATTGGATGTGAGACTTTGGGCAAGTTGCTTTACCTACTTGAGCCTTGTTTCCTTAGTCTGCGAGACAAGAATAATAACCCCTGTAACCTATAGGGGATAGTAACTATAAAGTACCCAGTACGATGCTTGGTTGATAGTAAAGAATCCTTAAGTGTCTGTTGAATGAATGAATGAGTGAATGAAATATAGGGCCTGGTGGGTGGCCTGAAATATAAATGCAAATCATGCCTTGTGGGGGATAGTAGGAGAAATTTAGGGTGATTTTTATCTCTTTCCACTTTCGCTTTCTATGATTCCTGTGAACCTTAGCACTTGCCTCAACCACAATGTTATATTTTATTGTTTTCAAACCAACAAAAAGTGAACCAACCCCAGCGTGGTTAGCACTTTTATATATTTCACACATACCTTTCCCCCGATGACTCAGGGACAGAACTGCCTTGTAAAAGGTTTAAGTTGCAGCCCCGGCCCATGCGGCCCGGTTGGTGGGAGCGTCGTTGTTCCATGCACCGAAAGGTGTCCGGTTCTATTCCCGGTCAGAGCACATGCCCAGGTTTTGGGTTCGATCTCTGGTTGGGTTGTGTACAGAAGGCAATAGATTTATGTTTATCTTTTGCATTTCTTTCTCTAACCCTCTCCCTTCTTCTCTTTCTGAAGTAAAAAAGAAAGAAAAGAAAATTATTTAAAAATTAAATTGCAGACAGATATCATGAGGATCGTGAAAGTTTGGGCACAGTGGGCACAAGATGGTGACATATTGTTATTCTTTGGGAGCTCCAGGAGGGCGTAGAACAGGGAGGGGAAAATCCAGCTTAAAAGTGTTTCCTCCTGGCTTTGCCGTGTTCCTGGGAGCTCTGTCAGGAGTCTTGCGTTTGGCTACAGCATTGAAAGTTCAAATGAAGCTAAGGGCTGGGGCGGGAGGGAAGTGGGAATTTCTGGGCAGGGGCTTTTCCTGGAGTGCCATGAAGAATGAGATGGGAGCCGAAATTGGTTTGGCTCAGTGGATAGAGTGTCGGCCTGTGGACTGAAAGGTCCCGGGTTCTATTCTGGTCAAGGGCATGTACCTTGGTTGCGGGCACATCCCCAGTAGGGGGTGTGCAGGAGGCAGCTGATTGATGTTTCTCTCTCATTGATGTTTCTAACTCTCTATTCCTCTCCCTTTCTCTCTGGAGAAAATCAATAAAATATATTAAAGAAAAAAGAATGAGATGGGAGCTGTGGAACTTTCTGTGATTCAGATGCCCACTGCTGATTGGTCTTGTAGCTGTGTTTTCATCTCCTTTCTTTTTCCCTCTTAGCATCTGGTAGAGTCTTTTTTTAAAAGTTCCAGACACACACACACACACACACACACACACACGTCAAACAGTAAGAAAAAAGGTGAGAGCCTCCTATTTAGTTTTCTATATTTTCCATAATGTGTGTGTGTGTGTGTGTGTGTGTGTGTGTGTCTGTGTATGGCATATATTAAAGTTAAACCCTGGGATCCTACTGTACCTGTAATTCTGCAACTTACTCTTATCATTTAACAATACCCAGTGGATGCATTTTCCTGCCTGATCGTGCAAATCTACCTCATTCCTTCTGCCAACTGAGCTTATGAAGTCAGGACTGTCTGTTAGCCCTGCAGCCCAGAGGCCAGCACATGCGAAATAGTCATAGCAGCCACCACATTCCCGCATGAACTGGGAGCCAGGCTCTGAACTAGGCCCTTTCACATGTTGCTTCATTTATCATCACAGTCACTGTATGAGATAGGTACTACTCTTATTCCCATTTTTTAATCCTCACCCAAGTATATGTTAATTAATTAATAAATTAATTTTTTAGAGACAGAGAGAGAGAAGAAAATGTGTGAAACATCATTTGAATGTCTTCCATATGCACCTAGGTATGTGCCCTAACTGGGAATTGAACCCACAACACTTTGGTGTATGAAACGACACTCCAACTAACAGCCGCCTGGCCAGGGAGATTATTCCTATTTTTTAGATGAGAAACCGAGGTGCAGAGGCTGCAAGTCCAAGGTCACACAATTGGTAACTGGTGGAGCTGAGATTTGAATCCTGATTTGTCTTGTGCCAAAGCTTTGGTGTGAATAAATGAATAAGTGGCAGATGGGGTCATCGGTCTTAGGGAGAAAGTTCTGTCTTCAGAACCTCCCCTTATGTCCTGAGTTCTCTCTCTTCCAAGTGTTTGCAATGCTTGGAGTCAGAGTCAGCACATGGAAAAGACTCGGCAAAGGCCTGCTCTTTGCCTGCAGCCATCCTGTGGCCGTGCTCGATTTTCATGGGAAGCAGCATTTCTGAATTTCCTATTCTAAATATAAGCCTCCATTTGCTGGAGGCCCTTGAGGACCAGCCCAGGCATTTCAGGACAGCAATTTGCCTGTCTTCAATGCAGGAAATTAATCAGAATCCCCAAACCCTTCCCCTTTTCCCACAGGCCAGCACTCTGGAAACGCCCAGGGCCGCTGCAGCCCTCCTAGTAGACTGCAGAGATGCCAAGGGCAGTTTAGCACAGATCCGTCTCTGGTAAGGAGAGGGAGAGGAGAAAGGCGTGAGGGAGAAATGGGTCAGCTCTGCTGCAAAGAATTTGCAGAGAGAGAGAGAGAGAGAGAGAGAGAGAGAGGGAGAGGGAATTTTCAGAGAGAACTTGAAACTGTCCCCACTTTTGAGGAGGTGCCAAGTGACAGAGATACCCTGGTGTGTCAGCTATGCCTCTGCAGAATCCCCCTGGGGGCTAGAAACTGGAGTGTTGGTTCCCTGTTCCAATGGCAATCCTGGGCAGGGCCACTTTCAGTGAGCCTCTTCCTCCCTCGGGACTTCAAAGCCTTCTACTGTGTAACGATTGGGTGGATTAGCACGAGCGGTGCGATGTGGTGTTACAAGCTAGAAATAATATTGATGATGATAATAACGAAAATGAGAATGACAACTACATGGTTTGTGGAACATGTGTGGTTTCTGACCTCAAGGAAGGGAGAGAGTGCTAAGAAACAAAAGGGAGGTTAACTTGACACAAGTTAAATATGTGTTCATGACCACATGAGCGTTACACACAACGCTGTGGGTATCCCAAGCAGGGAGAGTCCACTTCTGGCTGGAGTTGCAAGTTGAGATAAGACAGCAAGGAGGAGCATGAGCAAAGGGGCAGATGTGGGAAAGCAGTGGGTGTGCCAGGGGAAGTCTGGGTAAACTATACAGTATGTGTGTGTGTATAAAGGTAGGTCAGGGCTTTAGCCTTTATTCCATAGGCAATAAGGAACTTACACAAGAGATGTCTCAAGAGGCCAGCTATGCTGCTGCAGTCAGCGGAAGCAGCCCTCAGCGCATTTATGCCCCAGCTTGTGAATGCAGCTCTGTGCCAGTATGTGGGAGGGCATCTATCAGGAGTGTCTCTGGCTGAGCCCTGCACCATGCTGGGTGTGGGCCTTGGGCTCCCTTCAAAAGCTCCCCGCTCCAGGTCTCTGGGCTGCAGGTACCTTGCACATAGTAGGTCCACAGAAAATATATAAGGATTGGAGGGAGTTTTGAGGTCATCTGGACATCGCCCTTTCCCATTTTAAAGTTGAAAGTGAGGGATGGGAAAGGACGAGTCTAGGATCACACAACTAATTAATAGCAGAGCTGGGGACTGGAACTCATCCCTCCTAAGTCTTAAACCGAGTTCCTTTTCCACATTTGCTGAGTAATAGAAATAGTATTTGTTGAGTGATTGCTCTACAGCAGGCCCCGGGCTAACCACCTTTACATGGATTGTCTCTTTTAGGCCTCGCAACACCCCAGAGAGTGCCCCTCTCGAAAGCAGGACAGTTTTGACTCCCATTTTGAATTCCCACCGCGCCCACAACTTGGCGGAGTCCAGGTCTGGGGAAGGGTAGAATACGCGGAGGGGGAGGGGCGTACAGCCTAACCCCGCCCTCGACCGCAGACCCCGCCCCCAGGACGCTGACGTCACCGATGGGCCCGCCCCTCATTGTCAGTCCAGGGGAGTCCGAGGAGGCGCCGGCGGCCGGGAGCTGGGAGCGGAGTGCGGAGCCCTCGGCGGGCGGGAGCGTGGGCCGGAGCCGCCGAGGTGAGGGGTCTGCGGCGGGGCGGCGGGAACGTGGGGCGGGAGGCCGGGCCGGGCAGGCCAAGGCTGGGGAGGGCGTCCGAGTGGATGGCCTGCCCCGCGGCGGGGTCGGGGGCACCGGTGGTGGGGGGCGGCGGGGCAGAACCGGCGGGCGCCCCGGGGGAGTGTTGGGGGGTGTGGAGATGAGGTCGGGGGAGAGTTTGGAATTTTGGAGGAAGGACTCGAAAGGGGAGCCCTTTGGGGGCGAGACCTTGAGAATGTTTGTGGAGTTTTTGGAGGGGGAGGGAGGCTGTGAGAGACTTCTCGGTGGGGACGAGACTCCGAGGAGAAACGTTGGGGCAGGAGCTCGGGGGCTGTTTTTTGGGGGGGGGCGGAGGAAGAGTTTTGGGTCGAGTTTGGGAGTCGGAGGGAGAGCGCGCGGGGCCCAGTGGGGGCGGGGAGCGGCGCGGCGGGCGGGGGGCCGGGGCGGCCGGGGAGGGGGCTGCGCGGGGCCCGCGGGCACCCGGGAGGAAGGAAGTGATCTTACAGGAAGAGCCGGGAGCTCCTGAGGAGGAGGAGGAGGAGGAGGAGGGAGGAGGTTGGGAGCGCTCGGGCCGGCGTGCGGGGGCCAGCTGCGGGACTGCGCTGCGGGGGTGCGGACCGCGCGGGGAGGGGTCCCGCCGCCGCCGCCGCCGCAGCTGTCGGCCCGCCTCGCCGGCCGCGTCCCGGCGGATGCTGGTCCCACCGCCAGACCGCCGGGCTAGGAAGGAATTTGAGGCATTCGCTTTGTTTAAGTTGCCAGTAGACAGTCCTGAGGACTAATTAATGGTGGAATCTGCAGGGGGACGCGGGCGAGCTGGGCCGGGCCGGCCCCCGCCCGCCGCCGCGGTGAACTTTCCGCAGCGCACGCGGCCCGCCTCCCCGCCTCCCCGCCTCCCCGCGCACCCCCACCCCTGCCCGGCCGGGAAGGAGCCATGGCTTCCCGAGGCGCAGGAATGAAGTGCGGTTTCTGGGGCCAGGGGCCTCGGGCTGCGGAGGCTGCCTGCGGGGAGCCCGGCGTCCCGGAGCGGCCGGGCGGGGGGGCTCGGAGCCCGGCGGAGCGCGCTGTGAGGTGCCTGCGGTTTCTGTTCATAACCTCGGAGGACGCTCTGTGCGCCAAGAAAGACCATCTTGCTTTGGAGCATCTGTTTCTTCATCGTCAGCCCCTTTCCTAACACTGCAGAACTTGTCGTGGCCTGTTTCGGAAATGCCGAGACGAGTGCTCACGCTTGAGGGTGGGAGAGGGGGAGAGAACAGACACCCCTAAAACGCTGCAGTGTGATCTTCGCAAGGGGACCGCGGGCAGGCAGATCCTCCGTCGCACCGTCTCTGACATGAATGACCTTGGGAACCAAATTATGCTTCTGAGCTCCCGGTGCCTTATCTGTCTGTGGCTTGTTCGGAAAATAATCTCTGGACTTCCCTGGCTTTTAGGGGTCTTGGGAGAGGTGGGGTTTGTTCAGGGCTTTTACAGACTGCCGCAGTTCCTGCCTAAGGAGCTGGACTAGTGTCAGAACCGGGGGAATTCAGGTCACCTAGTAAGATTTTACTGCCTCAGATTAGGGAGGGAGAGAGGAGCATGGATTTTCGGGGAACATTTCTCTTCTGAGAATCTATATAAGAATGTACCAGATTGCTTCCTGTCACTCTGTGTGCTTGGTGGCATTCGTGCGGTTAAATTGAATCACCCCCATAGAAAATTCCCTTGTCAGGAATAATTATTTTGCTCAGAATTCCCCTTGGGGCATGTTAACGTTGTGCTCAATTTACTCAGAAGAATTTTCCAAGTTTCTAAAATTAAATCACTTCTCTAAACATAGTCACTAAAGTTTGAAAAACTGGAAATAGTGGGGTGGGAAGGGAGTTGATTAGAATATAAACAAGACAGCAAATACTGGTTCATCGTCCTGTGATTACTAACAGGGATTTGGGATCAGCCTTGATTAACAGGTATTTTCTTACTCTTAAATAATTTAAGATCAAGAAGGGGAACTAATATTGTTGAGTGCCTATTCTGTGCCCAATAATTGTGCTTGGCGGTATAGATCTCACGTAGTCTTCACAAGTATTTGGCATCTCTGTTAAATAGATGAGCAAACGGTGAGGTTCAAAAGGTAAAGGGACTTCCCCCAAAGTTTATATATAAAACTAGTAAGAAGTGGAGCTGGAATTAAAACTCAAGTCTGTTTCTAAGGTCCATGGTTATCTCCACTAGGCAAACTGCATTGGGAACCAGGAGGCTTAGTTTCTAGGTCTTTGACTGAGCCACTAGTCTCTGGGACCCTGTCAATTAAGTCTGTTTCCCAATAATGTTGCCTTCTTTCCCTCCAGCAGTGTTTTCAGTAGCTTTTGAGATGTTCTAGTTTTTTTTTTATTTATTATTATTTTTTTTTAGAAAGACAAACCCATGCTGTAGTGCTATGTTCTATATGCAGTAGGTGGTTAATACATTTTTAAAAATATATATTTTATTGATTTTTTTACAGAGAGAGGAAGGGAGAGGGATAGAAAGTCAGAAACACCAATGAGAGAGAAACATTGATCAGCTGCCTCCTGCACACCCCTACTGAGGATGTGCCTGAAGCCGAGGCACATGCCCTTGACCAGAATCGAACCCGGGACCCCTCAGTCTGCAGGCCGACACTCTATCCATTGAGCCAAACAGGTTTTGGCAATACATTTTTTTCTTTCTTCTTTTTAAAATATATTTTATTGATTTTTTACAGAGAGGAAGGGAGAGGGATAGAAAGTCAGAAACATCTATGAGAGAGAAACATCGATCAGTTGCGTCTTGCACACCCCCTACTGGGAATGTGCCCGCAGCCAAGGTACATGCCTTTGACCGGAATCGAACCCGGGACCTTTCAGTCCGAAGGCTGATGCTCTACCACTGAACCAAACCGGTTTCGGCGATACATTTTTTTCTTGTTGAGTACCTGGATGATCATAGATTACATTTATGTAATGGAAGATGTTCGATAGCTAATGGTTCTACTGGAGAGGCCATCATGGAGTGATTCATGATCAGAAACGGAACCATTTTTCATGTAACTTGGCTTTGTGGGACATTGTCAGCTTGAGTAAAGCACAGTACATACAGGTAGGACCTGCATAGCCAAGCTGAAAGATTTTGTATAAACTTTGAATATTTGGTGAATGAATGCATGCATTTTTAAAAAAAATGTTTTTTTTATTAAAGAGAGAGGAAGGGTGAGGGAGAGAGAGGGATAAACATTGTCAGCTGCCTCCTGCATGGGACCTTTTGGGGACTGAGTTTGCAACTGGACATGTGCCCCGATTGGGAATTAAAACTAGTGACCTCAACTACTGAGCAACTGGCTGGACTCTTTTTTTTTTTTTCCAGGTCAGCTTTGTCGAGGTATAATTTACAATAAAATTCACCAATTTTAAGTGTACACTTTGTGATGGATACATGACAGATGTATACAGCTGTGTAATCACTACTGACTTCATTTGTCTAAATTGGTTAGCAGAGTGGTCCCTGGAAATTTTATCAAGTTTTTATATTCACATTCAACACTGGTGCCATCAGAGTGAATATTAGAGAGTTCAAGTGCCAAGTTTGTAGAAAAGAGGGGAAATCTTAGATATTTAATGGTGAGATGCATGAGGAGAATAAGAGAGGGAAGATGGGGACATTTGTCAAATCAGGGGAAATATATTAAACCAGGTTTTCATTATTTTTGATATATTGTGGAAGAAAAATTACCCAAAGATTTATTGAAAAGTTGAACTATTTATTTTGTATGAAATGGTATCTCCTGAAGTATAAAACAACATCTTTGGCTATCCTTAAGAAGTACTTACAGATTATGGTTGTTCAAATAATTCTTAAGGGTGGGGATGCTATAAAGTGATTAAAGGCCTTGCCCTTCCACCTGTGACAGAATATCCTTAGTTTACCTATAACTTGTTTTAGCTAATATTCCACAAAGGGAATACATTAGGTAGAAATTGTGTCTTGCTGGGAAGACTTAAGTTTATTTTTTCCTTCTCATAATTTCTGTTTACTGAACCTGCCCAGTCTTCTTTCATTTACTTTTCTATCTAAGGAAATGCTTGAAACCTGTTACTGCACGTCTAGAAGGAACTCCATTTTTACCTCTTATTCCTTGTTTCTCTTTATTCATTCTATTTCTATATGTTGCCTGTTTTAGAATCCTGAGAATGGAAACTTCTCAACCATCAGCCTTCCATATACCATTAGGAAATAATATTAAAATTAAAATAACAGTCCACCAACTCCGTATTTTGGGTATGACAGGGAGAAAATAATAACTATGAGGTAGTCATTATCTTCATTTTATATATGAGGGATCTGAGCTCAAGAGTAGTTATGCCAAAGCTAGTGAGGGGCAAACCATTGAGTTGAACTTCTGTATAATCGATGCTCAAGTTTGAGCTCTTTTTATTTTATTACACTCTCTGATGTATTAGGGTTGAGGAGAGGGAAGGGGAGGGGAGGGGGCAAAATAAGTGTATGAAAATACCACATTAAAATATGAGCCAAAACATAACAAGCATTGCTGACCTGTTTAGGCATTGCTGTTTTTATCTATTTCTTTTTTTTTTATTAAAGAATATATTTCAATTGGTTTCAGAGAGGAAGGGAGAGGGAGAGAGAAATAGAAACATCCTATATAATAAAAGGCTAATGTGCACATGGTTGCCACGCCCTCACACATAACCGATCAGCAGGGGCGCACAGGTGGGCGGGGCTGCGTGCGCACCAGTCACCAGGAGAGGTATGGAGTACCTCTCGGTCCCTCCTTCCTCCTGCCTCCGTGAGGCCTCCCTCTCATGCAAGTGGCGCAGCTCCTGCCGGCATGCTTCTGCTCCTGCAGAATCGGTGGGTGGCATGCTGGGCCACTAGTCAGTGATAAGAGAGAATTATCTATTGACTGCTTCCTGCCCACCTCCTACTGGGGATTGAGCCCCCAACTCTGGCCTGTGACCTCCTGTTTTCATAGTTTGATGCTCATCAGGGACCCTTCAGTCTGACGCTTTCTCCACTGGGCCAAACCAGATAGGGCAGTTTTATCTGTTTTTGCACTTCTATAAAAATGGAATCATACACCATATATTCTTTTGGGTCTGGCTCCTTTTATTCAACAACTAGAGGCCTGGTGCACAAATTCATCATGGGTGGGATCCAGCCAGCCCAGCCCCTATTGGGCCAATTGGGGCCAGGCTGGGCGCAGGGAGGGGCTGCCCCTGATGGGGTGAAGGGGGCTGATTTGGGGGCAACTGGTTGTGGGGGGAGCTGTGGGCCGTTGGCCAGCCAGTCCGTTCCCTGGTCAAACTCTCAGTCAAGGGGGTAATTTGCATATTAGCCTCTTATTATATAGGATATGTTTATGAGTATGCAAGCACTGGTTTTATTAATACTCACCTGAGGATATTTTTTTCATTGATTTCCAGAGAGTGGAAGGGAATGATGAGGAGGACGAGGAGTGGGGGTAACGGGGAAGAGAAAAAAAACATTGAAGGGGAAGAGACACACAGATTGGTTGCCTCCCACACATGCCCCCCCCCCCCCCCCCCCCCCCCCCGGGCTGGCGAACCTGCAGCTGAGGTATGTGTCCCTGATCCTGACCATCCCGCTGACTGGGAATTGAACCCGAATTGAATCTGAGACCCTTGTCTCCGCAGGCTGACTCTCTAATCACTGAGCAAACTTGCCAGGGCTGCAAACCTTTTATCTTGGCTTGTTATGCCTTGTGTATAACCTGGCCCCTGCCTCTCTAAGCACATTGTCCATTATGCTTCAGTCACAGTAGCTTCCTATTCTTTTAAATTCAGCAAATTCTTTTACACCTCTGGGCTTTTGTATGGGTGGCTCTCTTTTTCTTTTATAAAAAATTTATTGATTGATTGATTTTAGAGAGGAAGGGAGAAACGTCAATTTGTTTGTTGTTCCACGTATTTGTGCATTCATTGGTTGGTTCTTGTATGTGTCCCGATTGAAGATTGAAACCACTTTAATGTATCAGGATCATGCAGTTAGGCCGACTCTCTCTTGAACACTCTTTCCCCTGCTTTATGCCTGGCTGCCTTCTTTTTAAAAATACATTTTATTGATTTTTTTTTTTTTTTTTACTGGTTCAGAGAGGAAGGGAGAGGGATAGAGTTAGAAACATCGATCAAGCTGCCTCCTACACACCCCCAACTGGGGACATGCCTGCAACCAAGGTACATGCCCTTGATTGGAATCGAACCTGGGACCCTTCAGTCTGCAGGTCGACACTCTATCCACTGAACCAAACCAGTTAGGGCAGTGGTCGCAAGCCACATACCTTTGCTGACCCCTGGGTTAGGGTATGGCTGCCTTCTTTAAGCCTCAGCTTATGTATCAGAGTTGCTTTCCCTCATCCCTATTTTCCTAGTCCTTTCCCATTACTACTAATCCCTGTTGCCTCTCTTCTTAGTGCCTATTACAATTTGTAATGATATATCTGCTTGTGTGATCACTATCTGTCTTCCCTCCTGGACTTCACAGGAGCAGCGTACTCATCGGTTTTGTTCACCACTGTATACCTAGTACCTAACTATGACTGGGATATAGTAGATATTTATACATATTTAATGACCACTTGCCCAGTTCACACCTTTGTTGCCATTATCTTTTGTCCTTTTCTTCTCTTATGCTGTTTAACCAATTGATCTTTCTATCCTTCAATGCTTAGCTCAGTTACCCCTCTTTGAAGTCTGTCCTGGCTTTGCAATAGTTTACCTCTCTTTAAAAAATTGTGACATTGCCGAACCGGTTTGGCTCAGTGGATAGAGCGTTGGACTGTGCACTGAAAGGTCCCGGATTCGATTCCGGTCGAGGGCATGTACCTTGGCTGCGGGCACATCCCCAGTTGGAGGTGTGCAAGAGGCAGCTGATCGATGTTTCTCTCCCATCGATGTTTCTGACTTTCTATCCCTTTCCCTTCCTCTCTGTGAAAAATCAATAATATATATATATATAAAATTGTGACATTAATTACTGATACCCCTCATGTTTTTGGTAAGTCACACTAGCATGTCTAATCCACCTAGTTGGATCTTTCTCAAAAATCTTGCAGCTTCTAATGCCAGTACCCCCCATACTCTTGGATAACTTGACTAGCTTGTATCTTTACCTAATTTGATCAGAATCTTCTTGATCAGTCGATAATTTTGTCTTAGCCAGTATTCCCGTCAGTTCCTTTCACTGAGCTTTGCACACAGTAGATTCTCAGCAGAGTATTTAAAAAATATTCTTATTGATTTTAGAGACAAAGGGAGAGGGAGAGAGAGATAGAAACATTAAAGGTAAGAGAGAATTATTGATTGGTTGCCTCCTGCACACCTCTCAGTGGGGATCGAGCCTGCAACCTGGGCATGTGCCCCGACTGGGAATCGAACCGTGACCTCCTGGTTCATAGGTCAGTGCTCCACCACTGAGCCACTCTGGCCAGGCTCAGTAGAGTTTTTGATGATTGATCATAATAATGTTTATGTATAGGCAGCAATTTTAATTTCTCAGCTTCTTAACATGGATTCTTTTTATTAGAATTCTGTTTAGTGTTTTCTTTAATCCAGAGGCTGGGAGTGCCCCAGCTGCTTCAGGTGATTGATTGCACGATTATTAGGTTGTGAAGGTACAGGAGTCCAGTCCTGGTACCACAGAGCACATATTCCTTTGGAATCTGTCATTGGCAAAAAGTAATTATGCGCAGTGTCTTCTTGGAAAGATGCTTCGTCAGTGCTTCTTATGCTTTCAGATTGGAGTTATTAACTGAAATGAGATACTAGAAAGTAATCTCATTTGAATTATTCTGATAAATGGCATTATGTCAACAATGAAAAGTTTAAGCCAATTAAACCTGTTTATAGTCACCTTCTCTGACTTCTCAGTAAGCTCTCAGTAATTATATTTCCTCTTATTAAATGCATGTACTAATTTTATGTGAACTTTAAGCAAGTTTAAATTAATAGTAATTGGGATGGTTTAACTTAACATATTGCACAATTGAACGATAATTGTAAATATTTTTGATTAGGTGCCTACTATGTATTTTTAAGTAGTGATCATTTTTTGACTGTTTTAAAAAATATGTTTTGCCCTAACTGGTTGGGCTCAGTGGATAGAGCATTGGCCTGCAGACTCAAGGGTCCCAGGTTCGATTCCGGTTAAGGGCATGTACCTTGGTTGCAGACACATCCTCAGTGGGAAGTGTATAGGATGCAGCTGATGTTTCTCTGTGATCGATGTTTCTAACTCTCTATTCCTTGTCCTTCCTCTCTGTAAAAAATCAATAAAAAATACATATTTAAAAAGTGTTTTTATTGATTTGAGAGAGGAAGGGCGAGGGAGAGAGAGACAGAAACATTGATGAGAGAAAACATAAATTGGCTGCCTTGTTCATGGCGCCTTCTGGGGAGTTAGCCTACAGCCTGGGCCTGTCCCTGACGGGGATCGAACTGGTGTGTCTGGGCCTGCACTGAGCCAACAGTCACGCTGGCCACGGCCATTTTGGCTTTGCTGATGGAACTATATTAGAAGATTTTGGGGTAACTGAGTAATTTTTTTTCTCAGTAAGATTTATTTATTTATTTTTATTGTCTAAGTTTTACATATGTCTCCTTTTCCCCCATTGACTCCCTTTACCCCCTCCCCCTCGCCATTCCCACTCCTGAGGGCAAGCCCCCACTGCCCCAGTGTCTCTATCCATTGGTTATGCTAATATGGATGTAATTTAGTAAAATTTTAAAAATGGAAACATTGGGGCAGAGGTACTTAGGTTTCTGAGAGACATTGGAGTAATTTTGTTACCTTTTAAAATCTTTATATTTTCTTTTTCTTTAATGACTTAGAAATATTTTATAAAATCAGCCTATTTGCTTTTTAACTTATTTATTACTAGTGTCCCAGTGCATGTATTTGTGCACATTGAAAGGAAATTAATTAGAAAATATATTTTAATATCGCTTCTTGCTGATGAAAAGAAAATAGGATTCTACTGAGTCTACTATTTATCTACTCCAGGACTTCTGT
Organism: Antrozous pallidus; assembly: GCA_027563665.1. Lineage (NCBI taxonomy): Eukaryota > Metazoa > Chordata > Mammalia > Chiroptera > Vespertilionidae > Antrozous > Antrozous pallidus. Next base: position 198,753,303 of record CM050508.1, read on the forward strand.
GACAATCAAATGAGATGGGGCATGGGAAAATGCTTCACATTTGGTTCAGCTGTAAAATGTTTGCACCTGACTATAAAGCAAGTTGGGTTCCTGGACTGAAGAATCTCCAAGGATGCTAGTCACTAGTGAGAAGATGCTGGTTGCTACATGATGTCATTACCCAGTGCCGACAGCGACCATTGCTGGGCTGGGCTGGGCTGTGGGCTGCGTTTTGCACCAGGGGGTCTTGCCGGCGTCGGCTGCCATTTGGTGGAGTGTCGCTCTGGGGTGGTGGCAGGGTCTGTGTCCCACTTCAGGGAAGCCAAATGTTAGTCTGTCGGTGCCGGGTCTGTATTTTTAAATGGCCGGTGCATCTCATGGCAGCTCCTGCATTGAGCATCTGCCCCCATGGTGGTCAGTGTGCGTCATAGCTACCGGTTGTATAGACACTTGGCCTTTTATATATATAGACTAGAGACCCAGTGCACGAAATTCGTGCATGGGGGTGTCCCTCAGCTCGGCCTGCACCCTCTCCAATCTGGGACCCCTCGAAGGATGTCCTACTGCTGGTTTACAGGGATCAGGCCTAAACCGTCAGTCGGACGTCCGTCTCGCAATCTGGGACTGCTGGCTCCTAACTGCCTACTTGCCTGCCTGCCTGCCTGATTTGCTCCTAACCACTCTGCCTGCCAGCCTGCTCACCCCAACTGCCCCTCGCTGCTAGCCTGCTCGCCCCCAAATGCCCCCCCCCCCGCCAGCCTGCTCGCTCCCAACTGCCCCCTGTGCCAGTGTGCTTGCCCCCAACTGCCTCCCCTGCTGGCCTGCTCAACCCAACTGCTCCCCTGCTGGCCAGCTCACTCCAAACTACCCCCCCTGGCTGTCCTGATCACCTCCAATTGACCCCCACTGACAGCCTGCTCATCCCCAACTGTCCCCCCTGCTGGTTTACTTACCCCCAATGGCCCCGCCCCCCACCAGCCTGATCACCCACAACTGCCCTCCTGTCTTGGCCTCTAACTGCCTCTACCTCAGCCCTGCCACCATGGCTTTGTCCAGAAGAACATCTGGAAGGTCTCCCAGTCTAATTAGCATATCACCCTTTTATTAGTGTAGATAGAGGCCTGGTGCATGGATGGTGGCCAGCTGGTTTGCCCTGAAGGGTGTCCCAGATCAGGATGGGGTTCCCTTGGGGCATGGGGCTGTCTGGGTGAGGGGCCTGTGGTGGTTTGCCCAAGCAGAGGCCCTGGTAGGGATTTATTTATCTTCTACAATTGAAACTTTATAGCCTGGAGTGGAGCCAAGCCTCTTGCTTGCTTGGTGGAGGCAGCCATTTCTGTTGGGATTTATTTATCTTCTATAATTGAAACTTTGTAGCCTTAAGTGAAGGCCAAGGCAGGCCAGGGTGTGCGGAAAGCTTGGCTTCCTCCATCACTGGGGGCAACCCTAGCCTCCTGCTCTCTCCAGCTTCATGGCTGCTGCTATATTTGTTGGGATTTATTTATCATCTATAATTGAAACTTTGTAGCCTTGAATGGAGGCTTGGGCCAGCCAGGATGTGCGGAAAGCTTGGCTTCCTTCTTCGCTGGGGAAACCCAAACCTCCCTCTTGCTCTCTCTGTGGCCACACCATCTTGGTTGGGGTTAATTTGCATACTCGCTCCTGATTGGCTGGTGGGCGTAGTGGAGTGATAGTTAATTTGCATATCACTCTTATTAGATAGGATAGGTTAAAATAAAAAGTATAAGTAGAATCAGAAGTTTTCTTTTGAAATATGAAGAGACAAATAATAAACTAGGGGGAGTTTATTATAAAAAGACATTTTTTCTGAATGGATTACAAAGTTAGTACCTATTTAACCCAGTCTGCTATACTTCATCCTTACATTCACAATAGAATTATTCATATTGTTGGTTTTTAGGCATCATGGGATCTTGGAGTACATTTCTGAACCACACATTTTATTCAAATAAAACTTTATTTATTTATTTTATATTTTATTGATTTTCCATAGAGCGGAAGGGAGAGGGATAGAAAGTCAGAAACATCGATCAGCTGCCTCCTGCATGCCCCCCACTGGGGATGTGCCTGCAGCCAAGGTACATGTCCTTGATTGGAATCGAACCCAGGACCCCTCAGTTCGACGCTCTATCCACTGAGCCAAACTGGTTTCGGCCAAATAAAACTTTATTAAATGTGGTTTTATTGCATTCTAATTCTTTTAACAGTTGGTTACTCATTTATGTCTTATTCTCGTTCTTTGACCATTTTGGTTAAATAGCACTTTGCCATATAAGGTTATTTAAAGCTCTATAGTTCCAGTTCCATAGCCTTAGCTCCAATTTTTTTATCTTTAAGATGGTAATAGTGGCTGTGAGTACTAAATAATTTAATGCATAAAAGCACTTAGATAATGTTGATAGGTAGTAAATATTAGTCATTATTTTAAAAGTTTTTGAGAATATATTTAAAATTTTAATTGATTAATATATTTTTATTGATTTCAGAGAGGAAGGGAGGAGAGATATATAGAAACACCAGTGATGAGAGAGAATCATTGATCGGCTAGCTCCTGCATGCCTCCTACTGGGGATCGAACCTGCAACTCTGGCATGTGCCCTTGATAGAATTGAACCTGGAACCCTTCTGTCCACAGGCTGATGCTCTATTCACTGAGCGCAACTGAGTAGGACTAATTATTTAATTGATTTTAGAGAGAGAGAGAGAGAGAGGGAGAGAGAGAGAGAGAAGCACATCCGTGTCAGAGAGAAACATGGATCAGTTGCCTCCTACTTGTGCCCTGACCAGGGATCGCACCCAAACTCACCACGTTTTGGTGTAAGGGATGATGCTTCAACCAATGGAGGCCACAAGGCCCGGGCAAGAGTATGTTCTAGAACAGTGAAACAGGAAGGCCTTAGCATAGAAAAAGCAACAGGAGAGAAACTAGGCAGAGCTGCTGTGTCTCTAGAAACATAATGGGAAAGAAGTGAGCCAATGGGACTGCTGTCAGCTCACTAGAGAGTCAGAGAAAAGGGGGCCTGTGAACAGGTTCTAGGAGTTAGCCGGTTGGTTCTGCCCATTGCTCCCTTGGTTGCAAGTCTCCTGGGATCCTTTAGAGTTTAGGGGGAAGAAGGGAGAGGGAAAGGTGTTGGCAGCTCATTATTTTAATTTTGCATTTTTGTGTACTCAAAGAACTGAAGAAAATTTTTCTATTTTTAAAATTAATATTTAGTTGAAAGTCAGGTAGCATTCTTTATATATTGGCAAACTAAAAAAAGTCAATAAAATTTTCAAAAATATTGATTTTTAGAGAGAGTAAGAGGGGGGCAGAGAGAGAGATAGAGATCTATTTGAGAGTGGAAAATTGATCGTTGCCTCCTGCGTGCCCCCTACTGGGTCCCAGGTTTGATTCTTTCCGGGGCATGAACTTCGGTTGCAGACTCCTCCCCGGCCTGGGCCCTGATCGGGGCTCGTGCGGAGGCACCGATCGGTGTGTTTTCTCACATAAGTGTTCCTCTGTCCGTCTCTCTCACTTTCCCTAAAAATCAGTGGGAAAATATCCTCGAATGAGGATTAACAACAATAACGAGATTAACACTTTCTACTATAGTATAGTATGTTTTTATTGGTTTTAGAGAGAGAGGAAAGGTGTGGAAGAGAGAGAGAAATATGACAGGAGACAGAAACATTGGTTGGTTGCTCTCCGCACGGGGATTAAACCCGCAACTCGGGCCTGTGCCCTGACCAGAAATGGCACCGGTGAACTCTCTGCACAGGTTGATGCTCAACCAACCGAGCCATGCCAGCCAGGACAGAACACAGTTTCTAAAGAGGCCCTCACTGCAGGAGCAAATGTTATGGGAGTTTAATTGTCCAAATTAAACAATTTCAGTTTTTATCCAGTGTCATTTTGCTGTTTTTATATAGATCTGGTGTTTCAGATTTTCAGTTTTGTTACTAGGTAGTTTTATAGTCATCTCTGAGGGGTGTTTAAAAGGTAATATGATTGCTTTTTATTTTTTATTACTTGTTTTATGTGTTTTTGTTGATTTGAGAGAGAAAAGAAGGGAGAGAGAAACATTGATAGGTTGCCTCCCATATGCACACTATCCTGGGGTTGAACCCGTAACCTGGGCACATGCCCTGGCTGGGATTCGAATTGGCAACCTTTTGGTGCACAGGACGATGTTCAACCCACTGAACCACACAGGCCAGTTTAAAAACAAATATCACAGATTTCCAAATCAGGAAGCAGTTACATATTTATTTTAATTTGATTTTTAATCTGTGAAATAGTGGAAGGTATATTTCTCTTGAATTTGTTATTAGAGTACATTGTACATTCTTAATACTGATAAGTGTTTGGGGGGAATTAAATTTAACATTTGGAGGTAAGCAGTCTGGTAAATGAAGTAAGTAATCAACATTGTTTTTGGTCATAAATGAGATGTAATTCTGAAAGGTGAAGACTAGGATTTTTTTTGTGAGACTTGTATTTGAGAATCCTACAAATGGAGTTTCAAAAAGGTCTTGAGTCTTGGTGTCATTGTTGGAAGAGAATCTTGCTTCCTAAGATGACTTGAAAAACATTACTTGTTTTGAACTCCTGTAAATAGAAATCATTGCTTAAATATAACTTGTTTTAATTGTATTATGATTGAGTTGAAAATTTTCTAATGAAAGCGTTATCTTGTATTAATATCAACATTATCTTATTTATATCCTTTAAAAAATTAATGTGTTTTTTTTGTCTAAAAAGAAAGTTTTTATTTTATTACTGTTTTTGTAAATCCTCACCTGAGGATATTTTTCAATTGAAAGTGGAAGAGAGAAAGACAGAGAAACATCGATGTGAGAGAAACACATCAATTGGTTGCCTCCTGCACATGCCTCAACCAAGGCCCCGTCTGGGGAGGAGCCAGCAACCAACATACGTGCCCTTGACCAGAATCGAACCTGGTACCCTTTGGTCCACAGACCAACACGAGGGGAAAAGAAAAATTAAAAAAAACTTCTTTGCTGAGAAGCAAATCTGTATAAGGAATAGGTTTTAAATTAGTTATTAAAAGGTGAAATTTATTTTCTTGACCCACTTACAAAGGCATTATCTCTGCAGAGGCTGAAGAGTTTTGTTTGAAAAATGGTATCATCCAGTCTCCATCTGATAGCATTTTTCTGTTTCTAAATATAAAGCAATCTCTAGTTTTATCCAGTTTCAAGTTAACTGAAAAAGTTAAATTCTGAGCAAGATAAATGAAGTTAACTTCTGGCTTTTTAAATTCCAGAGCAGCTTAATCACAAATATTCTATCTACCTGGGTTTATTTTTCTGATTTAGGCCATCTTAGTAATTTGTATCTAATAATCAGTGAATAAACAGCTAAGTCTTATAATTGAAAATTTCTAAGAATTCTTAGTTACTGAAGACTAATAGTAAAATCTAATGTTTATTAACTGTATGCCAGCCACTGTACTTAAGTGCTTTTCATGTCTTTAATCTTCATATCAACAGCCTTTTGGGATAGATACTTTTATTATCCCCATTTTAATAAATGAAAATCCTTAAGACATAAGCTTTCCCCAATTCAATATAACTGGTGAATGCCAAGCTAGGATTTGACTCCTGAACTTGCTTCCCCTAACCGTCCAACTTTTTTATTAAATTTATTGGGGTGACATCCTATATAGTAAAAGCCCAATGTGCTAAGTGTGCGGTCAACCACTCAGCCATTCAATCAATCAAAGCGTAATATGCTAATGATATGCTAAGGCCACTCAACCTCTCACTATGACATGCACTGACCACCAGGGGGCAGACAGTCAACCAGTCAACAGTTGCAATGATGTGCACTGGCCACCAGGGGGCAGGCGCTCAGACTGGGGGGTTAGCTTGTTGTTGGGGTCCAGCTGATTGGGATTGAGCAAAATGGGCCATACATGCCCTGGAGCCCTCTCATGGTCCCTTCCTGGCTGGCCAACCTCCCGCATCCCTCCCTGGTCCCTGTTGTGCACTGTTGGGGTCCCTCAGCCTAGCCTGCACCCTTTCACAATCTGGGACCCCTCGGGATGTCGGAGAGCCAGTTTTAGCAGGATCCCACAGGGCAGGCCAAGGGACCCCACCTGTGCACGAATTCGTGCACCAGGCCTCTAGTTAGTTAATAAGATTACATATGTTTCAGGTATACAGTTCTATAACATATTATCTGTATACTAGTGGCCCGGTGCACAAAATTCGTGCACATTAAGAGGGGATTAATTAGAGGAAATAATATTGCTATTTGCCCTTTCTCTATAATAGAAGTATCAGAGATGAAAGAAAATTAGTAAAATGTATATGAATACCTCCATCCTGTCAGACTCTGGGGCACACCACAGGACCCAGAGTCAAGTCCCCGCCTACCCTCATGTGCCTCAAAATCATGTGAGACCCAGACCCAGCTGGCCCTGCCCCCATTGGGCTAGATCTAGACCTGGCCAGTCCCACCCTTGTCAAGACCTGCCAGGCAAGGGACATAGCCTCAGGTCCCCTGGCTCGGCTCGCCTGTGGTCCCCTAGCCCAGACTGGGATGGGGGGGCGTGCCTTGAGATCCCCTTTCAAGCCCCGCCAGGCAGGGGAACGTGGCCTCAGGACCCCTGGCCCAGTGCTGGAGTGGAGGGTGCGGTCTGAGGTCCCCTGTCAAGCCCCACCTGGTGGGGGGCGTGGCCTGAGGCCCCCTGGCCTGGTACTGGGTTGGGGAGAGCAGCCTGGGGTCACAGCCCAGCACAAGGATGGGAAGTGCACCTTGAGGTCCCCCATCAAGCCCCGCTAGGCAGGGAGCATGGCCTCAGGTCCCCTGGCATAGCACCGGGGCTGGTGTCGTGGACTGAGATCCCCTGTCAAGCCCCACCAGGTGGGGGATGCGGTGTGGGTTCCCCTGTTAATTCCAGCCAGGCAGGGGGCCACAGCCTCAGGTCCTCTGGCCCAGTGCTGGGGTGGGAGGACCAGCCTGAGTTTACCTAGCCCAGCACCAGGACAGGAAGCACACCTGGAGATCCCCCTCAAGCCCCGCCAGGCGGGAGGCATAGCCTGAGGTCCCCTGTCAAGCCTTATGGGGGTGGGGGAGGGTGTAGCTTCAGGTCCCTGCTGATTGCTCCTTAAGACTCCTCATGAGAACTTGGCTTCAGCTGTGGGTGCAGCCATCTTTGTGATGGAGTGATGGCCAGTCAGCACATTCCCTCTTTATTAGATAGGACTGTGTTCTGTGTTCACCAACCCAGGTCAGGTTTTCCATCACCATCTATCCCCCCCCCCCCCCCATGCCCTCTGAGTCTCTACCCCCCCCATTTCCCTGTGATAATCAACATACTGTTGTGTGTGTCTTGTTCATGAACATTGTTATTCAAACCAGAACACATGACGATTTTGTGAACTGTCTTTAAGATCATTATTTCCTAAGTAAATGAGGTCAGCATTGGCTTTATGTTCCTTAGGATAGGAAGAATACCACTTTTAGATCTTGATAAATTTAAAGACATTTAAATGTCTTTAAAATAGAAGACTGTTAAAGAGTAAATGGAAGCTGGTTGAATGTAGAAGATATTTTTCTGCTACAGCTGTAATGGAGTGCAATATGAGATACTCTTCAAAAAATTTTTTTAAAGTATATTTTTATCGAGTTCAGGGAGAAAGGGATAGGGAGAGAGAGAAACATCAATGTTGAGAGTGAATCATTGAACAGCTGCCTCCTGCACGCCCCTTACTGGGATCGAGCCCAAAGCCTGGGCGTGTGCCTTTTGACTGGAGTAGAACCTGGGACCGTTCACTCCACAGGCAGTCCACTGAGCCAACCAACCAGGGTGAAATATTCTTAGTATAATTTTAAAAAATTATACACTTTTAAATACATGCTAGAATATATATATATTTTTATGGTAACTTGAGGGCTGATGATTATGTTAGACATTTTAAAAAGACTAGATTCCAGTTCAATTTCAAAGAGACTATCAGGATCTTTTTTTTTTTTAAATATATTTTATTGTTTTTTTTTTTTTTTTTACAGAGTGGAAGGGAGAGGGATAGAAAGTCAGAAACATCGATGAGAGAGAGACATCGATCAGCTGCCTCTTGCACGCCCCCTACTGGGGATGTGCCCGCAGCCAAGGTACATGCCCTTGACCAGAATCGAACCCGGGACCCTTCAGGCCGCAGTCCGACGCTCTATCCACTGAGCCAAACCGGTCTCGGCTCCACAAAAATCTTTAACTGGCTTCTTTCCCAATAATCTAATAGGCCCTTTGATTAATCAATCTATAATTTCAAGTTTATCAAGTCACTGTCCAACTTATAAGCCTTCAATGGTTCCCAAATGTTGGCAAGATCAAGTCCAATTGCTTCAGTGTAACTTTCAAGACTGTTCATAGTCTGACTGATCATTACATCTCCTATTCCATAATCTAAATTCTGTTAGATCACAGAGTATTCTCAGGCCCAATCATAATACAAGTTTACTTCCAATCTCAGTTATCCTTGCTCATGCTTTTGCCCTGGCCTGGAAAACCATCCTCTTTCTGCCTATTCAAATCCTATCCATCCATCTTATTGTAAAACTCCGGCCCAAACTGCCTCTATTGTATTTTACAATACAGTTTGTGCAGGAGGCAGCTGGTCGATGTTTCTCTCTCATCGATGTTTCTAACTCTCTATTCCTCTTCCTCTCTGTAAAAAATCAATAAAATATATATTTTTAAAAATAAAGATTTTTGTGGAAATTCAGATGTGAACACTATCAGGATCTATATTTAGGGGCTAAAAAAAGAAATATGTTGGAGAGAAGTTTTGAAAAAGGAAGAGATAGGACTTAATGACAAAGTAAAGATAACTCGAAGATTAGGAGATCGGTAGAAATAAGGGATATTTGTGACTAATTATCTGAAGTTGGAAAAGGGGGCAACACAGCCTTTTGCCTCAGATTTTCTGCTAACTGCTTTATATCCATGTGTTTTTACAATTCTATTTGAAATATGTTGAGTCTTCTAAAATTTATCTGGGATTGAACTGGAAGTTAAAAGATTTCTTTTATTTTGGAAGTACCCATTTGGGGGAAAAATAATATGTTTCAAACCACTAACCAATGTGTAAGTTCTTAGTTATGGAGATTGTAACCCTTATAAATAACATTATCATTAGATGGTAATCTAATTATGTAAGTGCAGAGGAATTTTTGGAATGCATTTGTTATGTTAGGAGTTTTTTGTTTAACTTATCCTGTGTTTGTGGGGGTGGGGTAGTGTGGGAAAAGGGGGGAGGCTTAAATGACCAAGTATGGCCTGTGGCCCTTGTTCTAGTCAATGACATTCACTTCTTTTTTGGGTAATGTCCCTCATTATCCTTTGGTAGAGTTCTCCGCAAATCCTAAACAGAGGTCTGCTTCAGAAAACAAGCAACAAACTGTTGACACAGTTCAACAAATTGCTGGTCTTGGCACATAAAATTAAAGAAAGTTTCAGGATCCAGCTGCTGGGATTTGAAGACCGTACCAGTTGAAATGTAGTTAGATCTGTAAAACGCAGTGTCATGATACCTAGCACCTTTTTGGAATGCACCTCTTTCTTCGTTCCTCCCGTCATCTGCAGTCATTAAATTCCTTAGCTTACTCTTCATGTTTGCTGTTGATAATTGCTTCTAAGTTCTACCTACTGCTATTACCTCCATGGTATAAAACTCAACCTCACCCCTCTTTGCCTCATTCCTGATGTTCCTTTACCAACTGGGTCGGGTAGAACCTGTGCACAAATGTGAGCAAAGCCTTAGGTTCTTAATCTTTTTTCCCAACATTTCCTCTATCATCTCCTACTAACTCACAGTTGAAAACGAGGCCCTGGCCTGGCCCTAAGTTAGTTAGAGCATCGTCCTGATAGGAGGACGTTTCACATACAAGAGACAACCACCGAATGCATAAATAAGTTGAACAACAAATCGAAGTTTCTCTCTCTCCTACCCTCGTCTCCCCTAAATAAGTTAAATTAAAAAAATACAAAAAACAAGACCTTTTCTCTGACGAATAATATTATTCCTGTTTTTGCTGGTTAAAGACTCTGACTCCTTGGACAGCAGGGAATAATCAATGTATTTCTAGTCCATTGGCTTTCAATTTATGCACGACTCCTAATTTTTCAAAGTCCCTACCATCTGCTCTCTTCCTTTTCATTACTTTTGTCCAGCAACTTTCAGGATCCACATGAATTACTTTTCTTCTCTGTACTATCCCATAGTATCCACTTTGTCTGGTACCTCACTTTCATCAATTATTATCTTTCTCTGTCTTTCATCTTTACGTCACTCTTCATTGAGTCCTTCCTTTCAGATTATAAACACACTGAGATCTTGTCTGTTCTGAAACAAACAAAACCCTCTGCCTTTCTATCTCTGAATTATTGGCATTTTTTTATTTCATTTTTTTCAAGAAGTGCATTTGTATACAGTTTTTTTCTTTTATACTCATTCTTTAACACCTTTCCCTCCTTATTTCTGTTCCTTAGTACTTGACTGCAAAAGCTCTTCCAAAAGACCCAGTGCCGGCCCGGCTGGCCTGGCTCAGTAGTTGAGCATCGGCCTGTGAACCAGGGGGTCACGGTTTGATTCGAGGTCAGGGCACATGCCCTGGTTGCAAACTTGATCCCCATTGGAAGTTGTGCAGGAGGCAGCCAATCAATGATTCTTATCATTGATGTTTCTATCACTCTGTGTTCCCCTCTGAAATCAATAAAAATATATTGAAAAAAAAAGACCCAATGTCCATGTAGACAGACATTTCATATCCTTTTTCTTAATCTCTCTATAATCATTAAATTGTGGATCATCTTCCTCATTGAGCACTCTGTTCTTTGATTAGAAATTAAAAATGTGTTTAGCCCCACCTAGCCTGGTTAGGCCCCTTTGTCTGAAACTTGGCTGGTTGTTGGACTCTGGTGTTTATCTGTGGCCTGTACTGACTAGTAGAGAAGGGGTGGGGCAAGTTGGCACTGTGCATCTTGTGCTCGGTACCATGTGGACTATTAAGTAAATAATTGGTTTGACTTGCCGTCTTCCTGTGCTTTCGCTTTCTCCTGATCCTGCTGTGGCTTGTGTGCAAGATGGTATCTGCCTCGTAGTATTCTGTGAAATAAATGAGTTCATGCAAAGGGCTTAGAATGGCACAAAGTAAACACACAATAAATGTTAGCTGTTGTTATTACGCTTTTAACTTTTTCAAGTACTTTAATTAACATTTTCTTCAAATAACATTCTTGTAAGAGAGGTAGGGTCTAAGAGCAAGCATGTCAAACTCAAAGGCTAACACAGGCCAAATAAACAAGGCACGCAGCCCGCGTGCATGCGTCTGACATGCTTGGTCTGGTGTAGCACATTGAGTCCTGTTTTAAGATGAGAAATCCATGAAGGATCTTGTCTGAGGACACCAGAACTGAGTTTAATGGAATAAAATTTAAAAGGTTATTTAACTTTGGTTTGAAAGAAAAAAATGGTTTGGGATGAGTGTCATAATAGTCACTTCTCTTGTGTCAGTAGGACAAATCTGTGGTGTTTGGAACGAGAATGGAATGAGAAGGAAGATTGTTCCCAGCTACTTGGTTCTTCTGTTCCTTGATTCTCTTCCTGCTGTTAGAGGGGAAGTGGGAGGATGTTGCTTGCTGCGTCATTCCTAGGCCATCTAGCAAGCTAAGAGAAACAGCATTTGAAGGGTATTGGGTTTGCTGGGAACTGAGAAAACAGCTTACCTGTTCTATGTGGAAAAAGGGTAAAATGGGTGGAAGATGTGAACTACCCATATGAGCTGTTGCTATCATATGAGTTGTTTCATGGATTTAACTCTTGAACTGCTTCAGTTGAATTCCACTTTTTGTCCTATGTCAATTTCTTGCACTTGTTTTAGAGGCATTTTTAGGATCGAAGTACTTCTAATTTTTTATTATTTTTTTAATGGCCTTATGTTTATGTGGCTTGATGGCGCTCGATGTCAACACCAGCTTTTGCTGTCATGTGCACTGCGTGGTCTCTGCATTGCTGTAAGCAGAACTTGGGCAGACTTGCCCTTTCCATTTCTTTGATGGAAATATTTCTTTGCTTAGGCTAGTCTGCTGTAGCATTGGAGGCTCTTCTACCTTTTGGAAAAACCTGAAAAGAAAAGAGTTTTTGAAGCAGTCACCTTGTGTTGGGATGTTTCTCTAGCTGTTAGCCTTTCCTTAGGTCTAGTACACAGAAACAATGTCTTTAGCAAAAGTGTATCGTACCTGTCCAGGCAAGAGACTACTACCACTAGTCAGTAGAAATGCAGAGTATAAGAATGGAAGCATATTGAATTAGACTGAATAATGATTAAGGGTAGATGAAGCAATTATATCTACTGGATAAGAACTTTAGGATCAGGCAGGCCTGGATTTGATTCCTAGTTCTGCTGTTTATGACCAAATTGCTTACCCTCCCTGAGTCACAATTTTCTTATCTACAAGTAGAAGTACTATTAATACCTAATTCTTAGGGCTGTCTTAAGGATTGATTGGGTTTAAATTTCTGACATTGAACGGAATGCATAGATACAATGCTGTGAGCTGTTACCTTTCTGAAGTTGACTTTCTTATTAAAATTGGGATATTAGGCCCTAGCCAGTTTGGTTCAGTGGGTAGAGTGTCAGCCTGCAGCTAAAGGGTTCCAGGTTCAATTCCAGTCAAGGGCGCCTGCCTGGGTTGCAGGCTCAGTCCCCAGGAGCGGGGTGTGCAGGAGGCAGCTGATAAATGGTTTTCATCGATGTTTCTATCTTTCCCTCTCCCTTCTTCTTTGAAATCCATACAAATATTTATTTGTTTGTTTGTTATTTAAACATGCTCCTGTTGTGTCGTCCCCCCCCCCCTTTGCAGGCCCATTTGGGATTGGGCAAGACTGCCCTGATCGTCAACCTGGCCAGGTGACCCCACCTGTGCATGAATTTGTGCACTAGACCTTTAGTATATCTGTAATAATAAAAGCGCAATATACAAATCAACTGAACAGTAGAACGACCCTCCAGATGACCATCTGGAAGACCACACTATGACACGCACTGGCGCCAGGCCAGCCAAGGCAGGTGTGATGCGATTGGTTGGGGGCCCTGCCATCGCCCCACAATCATCTAGGCCACCCTCTGCGGGGTGATTGATTGGGGGTGGGGGGAGCTCCGCGATCAGTTCCCCGCAGAGGGAGGCCGGGGCTGTCTGGCTGGTGGTGCTGTGGCAGGTGGGCGGAGCCTCCCTCTGTGGGGCGATTGATGGGCTTCTGGACTGCAAGAGGGCGCACGCCGACTGAGGGGACCCCCTCCACCCCCAAGTGCACAAATTTTGTGCACTGGGCCATACACACACACACACACACACACACACACACTCTACACATAATCTGTTGAGAGAACTTCTACTCATTCTTTATAATCAGTTAACTGCCATGCATCCAAAACAGAAACCATCCCGTTTGCATCTATAGATGATTATGGTGTACAAAGGGTTAAAATCTAGTTTAGACATCTTTGCGTCTATGAAACTTTTCCTGACTCTGTAACTCAACTCCTTTCCTACTTTGTACTTCTGTTGTTGTTGTTGTGTGTGTGTGTGTGTGTGTGTGTGTGTGTATATACTTAATATATTTTTATTGATTTTAGAGAGGAAGGGAGAGGGAGGGATAGAAACATCAATGATGAGAAAGAATCATTGATTGGCTGCCTCTTGCATGCCCCCTACTGGGGATTGAGCCCGCAGTCTGGGCATGTGCCCTTGACTAGAATTGAACCTGGTACTGATATATGGAAGAATTTATCTGGACTCTTTTATCAACCCATTTTATAGACCTGGCAACTACTGTTCTGAATAGGATAGGTTTCTCAGCATGAAAGGAGGGAGTTAATGTGTGAATAGAGAAGAGTTCAGTCTCCTTGCCGTTACCCCCATTCCTTGTAGTGAGATTATTGTTAGTCCTTCTCAAAACAAAATAATATATTGATGTTTATATCTCAGTTCTCTGCCATCAAGAAACTTAATAATGTAGTTGGAGAAATAGGACTTAGACAAAAAGATTCATAATTGGGTAAACCACATTCTCTCTTTTTTAAGGATAAACTAGTTGGAGTTTAGGAGACTTAGTTCTTTTAATGATTCAAATATATTTGGGATTTTTAATAATGTTGATCTTATAAGTTGAATCTTACATTAGGCTTTCTGTCATCAAGGTTCAAATTACACTAATAATTATCTTTGTATAACACTTCACAGTTTATGAAGTGTTTTTAAAGGCATTATTACATTTGAATTTTAGAGCCCATTGTTTTTTTCTTTTTTTAATATAATTTACTGATTTTTTACAGAGAGGAAGGGAGAGGGATATAGAATTAGGAACATCAATGAGAGAGAAACATTGATCAGCTGCCTCCTAAACATCCCCTACTGGGGATGTGTCCGCAACCAAGGTACATGCCCTTGACTGGAATTGAACCTGGGACCCTTCAGTCCACAGGCCAACTCACTGTTCACTAAGCCAAACTGGTTAGGGCTAGGGTACCATTGTTAGTTGGGGAGGCAAGAATTATTTTATTTACCTATTTTTATTTTATTTTTGAAATATATTTTATTGATTTTTTACAGAGAGGAAGGGAGAGGTATAGAAAGTCAGAAACATCGATGAGAGAGAAACATCAATCAACTGCCTCTTGCACACCCCCTACTGAGGATGTGCCTGCAGCCAAGGTACATGCCCTTGACCGGAATCGAACCTGGGACCTTTCAGTCCGCAGGCCGCTGCTCTATCCGCTGAGCCAAACCGGTTTCAGCATGGCAAGAATTACTTTAGAGCTGCAACTTGAGTTCAGATTTTATTTACTTCATGTCCACCTCTTAGTGTGTTAAACAAGATTGCTTTTGTAGTTTCACTTATTTTACATCCAGATTTCCATAATACATTTGAAAGGTTCCATTTTGGGATAAACCCAGTATTTTCTTTTTCTTTTCTTTTTTTTTAACTGAAAAGGCTATATTTTCCAATACTTTTTATTCAAAGGGAGTTGAGTGAACTTGATTTTTTTTTGTTTTAAAACTAAAGTTGGACTAAAGAATTTCATCTTAGGCAGATTCTTGTGTTTGAACTAAAATATCTTATTTAACTCTCTTGGAATCAGTAAACATTATCAGATGTCTTTTGTATGGCAGGTGTAGCACAGGTGATGGGTGATAACCAGAGCCTTAGGAATGAAAGTGTTACAATGAAAAAAGATAAGAATTTAAACTCAAGTAGACCTGAGTTTGAATCCCAGCCTGCTATTTATTTATTACTTAAAAATTATTTCTTGGAGCTTCAAATTCCTCATCAATAAAATGGAGATAATAATACCTATCTTGTAGGAAGAACTGTTTTGAGGATTAGGATGATATATATAAAGCATAGTATGTGCTTTATAAGATACTAGAGGCCCAGTGCACAAAATTCATGCACTCAGGAGGGGTAGGGGGAGCTGTGTGTGTGTCCCTCAGCCCAGCCTCTCACAGTCTGGGAGCCCTTGGGGGGTGTCCACCTGCTGCAGAGGCGGGAGAGGCTCCTGCCACAACCACTATGCTCGCCAGATGGGAACCCAGCTCGGGGCTTCTGGCTGAGCGGGGGGAGCACATTGACATGCTCCTGTGTTGAGTGTCTGCTCCCTAGTGGTCAGTGTGTGTCATAGCGATTGGTCATTCTGGCATTTGGTTGACTTGCATATTAGCCTTTTATTATGTAGGATTATTGTGATAAGCAAATGAATAGACAAATATTTGTGTGTGGTGAGAGTCAGCTGAGTCTCGACAGAAAGTGTTTGGCTGACTTGATACAGAATAGAGTGAAGTGATACTGGCTGCCAATATACTATGTTCTGCTTTTGTTGAAACTTGCAGTTCTCACACTGGTGTTTGCCAACATTGTATTTGACTCCTCACATAGTAGAAGCCAAGTCATTCCTGTACAGCATGTGTAAGTCATTTGGAAACATTTGTAGGATGGACTTTTAAACCTCTAGTGCAGTTTAGTGGAGGGGGAGAATCTCAGGTTACCACAGAGCAGTGAAGTCAGGTGGCAGGATGCCTCTCTGGGTTGGCACCTAGATTCAGTTTCCTGAATGACGTAACCATCTAAAGGAAAACTTGCCACCCAGGGTGAAATGTTCGAGGACAGTAAGCGTGGCAGGTGAACTGAATAGGATAGGATGAAAAGATCAAGAACTTACTTTGTTTGTTGAAGTAGTGCTTTATTTACCTGTAAACATTTATGGAGCACCTACTACATGCTTGCTAGGTATGGTTCTGGGTACTAGGAATACAGAGGTAGTGGTGGAAAGCCTCTTTTCTGATGTTGTAGAGCTTACATTCTAGTGAGAGGGAGTGTAAATAAATATAAAATACAGTGATTCTCAGGTAATGCCAAGTACCATGGGAGAAATAAAACAGGAGAGGCAAATAGCAAGTTAGAGAAGGGGTGTTTTTATTTTTTAATATACATAATATTTTTTAAATATATATAATTTTATTACAAAATAAAAAAACACGCAAAATGCAAGTCTAGAAAACCCAAAATTTATTGATACTAATTCCTATGAGTTTGCTGTGCTATTATACACAAGAAATTAAAGAAACCATTAAATATTTAGAAACATTTAACACCAGAAGCCTTAAAATCTAACTGTAAGTAGTAGCCCCTCAAAAAGCTACAACCTGCATTTTTTATAAAAGTATTTTCTCTACAAAGAACCTTACCAGCTATACAAAAATCTGTACAGTTTTTATACTGAAGCTAATATTGAACTGCACTTGAATTCGCATTCTTTTTAAGAAATATATTGATTGATTCAAAGAGGAATGGAATGGAGAGGGAGAGAGAGACAGAAAGTCATTGATGAGAGGAAATCACTGATTGGCCGCCTCCTATATGCCCCCTACTGGGGATCGAGCCTGCAACCCGGCATGTGCTCTTGACTGGAATCAAACCAAGACCCTTCCATCCGCAGGCTGATGCTCTATGCACAGATCCAAACCAGCCAGGGCCTTTATTCTTCATCTTCATCCTCTTCCTCATCATCATCTTCCTCTTCTTCCTTCTCATCATCTTCTGGTTCATTTTTCTTCCTTGAGCTACTTGGCCTGCCTGGGCCCTTCTTTCCCATTTCACGTTTGCCATTGGCACGGTATGCAGCAATATCCTTTTCCTATTTCTCCTTTAGCTTAGCTGCTTTTTGTTCAGATGGTTGCTTATCTTTGGCTGATTGGTGAAACCACATTTCACCCAGTTGTTCTGCAGTATCCCCAATGGATAACCAGGGTGTTCACTTTTGATTTTGGGGCAGTGTTCAGAGCAAAACAGGAAGAAGGCTGACGGAGGCCTTTTAGGAGCACTGGGATCTTTTTCTTTCCTTTCTTGTCACCTTTGGGGGAACATAATTTTTCATCTCCCGGTCAGAGCGAGCTTTGTCGCTCTTTGCCATATCTTCCAACTTTGACTTTTCCTTTGCAAACACGGTCTTCCAACTCTCTGAACATTTCTTGGAGAATTCGGAAAAGTTGATGGAGGAGTTGGGGTGTTTCTTCTGGTGCTCTTCCTGGCAGGTTTGCACGAAGAAGGCATTCGAGGACATCTTGCCCCGCGGCTTGTTGGGGTCTCCTTTACCCATGCTGACAGATGGCGTCCACCTAGTGGTAGGTTTTCCTGAGTCCCGTCGAGCGGCCAGGTCTGACCGAGATGCTCTCCGACGTGAACTGGTTTATTGCTAAGCCAATCCTCAACCTCTTGTTTTCAGGGAGTTTATTCTTATTATTGATTTACTTAATATTTTTAATTAATTAATTTTTGAGAGAGAGAGAGTAAAGAAACATTGATGTGAGAGTGAAACATGGATCGATGGGCTGCCTCCTGCACACTCCCTGTGCCCTGACCAGGAGGTGAACTGGCGACATTTCGGTGCCCAGGATGATGCCCAGTCAGCTGAGCCACACCGGCTGGGGCTGGGGTGTGTATGCTTATTTTTAGAGAGGATCTCACTTACAGATGGTAGGGAAGACTTCTCTGAGAAATAACAAATGAACAGAGCCCAGAATTAAGCCATTGAGTGATCCTCTTAACAAAAGGAACTCAAATGATGATGTTTTCTAAAAGAACTTAAATCTTTATTGTTTAAAGTATTACGTGTGTCTTCTTTCCCCCCCTCCCCCATTGACCTCTCCCAAGCCGTTCCCACCTCCCAGCACATCAGCTGATGGATTTTTAAGCAACTCTTTATTTTTAAATATTTATTGTTGAAAGTATACATATGTCCCCTTTTTTCTCCTGTTGACCCCTTATAGGCAGTCCCCCTGCCTCAGGCCTTCACCCCCCTATTGTCTGTGTTCCTGGGTTATGCATACAAGTTCTTTGGTTGATTTTGGTAGGAAGACTGGAGATAGCACTGACTTCACTAGTTGCTTTAGGGGGTGATGGAGGAGCGGATTTCCTTGTTAAATGATTGAAATTAGCCCATATTAATTCTCAAGTGTCTATTGTAGGGATGGAGTGGGTCTGGTACAGTTGAAATCAGCCTTCATGTCATCTTTGGGACATACACTAGAAGTTACACCGCTCCAGAAAATAAACTTTTAGGTATCCAGGAGACTTCACAATTCTCCCCTCACCACACATAGAACTTTGAAAATTAGTATATAGTCTTGGATTATATCAGAATATACATGGGAATCTATGGGCTCCACCACAGGTCCAGTGAATCAGGATATTTGAGGATGATGCTTCAAATTTTAATAAGTTATTCTATGTCCATACTGAAGTTTGAAAATTACTGTTTGTAATCTTGTTGATAGAGGCTTAGTGGGTGGGCAGGCAAATACCTGCTTATTTAAGATTCATTACTTTTCATAATTTCCATTGGAGTTTGCATTTCCTTTTGCTTGATTTAATTCTTGTAGCTTCCATATTAAGATGTGTTGATAAGTCAGCAGAAAACAAAACTATTGGCCTCTTTGCTTTCATTATTTTGCATTTTCACCATCAGCCACATCCGTAGGAAGGAGCAACCTTTGAAAGGAGAATGCTGAATTGGCTATATAGACTGATGTGCTTTAGAAAAAAACTTGCTTATATTCAATAGTTTTTTTGTGTTCTGTTAGCTGAAAATTCTACTTATTGTGTTTAAGGTTTTAATTTTTTTCACAGGTCTTTAAATCTCTAATATGCAAAATGCTAAATGAAAAGAAAACAGAATAAAGAGCCGAGGCCGGTTTGGCTCAGTGGTAGAGCGTCGGCCTTTGGACTGAAGGGTCCCAGGTTCGATTCCGGTCAAGGGCATGTACCTTGGCTTCGGGCACATCCCCAGTGGGGGGTGTGCAAGAGGCAGCTGATCGATGTTTCTCTCTCATCGATGTTTCTGACTTTCTATCCCTCTCTCTTCCTCTCTGTAAAAAGTCAATAAAAAATATTAAAAAAAGAAAAAAAGAAAACAGAATAAAGATACTGAGGTATTTAATATATTTAATAGTAGACATCAATAAATATTAATTTGATGCAAGGAAAGGGATAGAAACAACTAGCAATGGCAAATTTAAACCATCTGCAGATTGTCAAACTGGATCCTTAAAGGTGGACACCCGCTGAAGGAAGTATGCGCTGTGTCCCCACGTCTAATTTTAGTGGCGCCACGAGTGTTCGTTGTCGGGTTGTGGGGCCTGTCAGGACCCGTCTCCAGACCAGTAGTCAGGCTTAAAGCTTCAGCGCCTTGCCTTTTGGGCACTGTTAGGGCTGCTGTCTGTCTTTCTTGGAAAGAGGTTGAACCTTTTAGAAACTGAAAGGGCCTTAGAATGAATGAAAGTCTGTACTTTTTATTTTACTGATAGAGAAACCAAAATTCAGAGAAATTGAAATTTTCTCCAAGGCCTTGATACTAGAATATGAAGCCTGGAAATGTGGTTTCTTTCAATGGGCCATCCATTTGAGTCATTTTTTTTTTAAGTGCCCTTTTCTCCCTGGCTGGTGTGGGTCGGTTGGTTGGGCGTTGTCCAGTGCACCAAAAGGTTTGATGGTCAGGACACCTGTCCTGGTGTTGGGCCTGATGCTCAGAAGCGGGCATGCAGGAGGCAGCCTATTGGTGTTCTCTCTCTCAAATACACACACACACACACACACTAGAGGCCTGGTGCATGAAATTCATGCTCGGGGGTGGGGAGTGGTCCCCTCAGCCCAGCCTGCACTCTCTCCAAGCTGGAACTTCCCTCTCACAGTCTGGGACCACTGGCTCCTAACTGCTCGCCTGCCTGCCTGCCTGATCACACCTAACTGCCCCCCCCCCCCCACAACTGGCCTGGTCACCCCCACCTGCTCCCCAACTGCCCCCCCACCCCCCCGCCGCCCTGGTTGCTCCAAGTGCTCTTCCTCTCCTCCCCCACCATCCTGGTTGCCCCTCACTGCTCCTCTCTGCTGGCCTGGTCACCCCCACCTGCTCCCCCTGCCGGTCTGGTTGCCCCACACAGACTGGTCGTCTGTTCAGTTGTTTCGGGTGCGATGGTCGCTTAGTCTTTTATATGTATAGATATGTATATTTAAAAAGATGTGCCCCTTTTGGCTCTGGCCAGGTAGCTCAGTTGGTTAGAGCGTTGGTCCAATATGCCATGGTTGCGGGTTCAATTCCTGGTCAGAGCACACATAAGAATCAACTAATGAATGCATAAATGAGTGGAACAACAAATGGATATTCTCTCTCTTCCTCTCGCTAAAATCAATAAATTAAAAAAAAAGAGTACTTATTTTTAAAAGAAGGAAATATGTTTCCCTTTCTCCCAAAGAATGTTATCTTTTCTGTTCAAGGGTTTCTTGTAGTCATTCCATGCTGTTGGCTGTTTTTGACTTTGGCTTTCCAGTGTTTGGGAGGCCCTATTAGGGTGTGAATGGCAACTTATGTCTTACTTTTAGTAGAACTTAGCTAAAATTTAAGAGAACTCTTGAAATTAAGGCAGATGGGAAGAACAGGAACTGGCCCTGAGTCAGACTGCAAAGCAGCAGAGGAGGAGGAGAGTTCACAAGGGGTTGGTCTTTTGGCCTGGTACCAAGTACAGGGTGGGGCAAAAGTAGGTTTACAGTTGTTCGTATGGAAAATAACCCTATCCTATATAATAAAAGGGTAATATGCATATTGACTGTCACTCCAACACACAAGATGGCTGCCCCATGTGGTCAAAGATGGCTGCCCCCATGTGGATACAAGATGGCCACCACAAGATGACCTGCAGGGGAGGGCCATTGGGAGGGACCAGGCATGTAGGGGAGGACAGTTGGGGGTGCCCAGGCCTGCAGGGGAGAGCAGTTGGGGGTGCCCAGGCCTGCAGGGGAGGGCAGTTGGGGGTGACCAAGCCTGCAGGGGAGGACAACTGAGGACAGTCAGGCTTGTAGGGGTGGGCAGTTGGGGGGACCAGGCCTGCAGGGGTGAGCAGTTATGGGTGACCAGGCTGGCAAGGAAGGGCAGTTAGGGGTGACTGGGCCAGCAGGGGAGGGCAGCTGGGAGGGACAAGGTCTGCAGAGGAAGGCAGTTGGGGGTGAGCAGGCCAGCAAGGGAGGACAGTTAGGGGTGACTGGGCTGGCAGGGGAGGGCAGTTATGGGCAACTAGGCTTGCTGGGGAGAGCAGTTGGGAGAAACAAGTCTACAGGGGAGGGCATTTAGGGGTGACCAGGCCTGCAGGGGAAGGCAGTTGGGGGGGGGGACCAGGCTGGCAAAGGAGGGCAATTAGGGGCAACCAAGCCTTTAGGGGAGGACAGTTACGGGCGACCAGGCCGGTAGGGTAGGGCAGTTAGGGGCAATCAGACTGGCAGGGGAGGACAGTTGGGGGCGACCAGGCTGGCAGGGGAGGACAGTTAGGGGCGACCAGGCCGGTAGGGTAGGGCAGTTGGGGGCGACCAGGCTGGCAGGGGAGGACAGTTAGGGGAGACCAGGCTGGTAGGGTAGGGCAGTTAGGGGCAATCAGACTGGCAGGGGAGGACAGTTGGGGGCGACCAGGCTGGCAGGGGAGGACAGTTGGGGGCGACCAGGCTGGCAGGGGAGGGCAGTTGGGGGTGACCAGGCCTGCAGGGGAAGACAGTTGGGGGCAACCAGGCTGGCAGGGGAGGGCAGTTGGGGGTGACCAGGCTGGCAGGGGAGTGGTTAGGGGCTGATTAGGCTGGCAGGCAGGCAAGCAGTTGGGAGCCAGCAGTCCTGGATTGTGAGAGGAAAGTCTGAAATGGGCAATCGGACATCCCTTAAGAGCTCCCAGATTGGAGAGGGTGCAGGCTGGCCTGAGGGACATCTCCCCTCCCCCCATGCATGAATTTTGTGCACCAGGCCTCTAGTAAAATAAATAACAATACAAGAATAAACTTTATTGTACACATATTTACTTTCTTCTCCCTTTCCTTAGCCACTTCGCTTCATTCTTGTAAACTTAGTTTCACAAGAGCTGTATAGTGTGGCAGAAGAGGCTTGAGTGGACTGGATTCTAAGTCTTAGGCCCAATTTTGCTTCAAGTCTCCATTTCATCTCTTTGGGCCTTATTTTCCCCATCTTTAAAATGAAAGACTGGACTGGATGATAACTGATCCAGGGATTTCTCTGGCTCTCATTCTCGTTGATTTCATGAATCCGGGAATGGGCACAGCTTGCAGTTTGCTTTGACACACAGAATAGATTACCACAGTCGCCTTGGGTGGTCTCAGGCTAATTTTTTTTCTTTTTAGGAGTAATGTTTCTGAGAGAGTGGTTTTTATAAATAAGCCAGGTTTCTTATTTCTTTTCTTTGGTCTTAAAGAGATGGTAAACGATTAAAAATAAGGGTTATTGAAGTCTTGGAAGTTGTGGGAAGTATGTTAATTGTGTATCTCAAATAACTGTTCTAGACTAGCAAATGCTTTGTTAGATTTATATAGGACAGTGATTTTCAACTATTGTGCCACAGAATTTTTAAAACATACAATACCTGACTATTTAATCAGGAAATAGTTTATTTCCCTTAGATTGTCAATTAAAAAACGACAACAGCCAACACAATAGCTGTCCAGTATGAATGAATTAAAATGACACCTATTTTTTTGGTCAGATCAGCAAAAATATTTTTTGGTGTGCTGCAGAATTTTACTAACTAGTTTATGTGTGTCATGAGATGAAAAAGGGTGAAAATTGCTGATATAAGGTGGCACAGTGTTGTGGCATTCTTCTGATGCTTTTTCGAAGAACAAGGGACTATTATAATGAAGTTCAAAGTTCATAGTGTTTCACCTTTGGAAAAGGCGTGCTGGCTCATACCAGGCCGGGAGAGCTACTGAGGTCAGGAATTCGAGCCTTCTTGGAACTCCCACTTCCTAGTGGTATGACTTGAGCCCCTCTCAACTCTTTTTTAAAAAAAAAAAATTTCTGTTCTTTTTTTTTTTTTTTTAAATACATCTTATTGATTTTTTACAGAGCGGAAGGGAGAAGGATAGAAAGTCAGAAACATCGATAAGAGAGAACCATCGATCAGCTGCCTCTTGCACGCCCCCTACTGGGGATGTGTCCGCAGCCAAGGTACATGCCCTTGACCAGAATCAAACCCAGGACCTTTCATTTCAGTCTGAGTCCGAGGCTCTATCCACTGAGCCAGACCGGTTTCGGCCTCTCAGCTCTTTATGACTAGAAAATCTGCAATTGAGGTTTGAGAGGTTTGACTTGTTTAATTTATGCGAGTTTGTTTTCCTTGAAATTGCCACTTCAACCTTAGAATAATGGTTCTTGTACGCTGTTCAGAGCTCTTTGATTATGGATCTCCCTGAGCAGGCTTGATGGCTGTATTATAAGGTGATAAAGTACAGTCTGGCTTTGTCTGTACTGGAAACCATTCACCCGAATGCCCTGTTCTAAGTGGGTGGGGTTCCTTTCATTCCTGCCTGAATGAAAAGCATTTAGCTGACTTCCTGATCATGCCCTGTCTTGTCCTTCATTTTTTTTCATTTTGCTTTTCATTATTTTTTGCTGCAACTCAGCCAGGCTTCCAGTTGTGGCTTTGCACAAGGCAAGAACCACAAAGCTTTGTCCATGTTTGTTACTGGAAAGAAACTACAGGCTGGAGTCAGGAAAGGGGTTTAGGTCTCTTGCTGTGCTCATAGGATTAGGATGAGAAGTGGGGAATCTGGGGGGATGTGGGGAGATTTGGAGCCAAAAAAACACTGCAGATGAAGTATTTGAGAAAATGGAACTTTGAGTTGCCGAAAGAAAAAAAAACATTTGAGGAATGCTCTTGGTTTGATAAATAGGTTATTTTTAGTTTGCAGAAAAAGAGTAATTTCATCAGTGTAGTGGAATCTTGCCGTTGTGTTTGTAACCTAAACTAATCGGTTTAGGCTTGTGCCAGAAAAAACTTTTAGTGCTACTTGGCTTAACTCCTGCAGCCCTGTGGCTGGGCTTCAGAGCACTGGTTGGTAGTGTGGAGTAACTGGGGGAAGGGGTGAGCTGCTGCAGCTGGAGATGCTTGTGGACGAGAGAGACCCTGTATGGTAGACCCCTGCCTCAGTGTATGCACTTGGGCTATAGGTCTCTGCTGTCGGTGTAATGAGGTGCTTAAATCTGTTCCCTTTTGGGACACCAAGCATGACTTTGGGTGGAACTGCCTTAGACTCTGATTGGCTTTTTTCCCAATTCAGTTGGCATTCTCTACCCATCTCTTGGTTCTTGGTTATTTTACTTTGCCCTAAGTGATATTTATTGGATTTTAAGCTCTCAGTTATCATGCATTTGGCATACCTTTATTAAGTGCCCATCAAATGTGTGCCTGGCATGAAGGTAGGTGCTAAGTGTCCTTTGTTGTTTCTTAGAGACTAGATTTATTATGTTAATTCTGATGATTACTTTTAAAGTATTGTAATTTTTAACTTTGGGAAAGGCAGTTGATATAAATTACTGGGTCAGTAGACATGTCTAGTGGTCCAGTCTAGTTTGGGTACTGTACACGCATTTACAGGAGAGAGACCTTCCTAAGATGTGACTTTGCAGAATTTGTAATGGTGTGGGGAAGACCACAGACAGTACAAATTATTGAAGAAAAAATGAAAACAAGTACGAACTGCCGAGACTGGTTTGGCTCAGTGGATAGAGCGTCGGACTGCAGACTGGAGGGTCCTGGGTTCGATTCGGGTCGGGGCATATACCTTGGCTGCGGGCACATCCCCAGTAGGGGGCGTGCAAGAGGCAGCTGATCGATGTTTCTCTCTCATCGATGTTTCTGACTTTCTATCCCTCTCCCTTCTGCTCTGTAAAAAATCAATAAAATATATAAAAAAAATAAAATAAAAACAAGTACGAACTAAGTCAGCTATGCTTAACTAACTACCAAGTGCTCCCTGTGAGAGTAAGTTTTGCTTTCTTTTCTTTAGCCTTATACACAAGAATGTTAGCCAGCAGCTTTTGAATGTGGCTGTTCATAGTTTTAGGATTTTTCTTCTTGGGCTGGCTTATCTCTCTGCTTAAATAATCTGTATAACTGATTTCATGGGAATAAGGAAAATTTAATAGTAAGATCAATGAAGCAAAAACAGTTAATGGCTAATTCGTCTCTTGTAGAGGCCAGGGGAGGGGTAGTGGGATGTTCCTGTTTCTCCTCCTGGGCACTGAAGAAAGAGGCTACAAATGAAAGCGAAAGTTCTCTAATTGCTGGTAGCATTGCCTTAGGTCAGCAAATTATTTAAAATATGAGCCTCAGTTTCTTTACATATAAAATGATTTGATAATACCTTCTCAAAGAATGGTTTGGAGGATGAGTTGAGAGATGGTAGTGAAAGCACTTTGTACTATGAAATAATACATAGGCATTACATACTATTATCAGGAGGTATATTATTTAGGGAGGAGGAGGAGGCATGGACTTTTGAGGGTTCTAGTAAGACATCCTAAGGAGTCTTTTTGATGATTCTGGACTTCCTTTAGCTGGTCTTAATAAGGAAAATAGTATTTTTCAATGTTACTTGAAAGGGGTGTACATGTGGGAGATGAATTATTCTTCCTTGCAAATCTGCTAGAGGCCTGAGGCATGAAATTTGTGCAAGAGGAGGCCTCTCAGCCCTGGCTTTGTCCGGAAGGTTGTCTGGATGGTCAGTGTGCTGTTCTGCCATTTGATTTGCATATTACCCTTTTATTATAATAGATATGTGTATGTATTCTTATAAGAACATAAATAAGGCACTTCTCGTAATTTTCAGCTATTTAGCCATTGAATATTTACTGAACTATGCCACATTCTCTGCATATGCTTGGATTCATAGATGAAATTCATAATCTTGACCTTTTAAGAGCTCAAGATTTGTGAGGGGAGATAAATAAGTAGGTGATTATATTGCAGAATAAGTGGCTCGCTTTTTCAAAAGGGCCTGTTCTTGATTCCTCTCAACTTCCTCTCTGTGCGCGGTTTACACACTGTGAGATCTTGTTTACAAGCTGTGAGGCCTGTGGAACTGAAGCAGTTTGCCTGACTTCATGACCATAGCTAGTCGGCAGTAAAGCTAGAACTGGACCTGAGTTGTCACACCACTCACGTCTCTTTCAGCTGTGTTCTCAGTTCCATAGCACTGATCTTGACTTTCCTCCTCACCCTGATCCTTACTCATTTAAAGAGATGCCTCTCTTCCCGCTCCACCATCTTTTTAAAAAATACATGTTTTTCTAATTGAGTTTTAGAGTGAGGAGGAGGCTAGAGGAATAGAGGGAGGGATATAAACATTGATGACAGAAAAACATCATAGTTGGCTGCCTCCTGCACACCCTCCACTAGGATTGAGCCCACAACCCAGGCATGTGCCCTGACCGGGAATCGAACCAGTGACCTCTTGGTTTGTGGGTTGATACTCAGCCACTAAGCCACACCAGCTGGGCTGCTCCACCATCTTTTCAAGCTTCTGTGTTACCTTATCGCACAGTTACTGTTGTAGGAAGACCTGGGAGTCTTAAGTTTGAGCTTGTTGAGGTAGAAGAATGGTTCTTAGCATTGGTTGTACATTAGAATGGCTTCTAATATTTTTATAAAATACTGATAAACTAAAGTTCTGATTTTCTTCATATTTTTAATACATTTATTGAGATATATCTTACAATATAATACACAAAATTTTCAGAAATGAATTTTTATGTATACAGTCATGTAAAGATTACTCACATCAAGATATGCATGAGTTCAAAATACAGAACATTTCCAGAACTCCATAATCCTCCATCACGCTTCTTTCTCATCAATACTGGATGCTCAAGTAATCACTTATTCTAACTTCTGTCTCCATTGATTAGTTTATCTGTTCTTGAGTTTCATATAAATAGAGTCAAATAACATAAGCTCTTTTGGGTATGGAGTTTTTGCTCAACATTATAATTGGATATACATCCATGTTGTATATAGCAGTATGTAATATTTCTTTGCTTGGGTGTACCACAAGTATTATGCATTGTTGATGGATAATTGGGACAGTTACAGCTCTGTGACAAAACTGCCATGAATTCTTAGTCTTGTGTGCCTTTTGGTGGACATACTCATCTCTTGGGAATGGCTTTTTCACCTCAATCACGAAATGAGCTAGTCAGTGGTCTTTAAGATATTAACTGTTTTTTACACTGTGCCAGGTCTATGGAGGTTCAAAAGGATCATAAAAGCATAAGATGTAGTCTATAATCATCATATGGTATGGACAGTAGGTACAAAAAATTAGAAATTAGCACCGAGCAGTTACCAGTATTTCATGAGTACTTCCTGTGCACAAATTTCCATGTTAAGTGCTGTGGGGAATATAAAATTCAGTAAGTCAACCACCTGTTCTCTCCTTATGAGGTAATATATAAGGTAAAGCGGTAACGCAGAGTAGACTGGAAATTGCCTAAGTAGAGATGTGGACAAAGTGCTTTGGATCATTGGATGGAGAGACAGGATGTTCGAGCCGGAAAAGGGCTCTTGGAGGTCATCAGGGCTAACGGTCTTTCCCATTTTGGGGACATGGAGCCATTTAGTTAGAGAAGTTCAAGAACCTTGCCAGGAAAAGGGAATCAAGTGAAATTCGAAAGAATATAAGTTTCTCAGCTATCAGGGACAGGAGGACTTGAATTGGACACAGGTAGCCTTGGGTCATAGAATAGAGTATCCTAGAACTGAGACCTTTTCTCAATACAAGTTATGCGAAAACTGGTCAAAGGTAGACTCTGTATGCCCCATAACAATAATGATGTTTTTTATTTTAGATATATTTTTATTTATTTTAGAGGAAGGGCGAGGGATATAAAGATAGAAACATCAATTGGTTGCTTCCAGCACATCCCCTACTGGGATCAAGCCTGAAACCAGGGCTTGTGCCCTGACCAGGAATTGAACCATGACCTCCTGGTTTGTGGGCCTGTGCTCAACCACTGAGCCACACCGGCCAGCACATCTTGTGGTCAGTACATATTGTCATTTCTGCTTCCCAAATGAGGAAACTTCTCAGAATTAGAGTAATTTTACAAGGGTCACAAACCAGTAACCCGAAGAGACAAGACTCGGACTCCGGCTTCCATTGCCCTTTGTACTGCCCAGTATGTGTGGAATGTGAATACTGTTTTATTTGATTTTAATAATACTGAAGACTTGATTGACTTGAGACTTGTTAAGCATGACTTAGTAAAAGAATGAGTTCAGGACGGAACTTGGGTGAGGGGAGACACAGGGAGCCTGGCAGGGGCCTATTTCCTCTGACTTGGGTATCGTCCCTGCCTTGTCAGGTGCTACTTGGTCCCACTCTGGTCCCATCACTCAGCCCTTCTGTTAGTGTTTCTTTAAAATCATTTCTGCTGCAACTGGGCAAGTTACTTTCTCAGGGGCTTCCTGATACACAGGAAGGAATGTACACAGAGGGAAAGCGAAATGAAATAAAAATGTGCAAGGAATGTAAGACAATCAGAATGGTGATGAAAATGGAGTCAACACTTATAGAATATATTTTATGCAAGGCCTTATGTACTTAGGCACTTACTGTATATATTCATATAATCCTTATATCAGACCCATTCAGATGTTATCTCTTCTAGGGTCCCTCAGCCTGGCCTGCACCCTCTAACAATCCGGTACCCCTCGGGGGATATAGCAGTGCGGAAGCGCAGGCAGGTGGCTGAGGAGGAGCCCCCCCAGGCGCAGCTCTGTTCTCTGTTGCTGCTCATCCCGGCCCTGTTGCACCTGCTGCCGCCGCTGCTGCCCAGTAGGGCTGCTGTACGCAGCTGCGCTCTCCTGCTGTGAGCCCGGCTTCTGGCTGAGTGGTGCTCCCAGACCACCAGGGGGCAGCTCCTGTGTTGAGCATCTGCCTCTTGGTGGTCAGTGAGCGTCATGGCAACCGGTCATTCTGGTCTTAACAGTCGCTTAGGCTTTTTTAGATAGATAGATAGGTAGGTAGGTAGATAGATAGATAGATAGATAGATAGATTGACTGACTAGATAGATATACACTTGGAAAAAGTTTGTAACATTTAATCACCTAAGCTGTTAGTGAGAATGCAGATTCCCTGGCTTCTGAGACCATCTGTGTTCTTTTCATTATAGTATGTGACCTGCGTAGCAGGGAGGGAGGAGAGGGAGTGTGGCATAGAAACAAAGGGAAATTCTGTGGAGGTCGTGAAATGGAAAGAAACTTCTTACTAGGGGTAGAAATAACAATGACTCCCCCAAAATGTGCTTTAAATTAAAATGGCAACAGAAAACCTTGATGACTCTGGCTCTCTAGCATGAGCAGCCCTGTATTCTGTTCCTGATAGCACCAAGGGAACGTGTATGCAAGGGCAGCTTGCCTTCCACTGTTGTAAGGGAGATTTCTGTATAAACACAACCCGTCTAGATCGATGCTCTGGGCATTTTGCAGGTCGGCCTAATCTGGCTGTGAGAAAAGAAGGGTTAGGACCTGGGGTGACTTGAGTACCGCCAGGAAACAAAACCAGACAGAAGAGTTCCTCAGTCCTGCATTCTCTTTGATCCATCACTTTTGCTTTAAAATAGCCAAACGTTTCTAAAAAGCTGTCTGTATTCACTGTTTCACTCCACTCGGTCTGCTCCAGTCTGCCTCCCGCCCTCTCATTTCTCTGTAACTCCGCATAGAAGTTCACTCATGACCTCCATGACGCTGAATTCAAAGACTTTGTTAGTCTCTAATTTTCTCAGTGAAGCTGACACTCTTGACCACTCCTTCCAGAAACTCTTCTCTCTCAGCTCCAGTGACATAAGTGTCTTATTCTTCTTCCTACTCTTGTTTTTACAGGCCCATCCTCCCTTCTAGAGCTATGAAATGTCCTATCCCAGGCCCCCCTCTTCTCATAGTGGACACTCTCCCGGATGGTCTCGTCCGCCTCGCTCACTGACTGGTAACCGCACATCTATGCACGTGACTCATAAATTGGTGTCTCCGCCTCAGATCATTGTCACCCAGGAGCTGGAGATACAGTGATAAGCTAGATAGAAGGTGGGGACAGGGATGGGGAGGAGGAGACAAGCAATAAACAAATAGAATAAATACCAGACAGGGTTAAGTGCTAACGTGAGCATAAATCGGGGTGATATTTTAGAGGTTGAGAGGTACTTTATATTGGCTGGTCAAGTGATTACTGAGGTGGTAAAATTTAAGATGTCCCTTCAGTGACAGAGAGGAGCCGTTTGTACAAAGGGAATAACTGTGCAAAGGCCCTCAGGCAAGAATGAATAGAGTGTGTACAAGAAACAGGAAGTGAGGAGACACCTGGTAATGGATGAGGGCAGAGAGGTAGTTAGGGGCCGGGTCATGTAGGGCTTTGGAGGCTGTTGTGGTGAGGACTTTGGATTATTCTAAGTGAAAGGGAAAGCTGGACTTTAATTTGCCTGTTTGGAGAGCGGTCTATATGGGGCAGCTGATGGGGGGCGGTTAAGGAGGCTATTGTAGGAGGTAGGGTGAGAGTTCAGTAGCTTGGACTAGGCTTATTAATAGGGGGTACAGAGAGCAGAGGGACAGATTAAAGAGAATTTGGAAATAGTTGGTAAGACATGCTGATGGATTTCCATGTGGCGTGTGAGGGAAAGGAACATTCAGAATGATGCCAGAACGTTGGTCAAGTTGGTGAATGGGGGCGCTGTGAACTGAGATGGGAGATTTGCAGAGGAATGGGTTTGGGAAGAGAAGGGTAGAGGTAAATACCAGTGAGAACATGAGAATATGTGGATATTTGATGCCAATTAGACGTCTAGGTAGAGATGTCAGGTGGGCTGTTTGATATGCTTCTGGGGCTCATAGAGACTAGTGCTGGAGGTAAAAACCTGGGGGTCATTGACATTAAAGTCGTGGGACTGGATGAGGTTACCCACAGCGGGGAGGCTACAGTCACTGAAGAGAGGTCCTCACACTGGCCCTGGCAAGCAGAGAAGGAGCCAGCATAAAAAACGACGGTGAGCCAGTGGAATAAGAAGGAAATCAGGAAAGTATGATAACCTGGAACTACAGAAGAAAGTGTGGGAGGGAGAAAGACTGGTTATTTGTGTTAAATGCTGTTTAGAGGTTACCGAATGACCACAGAATTTGGTGATACTGAGGCTTTTGATTCTGATGAACAGTTTAGTGGAGTGTGAGGGTAGAAGCCTGATTGGAGTGAACTGAAGAAATAAGAGGTAGAGAAATGAAGAGTAAAGAAATGACGAGTATAGCCCTAGCTGGTTTTGCTCAGTGGATAGAGCATCAGCCTACAGACTGAAGGGTCCTGGGTTCAATTCCAGCCAAGGGCACATGCCGTTGTGGGGTGTGCAGGAGGCAGCCAGTCAATGATTCTCTCTCACCATTGATGTTTCTATCTCTCCCTTTCCCTTCCTCTCTAAAATCAATAAAATATATTAAAAAAAAAAAAGAAATGAAAAGTACAGACAACTCTTTCAAGAGGTTTTGCTATAAAGAAAAGCAGAGACATTGGGGCTGAAGTAACTGGAAGATGTGAGACCAAGAGTTCATTATTTTTTTCAAGATGGGAAAGTGTAGAGTTTTGATTTTCAGATGTGGCCTCTGGATCAGTGTGGGAACCGGTTGGGAATAGAGAACCTCAGGTCCCACCCCAACTGCTGAGTCAGTTTGCATTTTAATGAGATCGCCTCCCCCCCCCCCCCCCATCTGCTCTGCATGCACATTCAGTATTGAGAGGCACATTCTAGGGGGCAGCTTCTCCAGTTAAACTTATCTGTGCTGCAGGATCAATTAATTTGTTCCTAATCTGTCTGGGACTGCTGTGTCTGATCTTATGTAGCTCACTCCGCCTGTGACTCACCATGTGAATGCATCAACACTCTTACAGGGTTAGGCCCTGTTTTGGAAGTTCTCTGACCATCTGTTGGGATGTTGCAGCAGTGTCGTTTTGCTACGCAACTGTCTGAATACTATTCTCGATTTCTGTACAATGAATGGTAACGTTCTGTGAGCCTGTGCCGGTTTGTGGACCACACTTTAAGTAGCATGTTTGTATGTCGATGGGCATGAGTTAGAGAGAGAAAAATGATGATGTAAGAGAGAGTGGGGATAATTGCATATGAAGATAAGAAGGAATTGAATTCCTAATAGATAGGAAAGGTTGTATTTTATATACCAACAAAGACTTTTTAAAAACAAACTAAAAAAATTTCTTTGTTAATCCTCACCCGAGGATGTATGTTTTTTCATTGCTTTTTCAGAGTGGAGGGAGGTGGAGGGATGAGGGGGAGACATGTGGCTCTGTGCCAACTGCCACAAACATGGGCCGAGCGCCAAGGGAGCCTAGTCTCAGTTCTAGGCTACTTGTTAGGAAAAGTAACAGTAGAGCCAGCTAGCGGTCCTTGGAGCCTTCTTTCAAATGACACCTACCCTAAACAAAAGTTAGTCTTGTCAATGGCTTTTTTAAAAAATTTTTTTCAATTATTAATAGTGCTTCCAAAGTGCTTGAAAGTTCTTAAACCCTTTCCTTCCAATTCCAGTCTTGCTTATACTCCTGGTTCTTTGTTAGGTGTGGTGAAAAAACCCTGACATTTGGAGATGGGGTTACTGGATTCTAGTCCTGTCTGTTTCTAGTTTCCTAAGAAGGTCACAAGTCTCAGTCTGCATGCTCATCTGTCATATGGTGGTGGGGGTGGGGAGATAAGAGTATCCGCCTTTTTTTTTTAATCTTCACTAAGAGAGAGGCGGAGGGAGAGGGAGAGAGAAACACCTGTCAGCGGCCTCCTGCACGCACCCTGCCAGGGACAGCCCGCAACCTTTCCGAGCTGGAGACGGGGCCGCCGCGTAGCCGACTGAGCCGCACTGTCTTTATTGGAGCATTTAATCCATTTTCCCTTAAAGTAATTGTTGGTAGATATGTGCTTATTGCCATTTTATTATTCATATCATTTCTTATTTCTTCTTAAAGAAGACCCTGTAACATTGTAATCCCGGCTTGGTGGTGATGAATTCCTTTAGCTTTTTCTTGTCTGGGAAGCTCTTTATGTGTCCTTTGATTCTAAATGATAGCTTTGCTGAGTATTTTTGGTTGTGGATTCTTGTTTTGCATCACTTAGAACATTTTGTGCTAGTCCCTTCTGGTCTGCAGAATTTCTATTGAGAAGTCAGCTGATCGTCTTATGGAACTCCCTGGTAGATAGCTAACTGATTTTCTCTCGATGCCTTTATGGCTCTCTTCAACCACTGCCATTTCCATTATGACGTGTCTTGGTGTGGGTCTCTTCGGGTTCAGTCAGTTTGGGTGGGGGTCTCAGAAACTCAGTGGGGCTGGGGCAGGGCAGAGAGCATTTAGCCACATTGATGGAGACTCAGACACGGCACCTGCCGGCCAGTTCTGGGCGGTGAAGGCTCAGCAAAGGAGCAATGGCTGTGCCAACACTTCTGCCCAGAGAAAGCTGCCCCTCCAGCCCTTGTCTCAAAGCCAGACAGTTCAGTTCCTCCCCATATGCCCCTGGCACCTTTGGAGCTGCTGCCCCCATGCTGGAGCTCAGAGTGAGCCCAGTTAAGTCCACGCACAGGCCCCGGGAGAGGGACGCCCAGGGCTCCAAGCAGCGGTCCGTGTTCCCCAGCTGGCGTT
The DNA here is from genome assembly GCA_027563665.1 of Antrozous pallidus. NCBI lineage: Eukaryota > Metazoa > Chordata > Mammalia > Chiroptera > Vespertilionidae > Antrozous > Antrozous pallidus. The sequence goes on from CM050508.1 coordinate 198,787,366, forward strand.
CAGTCAGAAGTTAGGGGACTTCTCTTCCCGGCACTGGAACCCTGGGCTGGGGAGCCCAGTGTGGGGCTGAGACCCCTTACTCTCCAGGGGGAACCTCTGGAGCCGAGTTGAGATATCCCTCCCGATTTCTAACCACCTCGTGGGTTTGGGTTCAGGCCGTTCCCTGTCTCTGCCCCTCCTACAAGCCCGGATGTGATATTTCTGTATATTGTTAGTTATAGGACTTCTGTTCAGCTTGATCTCAGGCGGCTCGCAGCGTAGGTGGTTTTGTAGTTTAATTAGTTGTAATGTTGATGTGGCCATGTTTACCTACTCCGCTGTGTTGACCGGAAACCCAGGATGTCATACACATTGTTATTGGAACGGACCTTAGATGTTATTTCATCTGACCTTTGCTCACCTGAAGAAACGGAGTCCCAGGGATCATTAAGAAAAAGACCGTCTTGAGGTCTGACAGTACGTGGGTGGCAGGGTTCAAGTTTTTTTACACTTAGGGGGTACCTCTTCTTTTCTCCACTTCAGTCAGAAAACATCACTTGCTCTGGATTCTCTTCCCTGTGGGCGGGTGGGGTGGGAGGTGAGAGATAAGAAAAAGGAGGGGCTTCTAGAAATGGACGACTTCTGCAGCTTGTCTCTTCCTCCACGTTTACCTGGAATGTTCTGACTCCAACATGAAGGTGCCTTGAATGTGGAAAGCTGGTCAGTGACGGCGTTGGGGTGAGCTGCCTTTACCAGGTGACCCTGGTTGGCTCTCACCGAGCCGCTGCACCCCGCAGGCCCAGACCCGGTGAATGCTGGGTCCCACCCCTTCCTGCCATCAGCCTGTGTGCCAGGCTGGCTTTCGGGTGAAGAGACTGTAAGGGCAGAAAAACTCTAAAATCCCTCTGACTTTTTTCCTGAACAATCCTGAGGACGCTACCTCAGCAATTATAGGGGAAAAAACAACTATTTCCTGCTTCTCAGTATACACAATGGGCACTCGATTTGATTTCTAGGACTTCGGATATTACGATTAGTTCAGATTCAAACTTTTATCCTACCATCTCATTTTTCACCTTTACACTTTGTTCTGTGCTTAGAGCTGATGCCTCAAGAGGTTAATGAGTAGATGAGGGTGGCCAGTCCCAACAGAATTGCAGGTAATGGTTTCTCTGTGATCCCTAGTCATTCTGGTTCTCTCAGCGATCAGACTTTCTGAGACCAGCAAGTGAAGTTGTCGTTGAGGACACGCAGCTGAAGGGCCTGAGGGAGGTGGTTCCAGAGACTGCAGATGACCCAGAGTTACTTCAGTTCAGATGGTTTCTATCGATTCATCTCCAAGTTTCAGTCTCTTTTCTCTATCAGTTACATTCTGTTCTTAAGCTCATTCAGTGAATTTTTAAAATTTGTTCTATAATTCCCACTTAAAATTAAAAAAAATTCTTTGCTTAGTTATAATAGCTGCTTTAGTATCCTTGTCTGATAATTCCGACATCTGGGTCACCTTGGACTTGCCCGTCTGAGTGCCTTTTTCCTTGCAGAGGTTTAATTGCTAGTTCTTTATGTAGTTTGGGTTTCTATCCTGAACATAAATGAATGTGAATGTCATGTTATGGAGACTGGTTTCTGTTGATTTTAGTAGGCAGTTAACTTGGTTAAAATAGCAAACCCTGTCTTACCTGTGGTGGGTGGCAGTTGAAATCTCAGTCTAGTTCTTCTGTCCTTTGCTGAGGTCCTTGGATTCTCCCCGTGCACACGGTTCGGGGCAGCTGGAAATTGGGCGGAGTTCACACAGAACCTGGACGCTCCTTTTGTGGCTCTCTCACCGTTGTCTCGGCTGCTCTGGGCTGTCTTTGGTTCCTCTGGACAGCATAGGCTTTCATTTTTTTCTTAAATTTTTATTTGTCGATTTTAGAGAGAGAGAGAGAGGGAGAGAGAAACCAACCCGTCGCCCCACTACTCATGCGTTCACCAGCTGATGCCTGCATGTGCCCTGACTGGGGAACTAGCCAGCAACCTAGGGTTTGTTTTTATTAACTTGGAACTTCAGTTGTTTAAAATTTTTTATCGAGAGTTTATAGTCGCTACCTATGGGAAGATAATATTGGAAGCAGAATTCCCTGCTAGCATTTTTATCTATTATCAAAGTGTTTTGGGAGCAAAAGTGATACGTATTTAAGAGAGCTTTAATCTTCGGTCAGATGATGGCCTGATGCATTTCTTCAGTGTGGCTTGTTCATTATCTCGGGGGACTCAATCGTATTCACTTCAGCTTGCTTTGCGACCTGCAAGTCTTTTCTCTCCTCCCTGGGGCTCGCTGTTTGGAAAACGAGGCGTTGGGGCTCCCCTTATCCGTAAGGGTCCTTTCGTCCGTCTCTTCAGGGACAGACACCTGCACACCACGCGCACCGCCGCCAGGAACAGCTCCGGACCCGCCTGCCGCGCGTGCCGGGCGGGTCTCGGGCCGCTCCCTGAAGGACAGCACTAGAGCTGGAGGATGTTACCGTCGCCCTCTTGTTTCGGGGACAGAGCCTAGTGGCCCAGGCTGCGAGAAGTACAAGTCCTCCAGAAGCAACAGAGAGTTCTCTGCTGCTCGTTGCCACCCCTGAGAACAGGAGCGTGCAGGCTGCTGGAAACACATTAGGGTCACCGGGAGCTCCTGTTTGGACTGTGGCCGTGCGCGCGTCCTGTTCGGGGGTAGCCCCCGCGCCTTAGTGACGGGCCAGCAGGTTTAGCGGTCGGTGGTGGGGCAGTCGCTGTCAGCGGGGGTGCTGCTTTCGCGGTTAGGGCGGCGGAGTCCTCAGTGGACAGTACACAAACCTGGCCACTTCTCAGAGTTCAGAGTTTGTGTGTGGGGGGAGTTACAGTCGATGCGGAGTAGATGATGTGTGTGTGAGTGTCAGGTTGGTGGAGAGGGGGAAAGAGGTGATGGGTGAGGGCAGGACAGAAGGTCTGTGGGCCCCTTCCGAAGCTGTTTGAGTAGTAATCACACTTATTCTATTTAGACTGAGTCTTTTTAAAAGTATATGTGGGAGAGAGACAACTGAAGCTCCCACACTCACCCAGGCCATCCCTTGGGTGCTGCCCCTGATGCAGACCCCTCATATTCTTCCCGCATTTTCATTGCTTATTAATCATTCTTTTCTCTTCAGGTCGTATTGGTTTGAGGCTTCAGGCTCTCATCTTTTTTTAAAAAAAAAACACCATAAAACACTATCATTTTATTATTTCTCCATTTTAATTCTAGCCTTCCAGCTCTCTAGGGGGGTAGAGGCAGGGGTACATTCTGTGTGTGCCTGTTATGGTATTGGTGGGGGAAGTGTGGGAATCAGATTTAAGGGACCGGCGTCCTTGGTAGGCGGTCTAAGGTGGTCTACAGGCTGTGGAGGGGAAGGACGGGCAGTTGCGATGAAAGGAGAGGGGGATAGTTTGAGTGTAAGACTGCGTCCACAAGCTTTAGTTTCGTTCCTGGCATAGCGGTCTTTCCATTCTTCCTCAGGGTAGGATAGATAGAAAATGTTCTGTCTTCACTGACTTATATTAGGGGTGAGACCCAATGGGTTATTACACTTTTCAGCTGTCTTGTACAAAGAAGGCTCATTACAAAGCCGAAGGGTAAGATTGCAGACAGAGAAGCTGTTTTTAGTTTTAATCGATTCTGGGTTGTTTGGGGCCCTTTTGAGGACCCAATCTAGAAGGCAACCCAGTGAGAATGGTGAAGGGCCTTTTTAGGTCAGATAGACTTAAATTCTGACCACCTAGTTAGTTACTAGCAAGCTAAGCTGTAAGATCTTGGACAAGTTACTTGATTCTTAAAATTTAGATTCTTTGTAAGGGTAACATTACTGTGTTATTGTCTTCTATAAAACATATAACATGTTGCCTGAGGTGTGGTAGATAGCCAAGTGATGTTTTCCTTACTCACTTTCCAGAACATCTTATTTTTAAGTAGAATCTCAGCTTTAGTTCTAAGCAGTTGTGTGATTCACCCTTTCTAAGCTTCAGTTCCTTTCTTAAAAACGAGGGCATTTCACTAGTTGATATCTGAGATCCTTCCTAGCTGGAAAATGTCATAGGAATTTTAGACTGTTGAGAGATGTATAGATCTGTTAATTTAAGGAAAGACAATGTAGTCTGTACTGAGACCATAGCATCTGATAGGAAAGAGGAAGTCTCCTAGAGCCGACTCTACCTCTCCCCTGGGAAAGAGCCGGCTTCTTCTGTCAGCCGAGTCGGATTCTGCCTGTCTTTTCTGACACTGTGCTGTCTGACTGTCTTTGGGACAGGCTTTGGTTCAGTTTGCCTAGTCTTGGTGTGATTCATGTTTTACTTACCTCTTTCTTCCTGTTTCTGTTTTGTCTAGGTCAGGAGGCAACCGCCATTGAAAGATAGTGAGTGAGTGTTTCCAGGACAACCACCATTGAGGGGAGCAGCCAGAAGCATTGACTGAAAGCTTCAATTACCTAAATGGTAAGTAGGCTGTGCGTGAAACCTGGCCACACTGATAGAATTGGTAATTTATAAAGTCTGCAATTTTTCTACCATTATGAGAGAGGGAGGAAAGTCAGTATTTGTTTATAACCATTATGAACCATATATTATGCTCAGTATCTCACAGGGTTTCTCATTTAATCAACTAGCCAGTCTAAATAGAGGAAAATCTCTGCATGGAGTTGACAGATTTTACTAGGCCTAGCTACCATTTACTGAATACTTATTAAATGCCAGGCCCAGTCTATTTGACACACTTTATCCCTGTGAGGTAAGTGCTGTTATTGCCATCATGAGGAAATGAGCTGAGAGAGGTCACGTAACTTTCCCACATTCACATGGGCAGTGAATGGCAGGACTAGACTTCAGACCTGCCTTACTGTTCTCTAACGTCTCTTGAGAAACTTACTTTTTGGTTGAGTCTGTGACTGACTTTACCAAACAAAAATTTTTTTGATTGATAACTACTAGTAGTTCCTTTTCCTAGGGTTCTGTGTACCAGTATTTTATTGGCTGATGTTGACCAAGAAAGTGGAGAGTAGTAATGAAATAAACTTGAGCAGTGAGTACCCCAGGGCCTTAGAGCTCAGGAAAGAGTTTTGGAGTGCATTTTATTCTAAGCAAAATGGGAGCCAAGATGAGAGTGGGGAACAGTGGTCTTGGTCGCCAGTGGTAGCTGGGTAATAGAGAAAAGTTCTCTGGAAAGGTAGAGCAACAGGCAACCAGAGATAGCGCCTGGGAACTGGGTTCTAGGCATAGGAGTGACGGTACGTGGAAAGGAACCTTAGTGAGACCTTTGGTAACCCCTACTGCGAAATAGGCATAGTCACGGATAGTATAGAGCTTTTATTCGTCTGGGCAAATTCTTGTCCTATTAATTGGTTCAGGATTCTTGATCTCTTCCTCTCCCTGGAGTATTTTTCCTGCCTCAGGGAACTGGGTTATGAAGTTAATTTCTGGTTGGATGGAGTGGCAGTCCAGATTCATTTGTTCATTCATTTTTCTGACCAGATGCCAGGGATCGAGCCTGCAACTGGGGTACCTGCCCTTGACCGGAATTGAACCCGTGACCCTTCAGTCTGTGGGCCAATGCTCTAACCACTGAGAACAGGTTAGGGCAAGGCAATTCATTTTTGAAAAGGTTCCTAGCCTGGAGAATCAGGAATGCAACATAAAGATAACGTGTCCCTGAATACTACAATTAAGTATTTAACGTTTTCTCATGTAGTCCTAAGACAAAGGAAATTCTGGGCTGGCTTCATATAGGTGTTGTACGAGTACCAATGAATGGATTGGTGTTTATTAGACAGGCTGTTCTGTAGTGCCATTCTAGAGGGCTGATCTTGGTTATGTTTTGTTTAACAATTTGAACATCAGTTTGGATGACAATATTGAAAAGACTTGCCTATCAGATTGATAGTCAATGCTTGCAAGTTGGAAGGTGTAGAAAACAGTTGAAACTATTGATTGAAACTAATTTTCAAGTTGAAATGCAAAAAAATAGTAAATAATTTAAGTTTAAATTTACATGGCACTTAAGATGGACCAGGTATTAGTCTAAGCACTTCACGTATTAACTCATTTCCACTTAGTTATTCTTCAAGGTAGATATTGAAATAGAAGTCAAGGTTATACACCTGGTAAGTGGCAAAATCAGGGTTTAAACTTAGGTCTGGCCTCACACTATATAATCTTTAATCAATGCACCATACTGACTGCAAAAGAAATAAGCATTAAGCCCCATATTCAGGCTATTAAAATTAATTAGGCTTAATTGCAGTTTATTTGGAAAAAAAATTCAGTATAAACCTACAAACTGGTGAAAGCTGCCAGATTAGCTCGTGCAGTCTTGGGCTTCATTATGAAAATTGGATCGACCAGGCCATCTTTCAAATCCACCCTCACCCCTTTATCACCTCTTTACTTTATCTCTTGCCTTGACTATAGAACCCTAGTTGATCTTGCTGAATGCAGTTCTGATTGTGTTACTCTCTTGCCTAAACCCCTTTGTCCAAGACAGGTTGCAAATTTGCTTCTTTATCCACTTGCAAGCATGTCAGTGTGTTTTGAAGGGTCTATACAGTGGTGTTCTTTTTATTTCCTTTAAAAATTGAGTTAGATACATTTCCCTCTTAGCCTTCATGCTACCAGGCTGTCACTCACAGTATTTGCATTTGCAACCTTTGGCACGAAGGTTAATTTTCTTTCCTAGAATGTAGTGCCTGGATATGAAAACAATTTGCTGCATGTAGTTTGGTCATTACAGAATGTAGTGAGATTGTGACCTTGGTTTACTTACCAGACATGGATACGGTTCTCAACCTTGCCCCACATCACAGTATTCAGTGCCCAGGACAGAAAATAAAGATGACATAGTCTCTGCTCTCGTAGCTCAGAGCCAGTAGAGGAATACAAACATGTAGGCAGGTATCATGGATACTCTGATAGAAGTATGTACAGAGTGGAGGGTGGTGCATTTTGGTTGGGGGAGGGTTGTTTGTAGAGGTTTTGCAGTGAAAGATATTCTCCATCAGAATGGGGAGGGGAGGCTGGAAGGAAGAGGAGAGGGGAGGAAGGAATTGTAAACTTGTTCCTCAAACATTAACACCTTAGCCTCTGCATTTGCTGTGAGACTTCAAGGGCTTCTGTGTTGCACCCTGTCTACACTCCAACCTTACATGTTACTTGCTCTGCTTTTCCTTTTGTGCCTCCCATGTAAATCCTGCTGAATTACTTCAAGTTTCCCAGAGGAGCATTGTTCTGTTCCCGTCTCCCCTCCCTCCCTGTAAATCATTATTTTGTGCCCTTACATGTCAGATCTTGTTCAAAGTTGCTGGAGAGTCAGCAGTATAAAATAGCTGTAAACATACAAAAATCATGTTCCTGACATGAGTCTGACATTCTTGTAAAGAGACATAGTAAACCAGTTCACAAGTAATCAAGTGTTAAATGTGCTAAAAAAAATAAGTAGGATATCTTTCCTTAGAGCTGTCCAAAGATGGAATGAGTTGCCTTGCGGGGACCCAGTGTCTTTTTAAAAACCCTCACCAGGTGATATGTTTTTGCTTTTAATTGCTTTTTAGAAAAAGGAGGGAGAGAGAAACATAGATGTGAGAACTTTCTGCTCACTGTCTCCCGTACACGCCTCAACCTGGGATTGAACCGGTATCCTAGGTATGTGCCCTGGCTGGGAATCGAACCCACAACCTTTCCTTACATGGGATGGAGCTCCAGTCAACTGAACCACAGCAGGCAGGGCTGAACCCGCAGCCTTTTTAGTGTACAGGATGATGATCCAACCAATTGAGCCACCCGGCCCAGGTGAATGTCCTTGTCATTAGGAGTGCTTGGGTAGAAGTTGAGTGACTACTTCCTAGGTAACTGTTTCATGGAGTGGCAAGTTAGATTCCGGTGCTTCTTCCAACCTGGAGAATCTCTACATACTGGTTGGGCTATTAACCCTGAGGTTTGCATATCCTATCTAATAAAAGAGTAATATGCAAATTGACTGTACCTCCAATCAAGCCACACCCACAAGCCAATCAGGAGCAAATAAACCTCAACCAAGATGAATGCAGCCATTAAGAGCAGGAGGGAGGCTTGGGTTTCCCAGGCAATGGAGGAAGCCAAACTTTCCGCCTGCCCTTGCTGGCCTTGGCCTCCACTCAATGCTACAAAGTTTCAATTATAGAAGATACATAATCCCAACAGAAATGGCGGCAGCCATGGAGCTGGAGAGAGCAGAGACTAGCATAGCCCGGGCGATGGAGGAAGCCAAGCTTCTGCAGCCCTAACCCCTAGGCCTCCACTCTAGGCTACAAAGTTTCAATTATAGAATTTAAATAAAACCAAACAGAAATGTCCGCTGCCATGGAGCGAGCAGAAGGCTCGGCTCCGCTCCAGGCCTCTAAGTTTCAATTGTAGAACATAAATTAATCCCAGCTCCCAGGGCCTCCGCTTGGGTCATTTGGGGTGTGTGGCTGGCCTGCAAACCACCAGGCTACCCCACATCACAAGGGAACCTGCACCCTGATCCGGGACACTCTTCAGGACAAATCAGCTGTCCTCCACCCATGCACTAGGCCTCTATCTTATATAATAAGAGTAATACACAGATTGACCATCATTCCAATACACAAGAGGGCTGCCCCCATGTGGTCAAAAATACTGCCTCCATGTGGACACAAGATGGCCAGCAGGAGAGGGCCGTTGGGAGGTTCCAGGCCTGCGAAGGAGGGCAGGCAGTTGTGGGCGATCAGGCCAGCAAGGGAGGGTAGTTAGGAGGGACCAGGCCTGCAAGGGAGGGCAGTTGTGGGTGATCAAGACTGCAGGGGAGGGCAGTTAGGGGTGATCAGGTTGACAGAGGGGAAGTTGGGGGCAAACAGGCTGGCAGGGGAGCAGTTAGACATCAATTAGGCTGGCAGGGTAGTGGTTAGGGGATGATCAGGCTGGCAGGCAGAAGCGGTTAGGGGCAATCAGGGAGGCCGGCAGATGAGCAGTTTGGAGCCAGCAGTCCTGGATTGTGAGAAGGATGTCCAACTGCCCTTTTAGGCCCAATCCCGGTAGTTGGACATCCCTCGAGGGGTCCCAGATTGAAGAGGGTGTTGACTGGGCTGAGGGACACTCCCCCCCCCCATGCACGAATTTCGTGCACTGGGCCTCTAGTCTAAAATAAATGAGTTATAGGTAATTAGAAATGGTCACGAGGAAACAGCTTAAAAATAGTTCTCCCATTTTCTTTTATATGAGGGATTGGCAAACTGATCCACAGCCCACTGCCTATTTTTGTAAATAAAGTTTAATTGAAACATAGCCATGCCATTTGGCTTTAAAATATATACATACATATATACATATACATATACATTTTTTTTTTTACAGAGAGGAAAGGAGAGGGATAGAGAGTTAGAAACATCGATGGGAGAGAAACATGGATCAGCTGCCTCTTGCACACCTCCTACTGGAGATGTGTTTGCAACCAACATGTCCTTGACCGGAATCAAACCTGGGACCCTTCAGTCCATAGGCCGACGCTCTATCCACTGAGTGAAACCGGTCAGTTCATTTTGTTTTATAAAACATAAAAAACCATGTTCCTGATATGATACAGTAGAGTAGTTGGGACAGAAACCTTTAGGTGTTAATAAAGCCTGAAATATTTACTAAAAATCAAGTTGTATATTTATATGAATACTGTCAAACTTTAAATATTCCAACCCCCTACTTTAAATGCTATTGGGAACAGGAAGTGAATCATAGTAGCTGTGTTGAGGAAAAGGGTAGTACAAGTTTGGTTATGTTCTATTTTAGACTTTCTTGGTCCACCAATGACAAGAAGAGCTAGCCTCCAAAATTCTGGCTAGGGATACTTGAAACTGGGTTTGAGAACTTTGGCGGAAAGGAGCCCTGAGACATGATTTGGGAGTTAGAGTGGTGGAGAGGAAAATAGAAAGAGGCAGGATCTGAGAGGCTGAGGCAGGGAGGCTCTACTCTAAAATTCCACCCTCCAAGGCTTGGGAGTGTTTTGAATTGGGTATGGGCTCCATCTGGTGGCCCTAGGCTCAAAGTGCAGTCAATGGAAGGGACCTTCTGGTCTGAGATGAGTGGCATTTGGCATCTCCTCAGATTCCACTTAAGGTGGTTTCTCTTTTCCCCCTGGCTTTTCCTATGGAATCACTGTTGATGCAGTTTTTCTCTCACCAGTGATTGCTATTTTCTCTTATGGCTTAAACCATGGTTCTCTCCCTCCCTCCCAAATACCTAGTTTTAGATGTAATCTTTGATTGTAGATCTTTATTCTTTTCTAATATATGCTTGCAGTGCTATAACTTTCTCTCTAAATATTGCATTTGCTACACCCACAAATTTTGATGTTTTTTTTTCATTCAGTCTGAAGTATTTAAAAAATTTTGAGATTTCTTGGACTGATATGCTGTTTGATCTTAAAGTATTTGGGGGAGACCCCAGCTAATTTCTGGTATTGATTTCTAGTTTAAGTCCATTGTGGTCTGAGAGCATAGTGTATGCTGTTCTTTTCACTTTGTTAAGGTGTGTTTAATGGCCCAGAATGTGGTCTGTGTTGGTGAATGTTCCCTGTGAAATGTATATTCTGCTGCTGTAGTAATCTGTCTATATCTTCATATCCAGTTGATTGAGTTTATGCCCCTACTGATTTTCTGTCTGCTAAGTCTTTATGATAGAAGGGTATGGAACTTTCCAGCTATAGTATTGGATTCATCCATTTGTCCTTGCAGTTCTGTCAGTTTTTGCCTCAAGTATTTTGATACTCTGTTTTAAGACAAATGTATGTATATTTTAAGGACTATTGTGTCTTCTTGGAGAATTGACCCTCTTATCATTATGTAACACCCCTCTTTGCTGGATAACTTTTCTTGCTCTGAAGTGTGCTGTCGGAAATTAGTGGAGCTCCTCTAGCTTTTTTCTGATTAGTAGTAACATGGGATAGCTTTCTCCATTCCTCAACTTTTAATGTATATGTCTTCATTAAAATTTAAAAAATGGGTGTTTGGTAAATAACATACAATTTGGGTCTTGATTTTTGATCCACTGGACCTGAAACTGGGTTCTCTATGACTTTTACTTCTTTACTGCCTTAAATTGTTTTAAAGGAAATTTTTTTTTATTGTGGTGAAAAATAGTAGCTGTAGTTTTTTTTTTTTTTAATATATTTTATTGATTATTTACAGAGCGGAAGTGAGAGGGATAGAAAGTCAGAAACATCGATGAGAGACATCGATCAGCTGCCTCTTGCACACCCCCTACTGGGGATGTGCCCGCAGCCAAGGTACATGCCCTTGACCGGAATCGAACCCGGGACCCTTCAGTCCGCAGTCCGACGCTCTATCCACTGAGCCAAACCGGTCTCGGCAGTAGCTGTAGTTTTATTTCCCCAACACTTGGCTACATCCTAGTGGGTGTGAGTGATTTCTCATTGTGTTTTTGTTTTAAAAAAAAAATATTTTTACTGATTTTAGAGAGAGGCAGGGGAGGGATAGGTAGAAACATTGATCAGCCTCCTGCAAGCCCCTCAGTGGGGATCGATACGCGGCCTGGGATGTGCCCTGAATGGCATCGAACTGTGACCTCATGGGTTAACGCTCAGCCTCTGAGCCGCAGTCGGGGCTCACTGTGGCTTTGATTTGCATTTCCTGAATGATTAGGTGATGTTGATCATGTTTTTTAAATGCTTGTTGCCATTTGGATAAATTTTTATTCAAGTCCTTTGACCATTTAAACATGAGGTTGCTTGTCGGGGTGGCTCAGTGGATTAGCATGGTCCCATGCACCAGGCAGTTACCACTGGTTATTCCTGGTCAGGGCACATGCCCGGGTCCGGCTTGATCCCCAGTAGGAGCATGCAGAAGGCAGCTGATTAATGTTACTATCTTTCCCTCTCCTTTCCAATCTAAAAACCAGTAAAAACATACTAACATTTTTAAATGAGTTTTTGTTGTTAATTAATATTATAGCAGTTCTTTCTATATTGATTATTAATGCCTTCTCAGTATGCTTACTATTACCAAATAATAGTGTTTTTCTTGAAATCTGATTTCTTTCTGACTTACATTGTTCATTATATTATTGTTCATTATTTTAGTTCCACTTTGATTTTATCCTGTCCCTCCCACCCAATTAATTTTTATTAACCGATTCAGAGCTTGTTTGGGTTAAATTTATTTACTTACCATTCCTTCTTCCATCTCATGCCTTCCTTAAATGATCAGTTTCTGTGTTCTGAAGTACATTCAGAAATAGTTTTTTCAGTGAGTCTGTTAATAAACATTTAGGTTTTTATTTTCCTTTCCTTCTCAACTAGGCACAGATTTAATTTTGGTTGAGATTTTGCTTCTTGAATATGAGACTCCATTGCTTATCTTTTTATTTATTTAATTTAAAAATATTTTTACTGATTTCAGAGAGGAAAGGAGAGGGAGAGATAGAAAAATCAATGATGAGCTGAAACCGGTTTGGCTCAGTGGATAGAGCGTCGGCCTGCGGATTGAAGGGTTCTGGGTTCGATTCCAGTCAGGGGCATGTACCTTGGTTGTGAGCACGTCCCCAGTGGGCGGCATGCAGGAGGCAGCTGATCGATGTTTCTCTCTCATCGATGTTCCTAACTTTCTCCCTTCATCTCTGTAAAAAATCAAGACAATGTATTAAAAAAAAGAAAAGAAAAATCAATGATGAGAGTCATTAATTGGCTGCCTCCTGCACGCCCAACACTGGGAATGGAGCCCGTAACCTGGGCACATGCCCTGACTAGGAATCAAACTGTAACCTCTTGGTTCGTAGGTCAGTGCTCAACCACTAAGCCATGGGGGCCGAGCTCCATTGCATATCTTTTATCAGCTCATGAAATTTCTTAGCTAGTAGCTCTTTACAAATTGCCTCCCCCATTCTGTCTGTCCCTTTCTTTTGTGCTACTTATTAAACTTTGTCATTCTTGGATCTTTTTTGTATTTCTCCTTATCTATTAACCTCTCATTATCTTTTTCTATCTGTGCTGCCTTTTGTAATTCCCTCATACCTCTTCTTAATCACAATGCTCTTTATCAGCATCTATTTACTATTTTTCTTTACATTTCTAGCAAATTTTATTTGGTTAATTTAAAAGTCCCCTGATGTTCGTGAATAGCATCTTATTGTCTCCTGTTTTTGATTCTTTTATGACTAAAGATTTGGATGTACTTAATTTATGATCTGTAGCCTTCTTTCTTTGATTCTTATTGGTGTAAACCTCTTTTGTTCAGTCATAATGAGAGCGGTCCTTAAGTGTTGTGTAGTTTGGACTTGCAGACTCAGGTTCAGTAGGACTTTATCAGTGGGACTCGTGTGAACTCGGTAGGGATCTCTTTCCAGACTGGTTTTGTTGACCTCTGGTAGGTTTACCGGGAATATCACCAGTCTGAGACCATTTTTGGGTTAGCTTCTCAGTGAGAGCAAGTCATCCTAGACCTCTCATTCTCTTAAGTACCCTATCTTCCCTCTCTGCCTTAATAGAACCCAGGCCCTGTTATCTTCCTGCCTTAATAAGGTGATTTTTCTCCCCACTGGTGTGCTACTTTCCCTGAAGCTACAGTTCTTAACATTCTTAGGAATGTTTACTGTTTTGCTACCAAGAACTTTCCATGCATTATCTCAGAACAGTACTGGGGAGAGAGAGATGGTGAGCATCATTATCCTGATTTTACAACCAAGTAAAACACAGGCTGATTATGTAATGATTTATAGAAAACCTAATGACTTTCCTGAGATTATGGAGGTGGAGATGGCAAATGGTGAAGATTTTCTCATGGGAAATGAGGCATTCTTGTGTCTTTTTGCCATGCTGCCAGGAGGCATTCTATTTATTTAAAATTTTTAATTTTTTATTTACATTTTTTGTTGTTGTTGCCTCTGGAAAGTGCCCCAACCAGGGTCTGAACCAGCATCTTTTGTATGTGTGCTGCCTGGGAATCAAACCCGCGACCCTTTTGGTGTAGGGGACCACACTCCCACCAGTTGGCCAGCCTGGCCAGGGCGCTGTGGAATTCTTCACCAGGCTGGAACTGTGTATCAGTGCATTGTCAGCCATACAGAACCTTCTCCTGTGGGTTCACTCTAATTAGAGGACCTGCTATGTTTTAGGCACAAGAAGCACATTTGAGAGCTGACGTGCAGATTTTATATTTACTGCCTGACATGCTTCATGTTTTCCTTCTGTAGAGTGATAATGGTCTCCAGCTGCCAAAGAAGGTTGTGGATGCCAAAAGAAAGGTAACCATTTCTCATCCCCTTGAGTGGAATTGGATGCCTCTTGGAGTTCACACTGGCTGGCAGTAGACATGGCTGAGTTTACAAACTACAAGGATGCTGCCTCCAGCCGCCACCTGCGGTTTAAGTTACAGAGTCTAAGCCGCCGCCTTGATGAATTGGAAGAAGCCACAAAAAACCTCCAGAAAGCAGAGGATGAGCTCCTGGACCTGCAGGACAAGGTGATTCAGGCGGAAGGCAGCAACTCCAGCATGCTGGCTGAGGTCGAAGTGCTGCGGCAGCGAGTGCTGAGAATCGAAGGCAAAGATGAGGAAATTAAGAAAGCAGAGGACCTGTGTCAGCTGATGAAGGAGAAACTTGAAGAGGAGGAAAACCTCACCCGGGAGCTGAAATCTGAGATTGAGCGGCTTCAGAAACGAATGGCCGAACTGGAGAAGCTAGAGGAGGCCTTTAGCAGGAGTAAGAATGACTGTACCCAACTCTGTTTGAGCCTGAATGAGGAGAGAAACCTGACGAAGAAAATCTCCTCTGAGCTGGAAATGCTCAGGGTCAAAGTGAAAGAACTGGAGTCTTCTGAGGACCGCCTAGACAAAACCGAGCAGAGTTTAGTGTCAGAGTTAGAAAAGCTGAAATCATTAACTCTGAGCTTTGTAAGTGAGAGAAAATACCTGAATGAAAAGGAGAAAGAAAATGAGAAACTTATAAAAGAGCTCACTCAAAAACTGGAGCAGAATAAAAAAATGAACCGAGATTATACAAGGAATGCTTCTAACCTTCTGGAAAGGAATGACCTGCGGATTGAGGACGGCATCTCTTCCACGCTGCCATCCAAAGAAGCAAGGAGGAAGGGCACTCTGGACTATCTAAAGCAGGTAGAGAATGAAACAAGAAATAAATCTGAAAATGAAAAGAACCGAAATCAGGAAGACAATAAAGTCAAAGATCTTAACCAAGAGATTGAGAAACTTAAGACACAAATCAAACATTTTGAATCTTTGGAAGAAGAGCTTAAGAAAATGAGGGCCAAAAATAATGACCTTCAGGATAATTACCTAACTGAACAAAATAAAAACAAACTCTTAGCCAGCCAGTTGGAGGAGATAAAGCTACAAATCCAGAAACAGAAAGCATTAGAGAATGGGGAGGTGGAAGGGGAGGATGCTTTCCTGTCTGGCAAAGGCAGGCATGAGAGGACTAAGTTTAGAGGCCACGGGGGTGAGGCATCTGTGTCGAAGCACACATCTCGGGAGCTGTCCCCTCAGCATAAGCGGGAAAGGCACCGAAATAGGGAGTTTGCTCTTAACAATGAAAACTATTCTCTGAGCAACCGGCAGGTTTCCTCTCCTGGTTTCACGAACAGGAGGGCAGCCAAAGCTTCCAACATAGGAGCAGGTACAGATAGTGGGACTCAGGAGACAAAGAGAACTGAAGATCGGTTTGCATCTGGCTCCTCTCAGAGTGAAGGGAAGAAGTCCAGGGAACAGCCATCAGTGCTTAGCCGCTACCCTCCAGCTGCTCAGGAGCACAATAAAGTTTGGAGGGGTCCTCCCAAGCCAGGCACTGAGAGTGGGTTGAAGGGAAAAGTAGAGAAGACAACACGGACATTTAGTGATGCCACCCATGGATCTATTCCCAATGACATACTGTGTAGAGCTGATAAGGCTTCTGACGCCTCCATTGAGACCCTCTTTGGCAAAAGGGGGCAGGCGCCTAGCAATGGAAGCCAAGTAACTCAGGCCGCAGACTCTGGCAGTTCTAAGGCCATTGGCGCTCTGGCCTCATCTCGAAGATCTTCTGTAGAAGGGCTCTCTAAGGGCAAAAAGGCTGCCAATGGCCCAGAGGCTGATACCAGTTCTTCCAATTCCAAGGCTCCACTTTCATCAAAGTATCCTTATACCTCCAGAAGCCAAGAGAACATCCTTCAGGGTTTTTCAACCCCAAATAAAGGAGTTGATCAACCTGTAGCAGTTGTAATGGAAGACAGCAGTCAACACGAGGCCCTAAGGTGTCGAGTCATCAAATCTAGTGGCAGAGAGAAGCCAGACTCGGATGATGACATGGACATGTCGTCTCTTGTAACCGCTAAATTGGTAAACACCACCATCACCCCAGAGCCAGAGCACAAGCAACAGCCCAACTCTAGAGAAACAGCCAGATCCCGAGGGGGCCTTAGAACCGCCCTGTCGGAGGATGATAAAGATGTCGGGACAGAAAATGAATCTGTGAAAGCTGTCAGAGCCTCCACCAATACTGTGGAATTCCCAGAGGCCAATGGTGCTGGAGTAAAAAGTCAAAGGCCCTTCAGTCCCAGAGAGGCCTTGCGGTCCAGAGCTGTCATTAAACCTGTCATCATTGATAAAGATGTGAAAAAAATCATGGGAGGGTCTGGGACCGAGGCCACGTTGGAGAAACAGGCAACCACCTCCAAACCAGGACCAAATAAAGTGACAAGCAGCATCACCATCTATCCCTCTGACAGCAGCAGCAGCAGCAGCAGCCCAAGAGCCGCCCCAGGTGAGGCCTCGCGGGAGAGGCACACATCCACCAGCAATATCCAGGTTGGACCACCAGACCTCACATCAGTGAGCAACCACGTCAACTCCCCCTTTGAGCTCTCCGTTCACAAACATGACATCACCTTACAGTTCACAGAGGCCGAAAGGATGGGAGAAGGGTCCCCGAGGAACAGGCCTGAAACAGTGGTCTCTCGGAGCAGCATTATAATCAAGCCATCGGATCTGGCGGAGAGGAATAGCCATGCGCCCCCTGCAGAGACAATCAGGTGGAAAGGCCACAGCGCCTCTTCAGAGGTGAGCCCCTCAGAGGCCAGGCATGTCACTGTGCGGAGCGCCTGGAAGAGCAGGCGGGATTTGAACTCTTCAGAAGACCCCCCAACTCCGATAGGTAAAAATGTGGTGTCTGCCAATGCCTACACCCAGAGGTCTTCTACAGACTATTCAGACCTTGAACAGCCCAGGCCTTGCCTTTTGGAGCAGGGTACTCGAAGGGTAGGAAACCCAGGGGAGGCCCCTGAGCTCTCTTCCAGAAGGACCCAAAGTAGCCTCACTGTGTCAGAGACGCTCACTCGCCGGAACCGGGTGGGAGGTGCTGGCACGGCCGCGGCGTGGAACCATGTGGCAGGCCTGGTAAGTCCCACTTTTCCCCACTTCAGCCGTCCCTTCCCCCTTCCCTTTGCCCCCCTTTTCCTGGCTTGTGTGACTCAAGATTATGGAGATCTTGGGGCTGGGGGAAACAGTGGGTAGCTCAGACAACTGTTGAAAATAAGGCAGGTTTGCACTTAAACAATGAAGTACCTTGAGAAAGGTATTTGACAGAGGAGCATGAATTTCCAAAAATCCTTTTTCCAATTGGTCTCCTGTATTTGTCTTCATGTATGCAGGCCTCAAAAAAGGAGATAGGGCCTCTGTTTTCTTGGGTTGCCAGAGTAGCCAAAGGAGCTCCCCTTCTGGCTCCACAGGGCAGCCCCTAGAAGCACGAGAATCGGCTGCAGGGAGCTCTGAGGAAGAGGAAGCCCCGGGCCTTTGTGTAGAGCAGAGATGGAGTCGGGAACGAATTCTTGGCTGCCTCAGTTCAGACAGAGGATCTTTGCCAGCTGCTAGCATGTAGGGCAGAGGCAGGGAACCTTTTTTTTGCCTACGGCTATTTGGATATTTATAACATCATTTGAGGGCCATGGAGATTATTAACCTAAAAATTAACCTGCTATGTTTAGTCAAACATTTAACTCACCTGTAATGTCTTGACAGGGCCAAAGTGATTTGGTGGCCTTATATGGCCCGTGGGCCCAACATTCCCGACCCCTGATGTAGGGGATGAAGAGAGCTGGGGCTTACAATGGGCCTACTTTATAGGCTTTATGCTCGAGCATCTTTTTGCCCCAGATACCTGTCAAGCCCATTATATCATCAGTCTGAAGGTAGGACTGGTCCCTGTAGCTCATTACAGGGTAGGTAAATCCTTAAGCTCCTCCTCATTTGACGTTCAGACTGTCAGAATAGCATTTGAAGGGCAAGCTACTGGGAGTATCTTTTAGATGTTGCAGCCTGGGATGATGACATTGTGAATCTAGACGTTATGACTATATTAGAGGCCCAGTGCACAGATTCGTGCACCGGTGAGGTCCTTTGGCTACCTTTGTCTCTGCAGGGGGCGCATGGCTATTCCTCTCCACCTTTCTCGCTACCTGGGATTCCTCAGGAATGCCAGACTGCCAGTTTTGGTCCAATCTCCACAGGCCAGGCTGAGGGACCCTACTGGTGCATGAATCTATGCACCAGGCCTCTAGTATGCATATAAGAACTTTGGTTAATCTCTTCCCTCCCTCATGCCCGTGGGTTGAGTGTCTGCCCCCTGTTGGTCAATGTGTGTCATGGCTACTGGTCGAACAGTTGCTTAGGCATATTCTTTATAATAAGAGAGTAATATGCAAATTGACCATACCTCTGATCAAGCCACACCCACAAATCAATCAGGAGCAAATAAATCCCAACCAAGATGGCTGTGGCCATTGAGAGCAGGAGGGAGGCTGGGGTTTCCCTGACAATGGAGGAAGCCAAGCTTTCCGCCTGCCCTTGCCTGTTAGGCTTCCACTCAATGCTACAAAGTTTCAATTATAGAAGATATATCCCAACAGAAATGGTGGCAGCCACGGAGCTGGAAAGAACAGAGACTAGCATAGCCCGGGCGATGGAGGAAGCCAAGCTTCTGCAGCCCTAGCTCCTAGGCCTCCACTCTAGGCTACAAAGTTTTAATTATAGAATTTAAATAAGCCCAAACAGAAATGGCTGTCGCCACAGAGCCAGCAAAAGGTTTGGCTCCACTCTAGGTTATAAAGTTTTAATTGTAGAACATAAGTTGATCCCAGATTCCAGGGCCTCCACTTGGGTCACTGGTGGTGGTGGTGGTGGGGGGGGTGCGTGGCCAGCCTGCAAACCACCACAGGCCCCTCACCCAGGCTGCCCCATGCCCCAATGGAACCCCACCTTGATCCGGGACACTCTTCAGGGCAAACCAGCTGGACCCACCCATGCACCAGGCCTCTGTCCTTATCTAATAAGAGAGTAATTTGCAGATTGACCATCACGCCAACACACAAGAGGGCTGCCCCCAAGTGGACACATGATGGCCAAAACAAGATGGCCAGCAGGGGAGGGCAGTTGAGAGGGACTAAGCCTGCAAAGGAGGGCAGTTGTGGGCAATCAAGCCTGCAGGGAGGTCAGTCAGGGGTGACCAGGCCAGCAGAGAAGGGAAGTTGGGGGCGACCGGGCCTGCAGGGATGGCCAGTTGTGGGGGGACTAGGCCTGCAGGGAAAGACATTTAGGGACAAATAGGCTGGCAGGGGAGCAGTTAGGCATCAATCAGGTTAGCAGGCAGAAGTGGTTAGGGGCTATCAGGAAGGCAAGCAGGCGAGCAGTTGGGTGCCAGCAGTCCTGGATTGTGAGAGGGATGTCCGACTGCCCGATTAGCCCCATCCTAATGGGCAGTCGGTCATCCCTTGAGGGGTCTTAGGATTGGAGAGGGTACAGGCTGGGCTGAGGGACACACATTCCTGTGCACAAATTTCATGCACTGGCCTCTAATGGCATATAAAAGAGAATTCATGTGACTTAATAGTGGGAAGTAGGAAAAGAGCTGTCCAACTTTCTGCCTACCCACCAAGGAAATGGCTCTCACACTGAGAAGCATGCAGTCTTCGTGGCTACTACTTAGGGTACCACTTTCATGGCCCCATTCCTGGCCCTGTACTCTGTTGGGCTCCTGTTCACTTGTGAACTCCCCCAGTATCCCCCAGGAGTTCCTAGCAGATAGGAATTTGCAGTCTACACTGATTCCCAAAGAACATTTATACTGACCTTTGCTGGTCTGTCTGGGCTAGATCTCCTTCTGCCAGAGTGGAGAAGGGGCCATGGGGATGGATATAGGGATAGGGAGTGAGGTTATCTTTACTTACTATATTGTCTTCCACATCTCACTTTTGTCATCTGTTGGCACAGGAGGAAGGCGATGACTACACACTCAGTGTCCACAGGCGACCACACAGCTCCATGGAACGGCCTGAGCTGCCCGTGGAGCGGGGGCTGTCAGGTCCCGGGCAAGTGCAGGCCGAGGAACGGTTACGACCAGCACGGCCCTGTGCTGAGGAAAACTGAGCCAGCCGGTGAGGTCTGCTGTGTCCTCTGCTCCTGCTCAGCTCTTCCACCTCCCATCCTGTGAAGGATCCCGGGCCAGTTAACCGGACTGGACACGAGGGCTTAGCTGGGAGATTGTGGCAGAGAGCCAGGCTGTGGCTCAGGCCATTTTTGCCAGGTGGCCAATGGAGATCAGAAACTGCAGGCTGGACAATCACCCAGGCCCAGCCTTCCCTGACTGATGCATGAGTCCTCTCTCCTTGACCCTGCCCTGTTCCCAGTAGAATCGGCCACTCTGGCCACAAATAGGGAATGATATAGAAACTCCTTATATCCTCACCACACAATAGCCCCTTCCATGCAGTTAATGTTCTGATTTCTTGGTCTCATCACCACATCCAGTTCACTCCCTGTCTGCCCTAGGGACCTAAGTACCGACACTTAAGACTTACCAGCCATCAGCTCCATTTAGGGAGCTTCCATTCCTTTCTCCTTTGGAATTCCTCAGACTTTTACCAGAGAGGTAAAAGTCTGCTGCCTCTGGGGGATTATGGGACTATGATTTGGCCCCCTTGCTGGCCACTGTTTTCTGGGGGCAGAGCACATAGGCACCTGCCCACCTATTGGAATGACAGCATCCCTCCCCTGACCCCAGCTCTCAGCTCACCTTCCAAAGGCATCTGGAAGTGCACAAACCTCATGCATCTCTTTCCCTGGGCACCAATAATGCTACTGGCATTACCTGCTTCTCCTGTGGCTGGAGACTTCACGCTGACTGTTTCCACCTTCGGAATATTCCCAGACTAAACTGGGCCTGACCCAGCATACTCTGCCTTCTAGGAAGTGCCCAGCAAAGGGGAAAGTGGACAGGAAGAAGCACTTTCCTATCAGTCACTCCACGAAGCAATAGCTCCATGAAAGGCCTGGATTTTGTTCCTCCTCTTCCATCTTGTAGGGAGGAGGTATCGCACTTTACCAAGCTGATGCATTCCTACAGAAGTGGGCCCATGATTCCTGCAAACCAACTGTCATGATGACTTCATGGGAGGAAAGGTAACGCATGGCCATCAAGGGCCCCACATTTATGCAATTCAGAATGCAGCAAACTTTTCAGGAAGCCACATAAATACAAACTGATTAGTTTCCTTTACTGTTCACAGGGGGAAGTTAAAAAGAAGCATATACTCTTGACACTGCTATTTCATTCAGTTCAAAAAAGGGATCCCCTTTCAAAGGTTACCTTTATGAAGCAGATACTTCATAGAGTAGGGGTCAGGAAAGCTAGATTTTCTTAATGGCTTTGTATTTTGCCTCAATTTCCATCTATAAAATGAGTTATTTGAAATGGTTTCTAAAGTTCCTAAAATTGGCATTCTAAGATCTTTCTTTTTTCCATCATCCCACTGGGTGGTGATGGTGTGATTGACTTTGTAAGGTGTCAGTCATCCAAATGGGTTGGGGGAATGTGTCCTTTCCTGGGCCCTTTAAATCCTAAGGTTGGGCTCAGAGAAGCTCCACTGGCTGCATTTTTCCAGGCGGTAAAATGGTGATTGCTGATCTCTGCAGCCCTCCGAGGCACCAGTGCCATACATTATCGCCTGCTTGCACTTCCCGTAAGACCAGTTGGTGTGTCTCCTGTTCCATGCTTCTTGAGTCATTTTTTCTGCCTTCACTCTGTGGGAATCAGTGTTCATCCCCATGTCTGCATCGGACTTG
The DNA here is from genome assembly GCA_027563665.1 of Antrozous pallidus. Classification (NCBI taxonomy): domain Eukaryota; kingdom Metazoa; phylum Chordata; class Mammalia; order Chiroptera; family Vespertilionidae; genus Antrozous; species Antrozous pallidus. The sequence goes on from CM050508.1 coordinate 198,809,475, forward strand.
GCAGTGCTGGAGGCTTGGGGAGCACCTACCGTCCTTTCAGGGACAGGAATGTTCTCCCATTTCCATTTTCTGGAGTTTTGCCAATCTAAAGGCATAGTCATGATGCTTGCCTTTACTTCACATTGCTGCCTCAGATGTTCAACTTTAGATGCAATTTTCAAAACCCCTTCCTACTGGCTTCTCCTGAGTTACCAGCCAGAAACTAGCTTTCTCAAGGCTGCAACCTCTCACTTACAGCCTCTCTACCATTCTTCACTGTTTGGCAACCCTGACAGTCCAAAGGAGATCGACTTCTATGGGTGGTCAGCTAAGAGTCTCGGAAGCCCGTGGCTCTTTTCTGCGGTGGAAACACGAGTGCCAAGCCAAGCCTTCAGAGTTCTCGTCGATAATTCTCATCTTGGGCAGTGCAGCCCTGGGTTCTGGTGCTGTAGCTCCTGGTGCCAAAGTCTGGATCTTTTCATGTTTCAGCAGCATCAACATCTGGCGCGACCCAAAACGCTGTGTGGAAGAGGGACAGCTCTGATACTCTGCTGGGGCGGCTATCTTAAAATCTGAGTGCAATAAGGTTTGATTGTACCAGTTATTTCAGGATATTTTGTTTCATCTGCACATTTTCTAGAACTGCTGAAAAATATTTTAAAGAAATGTCCTCAGCATTACAGAAAATACCATTTGTAATAAAATAGCCTGTGAAGGCTATAGGCTCATTTTCTTTAGGCTTCAAATGGCTGGCAAGGCTGGCTCTCAGATTCCAAAGTTGGAAGACATGTTTTTGAAAAGCAACCGAGGTGAGACCACCTGGACCCAGGCCTCGCCATCAGGGTCTCTGGGAGAAACATCCAAATAAAAGGGAGACCTGGTAGTTGAACAGTTCTCTAATCAAGCCAAATATTCCCTGTCCCAGCCAATAAACCCACTTTATGATAGGCCTTTTCTGCAGCTTAGCTCGAACTTTCAATTTTCCTGGCAGGTATGTAGTTGTGGGAGAGTCCTAGTGAGGTGACGACCTAGCTCTCCAGAGCTGCTTTGCTGGAGGAAGTAAGTACCTGCTCTCACCTGTCTCTCGCCGTTCTGGTATTAAAAACTGGAGAAAGCTGCAGGGATCTGGGCAAAAGGAAGCAGTGGCTGTTCTGGCTTTTGAGTGGCAATGAAACAGTTGTAATGTGGGTTACAGGGATTTGCAGTGGAGCCAAGGATTCCAACCTTGTCCACAGGCAAGATTGCACATAAATCATCCCCCTCATGGGGTGTGAGGGGGTCTATATTGATCTTGGACTTGTCATCCTCGAGCAGTTTTAAGTCATTGTATTTAGCGGGTTAGTGCCAAGTGCTACCACTCTCCAATAAGGGAACAGGGACCCAGCCTCTGGTCTGGTCCCTAGCTGCCTTTTTTGGCGTGGTTTTTTGTTTTATTTTTGGTTGTTCAAGACTGCTTTGGAAGAGCTGCTTTTAGGGATTATCTTTTGAATACCCTGAGTGGGGAACAGGGTTCTCCTCAAAGCCTCATAACCAAGATCATAGGAAAGGGGCCCTATTTTCCTGCTGCTTCACAGCTCAGAACAATGTACTGAATGGAATGTATTTTTAAGAGAATAAAGTCTATTTTTTTGTATTTTAAAGATTGGGAGGGTAGGGAAGTAGCCCTCAAAAACTATTACATTATCTGTTGGTCCACACTTACTTGCTCAGGCAGGTGCTAGGGCCTCTCCCCTGGCCCTTGGAGTCTAGGTGCAGCAGCTTCTACATTCCTGCTCCAAGCATGGGACCAGAGGCCGGAACCCTGTTGCTGGAAACCAGGGCAAAGCCATGAGCAGTGCCTCAGGCTCCTTGGGTGCATGTGTCTAGTTGAAGCTGCCTGTCTGCATGTATCCTCTGGCTCCAATGCTGTCTGTTGGCTCTGCAGCACAATATGTAACCAATAAAGCTCCCTAGTTTCCACTTGAGTCAGTGATGCCATTTTTGTTGCTGTCATCTCTGTATACAACTGTTTTTTGTGTTGGTGCAACTTGTATATTTCACTGCATTTAAAATTTTCAGCCAATTACTGTAAGTAATTGGTGCTGTAAGGACTGGAAACATAGCTGAGGCTTAGCAAAGAACATATCTAGAAGCCAAAACTGAATTAGTATTAGAATCATACAGCACCTATTTTATTGCTACATTTTATTTTTAGGCTTGTCACACACAAAACGATCTTTTCTCAAGTTGCCTATGCCATCTATTTAAAAACAAACTCAAAAGCACCTAACACTAGTTCAGAACCTTAACCATCCCCCACCCTGCCCCGGTCATACTTTCCACTGTGTGCTGTTCTTACCTTTACATCAGTTATACCACTTGCCCTGATCCTGGTGTGCCAAATTTCCTAATTACTGTCACTCGCTAAGACTAGGGAAAAAGCCCTCCAGTCAGACCACCAATGTAATGTCCCTTAAATCTAAACCTCACTTAGGGAAGAACTCACTAATGGAAGTTAAATCCAATTTCTAGAAGCTGATTATATACACATTTAGCCTGCAAAGAGCCCTTGTGTAAGGAATAGGCAGATATTCTGTTCCTACAAAAAGGGACTTGGCAGATGTGATTAAAGATTTTGAAAAGGGGAGATGGTCTGAGTGGTCCAAAGAAATGACAAGTGTCCTGAGAGATGGGGGGGTCTAAAGAACAGAAGTGATGATGGAAGCAGAGATTGATGTGCGGTTAAGATGGAGGAAGGGGCTATAAGCAGAGGATACAATCCCTAGAAGCTGTGAAAGGCAAGGAAATGGAATCTTCCCTCAGAGCTTATTGGTAATTTGTTACAGCAGCGACAGGAAATAAATACACTAGCGAAGTTACCCCAAACCTTGAACCGCTCCTTATGTAGAACTTGCCAAAACTTTTACCAGTACCTTGGACAGAAGTACAGTTAGCACTTACCCATGGAGGGAATCTGGAGAATAAAGCCAGGATAGTCTGTTATCTTGTGTTTTATCTTGAGAATTCAGTTTCCCAATCTCCATATGTTCATTTTCCTCCAGTGGGGAAATCTAGCCTCACAGAGCAGGAAGCCCATTATTCTATAGGAGCCCCCTTAACCCTATATTCTGACCAAATTATTTTTCTCCTTTACATTGACATCCTCCTCATGTAAACATAGAAAACGAACATCGCCAATGGAGTAACACTTCCTGTCTTGTATATGGCTCTAACCCTAAGAGAAAACAAAAAAGATAGGACTAGTTTTATATGAAGTTTTATTCTCAAAATATAAAAAAAACCTACCACACACCAGGAGACTAAGACGTGCTCAGTCCTGAAGAGCACACGCCTCCACACTAACCGGACCAGTGCCTTCATGCCTGGCTCTGTCACTCAAAGGACACGACCTCCTTGGCCACTTGACCATCCTGAAGTTCGGCAACTGACCGGAAGCCCAAAAGCCAGGGTAGGTTCCTCAGGAATCTACTAGAACTTTGCTAGAACTTTGCTTACACAGCAAAAGACACACATGTCGGCCTCTTCCCTTAGGACACATTTGTTTCAAAGGCTTGGGGACTGCTGTGCAGGGACACCTGGTGTGGCCTGGCGAGGCAGGGTGTACATGGCTCCCAAGAACTGGTCTGCAATCCTTCCTGCTTCTCGGAGGCCACTCAGCAGAGCACCATGGACGGTGGCTGGGTAGTTACGGATTGTGTGTTCTCCAGCAAAGAAGAGTCGTGGAATTGGCTATATCAGGGAAAAAGTTGAGGAAATCAGCACGTTGCAAATATACCTTTGTTACTGTGTTAAACTTCCAAATTTCTATTGGCCTTTGAAGCTGAACTCACCCACCCCCAAATCACTAGCCCATCATTCTACTGAAAAGGGTATCCCTTAGGAGCAGGCGTTTTCTCAGAACTGACAGAACTAGGAGGGGACAGCAAAACTCAGCCCAGTTCTTACATTCCAATTTAACTCGGGGACACCCAGTTCCAAAGCTGACTTTGTCTCATGTAGGCCTACTGGAGGTGGGGGTGACTGCCCTGTCTCATGTAGGCCTACTGGAGGTGGGGGTGACTGCCCTGTCTCATGTAGGCCTACTGGAGGTGGGGGTGACTGCCCTGTCTCATGTAGGCCTACTGGAGGTGGGGGTGACTGCCCTGTCTCATGTAGGCCTACTGGAGGTGGGGGTGACTGCCCTGTCTCATGTAGGCCTACTGGAGGTGGGGGTGACTGCCCTGTCTCATGTAGGCCTACTGGAGGTGGGGGTGACTGCCCTGTCTCATGTAGGCCTACTGGAGGTGGGGGTGACTGCCCTGAACCACACATAGAGCACACAGCATTTGTTCTCACTTGGCTCAGAGCAGGTCTTCCAAACACTATTGGGAATAGGGTCAGGCATTATCTAGATAAGGGCCCAACAGTATTTCTCAGGGGCATCCTAATGCAGGAGCTGCCTTAAGTGATTGGGAGCCTGCAACAATCCTGTGAACCATTACAAAATGGGTGCAATTAAAAACATTTTTCACTTTATAAGGACAAAAATCTAAATACAGGTGGTTTAGATTGAACAAAGCCAAACTGTAAGAAATCCTGACACAAAAGATACTGCTCCTCCCTTTTCCTCTGCTCTAGGTTATTTGAAAGGGTCCGAGACCGAGTGACTAAATCTGTAACAATCAGTGGCATTTTTACCCTAAGAATCTGGGACACTGGCCTCTTCCCAAATAAGCCCAGATACAGTTCGCTAGCTTCTCACCTGTGGGGCCCCTGGAATTGAGGGGCCAGGAGTGATTGGCTGAGCCATTAAGTCGTAGTCATTCCCAGATGATCCTGCAGCCACATAGGAATAGGAGCCCCGGGCCCAGGGATCGGCACGCCAGCGAGACACCACAGTTTCCTTGGGCTAAAGAAAATACCAAGGGCAGAGGTTACTACTGGACACAAGGACAAACCAGTAATATACCTGAAAGGTGGAAAAATTGTGGTGAGTAGAGATAGAAGTTCTGAAAGGGCTGAAGAGGAAACAGACATGAGAGCCAAGTGGTAAATGCTGATGCTTTAAAACATATTAACAGAATGCTTTCAGACTGCGAGGAAGCCTGAAGTGGCACTCATGTCTGAATCCAGAGACCTACCAAGAACTTGATCTAAATTAAATTCTCTCCTACAAATTAGTATACCTCCTTTCAAAGGAATCATAAGGGTCTATAAGTGTTTCAATGGGCCTGAAGAATAGAAAAAAGTACCAAAAGATTCTCTTAAGACTTCCCTGGGGGAGTTTGGCCACTTTGAAAGGTGGAGTGTGGTGGTGGTAAGATTCCAAAAGCTGAGACGACAGACAAGCGGACAAATGCAGCAAATAACTCTGAATCCATACACACTTCTCAGTTCTGGCGGAAACTCCTGACCAAGTCCTTGTGCAGCAACTTATGAGGATATGTCAAAAGTGTCTTTTGTCCAAATCCCAGACCCCGCTTGTCCCCACTCACTCACCTGGGGCACTGCACTGCTGCCAAAAATCCCTTTGAGAATGGCCAGGCATCGGCCGACAATCACATCATCACTTATGTTCTCCATGATGCCAGCAGCTTCTCCTGCCACCAGTGCCAACAGTATTGGAGCTAGAGAAACAGAAAGGACAATTCCAGGTTTTTCTACAGGCCTTTCTCAAGAATCTCCTTCCTGGGCCCATTACTCTTGGTTCTGAAATCTGACAACCAATACACATGCACCACTCAGCTAGAGACACGTTGTTTCTGAAAAGATACACTTTCTTTTGAAAGCTCTGTACAGGAATAGGAGCAGTCTATGTACAAAAGAAATCTACCCCCAGAAGGGAGTTGGCAAACTATAGTGGTGACTCTTGTACGTCACTATTCATAACTGCAGAATGTGGAAGTTCAGATAGCATTTCAGACCTTGTTAACAAAGGAAACAAGTATCCCTGCTCACTGGAGACGGCTCCACCTTTACTCATCCATTTGGTGACTATGCAGGAGACGTAAGGGATAAACACAGTAGTAGATGCTGGGGATATAAAAACAATAAATGCGTACTCCACAGACAGACAAATATCATCTATACATATAAAAGCCTAAGTGACAGTTATGACCTAATGACTGTCACTATGATGTGCACTGAAAACCAGGGGACAGATGCTTAATGCAGGAGCTGCCCCGTGGTGGTATGCTCTCACAGCCAACCTCCCCTGGTCCCTCTCCCTATCCAGCAGGCCCCATCTGGCAGCCAGCCCAATCCTGATCAGGACTGGGCGAGATGGCCCCGACAGGCCCTGATCGCCAGCCAGGCCCAGGGACCCCACCTATGCATGAATTTCATGCACTTGGCCTCTAGTAGATATATAATTATGAACTGTGATAGAAGCTATTAAAGAAAAACACAGGATACAGAGAAAAAATACCGAGAATTTAGATTTGAAGCAGTGGAGGTATGTGTATCTTGTAAGTTCTCATTGAAACAGGAACAATTAGGTGAAGACCTGAAGGCTAGGTAGTAAGCCGTGTTGGGGAGGAAGAGAAGAAAAGTAAAAGTGCCCCAGGAACAGTATTTCTGGGCACAGGCCCTTAAGTAGAAAACAACATGGTGCAATCCAGGATTCCAGGAGAGCAGCAAGGGTGCCTGGAGTCCAGAGGAGGGAGGGGAGAGGGATGGGCTGAGGAGTGAACGAGGAGGAAGCTGAAGCAGAGAAGGGCTGGGTTAGGTGGGCCTTCTTAGTAACGGCCAAGGTAATGGAAAGCCCTCAAAAGATAAAAGCAGGGATAGCAGTTAGTGGCTGCTGGCAAAACTAGAAAGCAGTTACCTTTAAAGAGGTTCTAGACTGAGAAAAAGGGGAGAGAAGAGAGTGGCTTGGACTGGGGGGGGGGGGTGTGCAGTCAGAAAGAGGAGGAGGCAGTAGATCTGAGAGAGATGGTGAAGCAAGCACTGACAGGACTCGATAGCTTGGATGGGGGCAGGGAAAGAGCTCTCAGCTGTTGTCAGAAAGCTGTGCTCAGCGAACAAAGTGCCGTCTCTGGATTAGTGGGCCTGGCCATGTGGAGGGTGTCCGAGAAGCAGGCAGTGAGGAGCGAGGGAAAGAACTGGGGTGAGAGTCAAACTGTTAACTGATGTATCTACACTGTCAAGGCCATGCCTACTGAAACTGCTGCTCAGTCCACGTCCCACATTCTTTTCCTGGAATGAGGTCAAGTCTAGATATACTTTCTTTTTAAAGCTCTGTACGGGAATAGGGCAGTCTAACTATGTACAGAAGAAAGTACAACTGGAGTTTCATAAATACATTCTAAGGGAAGTGATTCAAGACTCGGGGGTAAGTCAGACATAAAAGTGTGAGAATGAGGAACCCCATTTCCCTTCCCGGACGCTCCCTGGGCTCACGCCTGCTGCAGGGCGGTCCTTTTCCGCTTTCTTTGGCAGAGCTGGCCTTCACCCTGCCACCTGCTCACCGCGCTTCGAGACTGCCTACCTCCTCATTCTGTCTCCACAAGTTAGCTGTGGGCTCCTTAAAGGCAGGTTTTGTGTCTTTCCCCCCCCATATCCCCAGCATCTACAAGGGGTTTCAGGAATTGCTTAGAGAGTTAATGAAAAATCCAGACAGACACACACACACACACACACACACACACACACACACACACATATATATATATATATATATATATATATACACACACATACACATATTTGAGAAGAACCAGAATATCCTTAATTCTGTATTCCTTTAAGGAAATGAGAACGATCAAAGCCAGAAAGCAGTTACCTTTGTAGAGGTTCCAGAAGAGGAAGAGCTCGCCCCTGCTGGCAGTCGTGCTGCCCACATGGCCGAACAGATTGACACTCGGATCCCAGAACACCCGGTCGAAACACAGCACCACCTGTCACAAAAAACGCGCGGGAGCTGGCAACGGGGCTCCAAGAACACGGCTTTAAGCACAGCTATGCTTCAGAAGAAAGTACTTTTTCTTCCGACATTATTTACATTTCTTCTAATCTTAAAAAAAATAATTTTAAAAATATTTTTACTAATTTTACAGAGGAAGGGAGAGGGAGGGAGAGAGGAAAAAAACAAACATCAGTGATGACGTGCCTGCTGCACGCCCCACACCGGGGAGCGAGCCTGCAACCTAAGCATGTGCCCTGATGAGGAATCGAACTGTCCTCCTGGTTCATAGGCTGATGCTCAGCCACTGAGCCCTGCCGGCCAGGCTAATGCACTCTTACTGTAAGTCTGGAAATCCTTATTGCAAATTTATTACTTAGAATGATATTTAGGCTCTCTTTTTACAGGCATGGGTTTGTGAAGTGACCTCAGAAGACGACGTCCTCAAAAATATTTTATGCATAATTAGGCAATGGAGTGAATGGACAGGACTCACCCTCTATCAGAATTGAGAGCACAAGATGTATAAAAATGCAAACCCTTCTGCCCAAGTGGAGGGCAGCTAGCTTGGCACTTGTACTGTGGGCACGAGACAGGTGTCGAGGGCAGGTTACCTTGTTAAGGTTTCCAAATCCCATCCTTTGAACTGCAGATGTTTTCCACTCGGGAAGAGGAGGCACAAACTGCACGGCGGGTGGCTGCTGCTTCAACACCCCCAAGGGGAGGGTACAGAGGACCGCGTCACACTTGTAAATAAAGGTCTGGCTGGTAGAGCGGGTATTCACAGCTATCACTTCACATCCTGCAGGGGTTTGAGGGAAAAGACTTTCCTGGTGAGGAGGACGGTATTGATGAGGGTATGGAACATTTAGTGTACAGTAGGCTCTATATGCCATCCCAGTAAAATTTTAAAAAAATATATATTTTATTGATTTTTTACAGAGAAGAAGGGAGAAAGAAAGTCAGAAACATCGATGAAAGAGAGACATCGATCAGCTGCCTCCTGCACACTCCCTACTGGGGATGTGCCCGCAACCAAGGTACATGCCCTTGACTGGCATCGAACAGAGGACCTCTCAGTCTGTAGGCCGATGCTCTATCCACTGAGCCAAATCGGTTTCGGCCATCCCAGTTAATTCTTCACACAAGTCCAATAGTGGTTCTATCCACTATTTATAGAAAGAAACTGATGCAGAAGTGAAATAACACAGGTAATAAGTGCCAGGATTCAAATCCTAATGCTCAGAGTCCTTGCTCTTCATCACTGTACTATCTTATCTGCCTGACACAGACCTCCTGGACCGGATAACTTACTAAAGTTAAGTAAATTTATACCAAAATTCAGAGTAAAATGTTGTCCTGAGAGAACCAATAACGCCTCCACTGTGGGCAGTTGCCTGCGCACTGAGAAAAAGAACGACAGCAGAAGCCTGGGTACAACCCAAGGGCTGTGGCTCGGAACTGCGGAGCTTGCTATTCCTGGGAATGCACTGTGATGCTCAGCTCGCCAGAACATGAGTGAGCTCAAAGCTGGCCACAGAAAAGGCACTGAAAGTAGGTTCATCTTATTTATTCTCACGTGAGCTTGATGTTTTTCTTCATTGAATGACTATTTATGCATCTTCAAAACTATACATAAATAGTTCAAATAAGTATGAGATCTTACTACATGTCCATTTTCTTTCTATTTAAAATCCTCATCTGAGGATTTTTGTCTTAAAGAGAGAAGAAGGAAGTGAGGAGGGAGAGAAGGAAAGGGAGAAGAAGAGAAACATTGATCGGTTGCATCCTGTAAGCATCCTGACCAGGGATTAACCCACCACAACCTAGCTATGTGCCGTCACTGGGAATCAAACCCACAACCTTGATGCTCCAACCCACTGGGCCATCCAGCCAGGGCCATGCCTATTTTCTGTGGAGAAAATGAAAAAAGCTATTCTTGCTATTCTTCATCTGCAGCGCATATAAAGTGGTAGATCTTTTCAACATCATCAGCTAGAAAGCTGTCTCTGAAGGGAAAATTTAAATGCAAAATGGTTTCAGCAGTTACAAAAAAGTATTTGTGGTGATCTCAGAAACTCTAGAAAAGGGGCCATGGAGGGCAAGACTAGTGGCCACATTTCCATTTGTGATGAGGCCCTCAGAGGGGAGCGACAAATTACCATAAGGAGTTCCAAAGGTGGGCAGACAATGGATTCTCTGCATTCCTTATTAAATGTACCTCAATCTAGCAATAAGGAGCATTGAGCCTAAAGTCACAGTCATCAGGGCAATCAGGAGTCAACTCAGTAGCAGGACTGCTCCCAGAGCTAGAACGCAGCCTGAGCCACTAGCCCACCTGAGTAGGAGAAGCCAGAATGGATCCGAAGACCCTGTTGCAAGACGAAATGTGGTGTGGGTTCCACTGGAGACGAGGGGCCCAAGTTCTGGAACTTAAGAATATACTTAGCAAAATTAAAGCCAAACTCACTGGCTGTTATTATACTATCAACTAATTCGTGTATAATTTGTAAACTAAAACTTGCCTCAATTTTCTGGTTTACTCCATGATGGGGTTATAATCTCCAAAGGCTCTATGCGCTCAATCCTTTTGTAAATGCAAATTTTAAAACTTAGGAGACATAGTTTATAAGACATTGTATCAGGAAATGGCCTAATACTTTTCCTGTAGTTCCAACTCAAAAGATCAGCATCGTGTGCTCTCTCGCACCAGTAAAGCAATGACATACCTGAAGCTGTGTAGCGAACCTGCCGAACTGCTGTATTCAGTTTAATATCTAGGCCTTCTGCTAACGCCACAGGCACACATGAGTAGCCATTCCTCACTGTCAGGTGGCTGCCCGTAAACTCAAAGTCATCATCCTAAAGAGGAGAGAAAAGGACACATTTTCACACTTTCAAAATCTAATTTATGCTATTTATACTGAGTTCTGTAAAATAAGGCTAAAAACACCAACTTGTGGAAACTGTCAATGTAACAGTTATAGTGTGGAAACTGTCAATATAATGCAGAAATTAAAAACCATCACTCCAGCCCAGCCAGTATGGCTTACTGGTTGAATGTTGACCCATGAACCATGGTTCTCTCTCATCACTGATGTTTCTATTTCCCTCTCCTTTCAAATCTGAAATCTATAAAAATATGTTGGGTTTTTTAAAAACAACAGTTACTCCATATTCAACTATAGCTGCCCCAGAAAACTGAAGGGAGAAGAAAAAAATGCTCAGATGTCCATAATGGCTATCTTTGGGCAGTGAAAGTAGGAAGTTTCTTTTTCCCCTAAATAGAGGTGTGTGTGTTTTAATGTTTTTATTTATTTGAGAGGGAGAGTCAGAGAGAGAAATGTCGATGAGAGAGAACCACTGATTGCTGCCTCCTGCACACCCCCTACTAGGGGTCAACCCCGCAATCCAGGCACATGCCCTGACTGGGATTCGAACCATTGGTGCATGGGTCTATATTCAAACACTGAGCCACACAGCTGGGCTAGACAGAAGTTTTATCATCATGGGGGTGGGAGAGGGAAGGAAGCTGATTCAGTAAATTCAGACAATCGGGTACCTTTTTTGTTTGCTTTTTTAAAAAATGTATTACAGACTTGGTAAGATATCAGATTCACCATCCTAATTACGTTTTCTTTTACCCAAGAGCAAAATCCATTTTTATTCCTTAAACTTACATGTTTTAAAGTTGATAAAAATTTCCTAGAGTCAGATGAAGGCAATCCAGGATTATAAAGATTGGCCCAAGATGATTTATATAGTAAAGAAGTCAAGATTTTGCCTGGAAGAATTACCCAAATGATCTAATTTCTTTGAATTTACTAAAAATTTTTCTATGTAGAAAAACTTTTGAAGGCTAGTATTTTTGATTTCATGAGATTCCTGGGGAAAATATACCACAATTCTTAGGAATTAGATAAAATACTGGGTTGAGAGCAAAAATACTAAATGACTCATCTGTTCATCTATGGATCAGTTCGAATCACCTACATTTAAAAACTTAATACAATTACAAATAGATACGTATTGAAACTCCAAATGATGAAAGTTATTAGGACAATCTAATTTAGTCTTTACATAAAAAACCACAAAGAAAGTGGGAATTCTGCAAGATTTTTACCACTAACAAGTTCAATCCTCAGTGTAATTCAGGTACTAACGAATACCAAGATATAATCTAAAGATTAAGAAGTCAAAATAATCCTACTAGGAAAATGTATAATGAAAACATGTAATAAAAGTGTAATATTTACTTCTGCACAGTCTCAAGTCGTGCCAAAGTCTCAGATTTAGAGATTGGTCCATTCAGCATCTAAGAAGCCATGTGACTTCTCACCAATTCAAGAGTAAGTCACCATTATAATACTTAAGAATAATGTGACAAAATATTTTATCAAGCTCAAGGACTAGAAGTCAACAAGAAGATGACAATCACTCTAAATTAGATCTATAGACTCAATGCAATCCCAAACTCCCGTAAGTTAATTTTTTAATAGAAATTGATTCTAAAATGTTTATGGAAATACAGACCAAAAATATATCAAAAACAATTTTTAAAAAGAACAAAGCTGAAGAACTTATATTACCTGATTTCAAGAAATAGAGCAACCATAATCAAGGCAGTATGAAAGTGGAATATGGATGGATAAACAGACTCACACATGGTCAACTGATTTCAACAAAGGTTTCAAGACAAGTGAAGAAAAGACAGTGCTAGAATAATTAATTAGATAACTACATGGAAAAGTATGAGCTGTAACCTCACCTCTCACTATACACAAAAATGAACTAAAACGGATCATAGACCTAACATAAAACTTTATGAAGAAAACTGGAGAAAATTATTGCGACCTTTGTTTAGACAAATAATGTTCAGGATTTTACAAAACACACAAAGCCTGAAAGTTAATAAAATAGGACACTCATAAAACGTAATAAAACTTTTGCTCTTTTAAAGACACCATTTATAAAATAAGGCAAGCCTGCTGACTTGTAGGAAATACTTGCAATACAAATCTGACAAATTGTATCCAGAATTTGAAAAACATGAACTCTCTGCCGAAACCGGTTGGGCTCAGTGGATAGAGCGTCGGACTGCGGACTGAAAGGTCCCGGGTTCGATTCCGGTCAAGGGCATGTATCTTGGCTGCGGGCACTTCCCCAGTAGGGGGTGTGCAGGAGGCAGCTGATCGATGTTTCTCTCTCATCGATGTTTCTGACTTTCTATCCCTCTCCCTTCCACTCTGTAAAAAAAAGCAATAAAATATATTAAAAAAAGAAAAAGAAAAACATGAACTCTCACAATTTAACAAGAAGATAATCAGATTTTTTTAAATGAAAAAGAAAGATCTGAATAAACTTTTCATAAAAGAATTGACATATGCATGGCCAATAAATACATGAAAAGATGCTTCAAATTACCAATCATCAGGGAAATAAAAATTAAAACAATGAAACATCAGATGGGGGGTAAGGGAGGATGGGGGGAGGATATGGGGGGGGGGAGGAAAACATATGTACTATTATTAAATATAAGTTATATTGTAAAAAAAAAAAGAAACATCAGAATGGCTAAAATTTTTAAACTGGCAGGACCAAGTATTGGTGATGATATGGAGCAATTGGAACCTCCATACATCACTGATATAAATGCAATTTGGGAAACAGTTTAGAAGTTTCTTATAAAGCTTTATAAAAACTTATTTTCCATAAGATTCAGCAATTTTACTCCTATTAATCCAAGAGAAACACATGAATGCTTATACCAGCTTCAATCATTTACAGCCAAAATGGAAACCCACATGTTCATCAATGTACCAATGAAAAGACAATCTGTGATATCCTATATCCTATATAATAAAGAGGTAATATGCAAATTGACCACCACACCCTCATAAAATGGCTTGCCTATGACCAGGCCTGTAGGGGAGGAACGAGCAAACGACTGAACAAGCAGGCTGCATGGGGTGACCAGGCTGGCAGGGGGTGTGTGTAGGGGCAACAAGGCCGGCAGGGGGGGCAGTTGGGGGTGTCCAGGTCAGTGTGTGTGTGTGGGGGGAGTCAATAAGAGGCAATCAGGCTGGCGGGGGGGGGGGAGGCAGTTAGGGGCGACCTGGTAGGCAAGAAGGCAGACAAGCAGTTAGAAGCCAGTAGTTCAGGATTGCAAGACCAGGGTTAGATCCCTGGGATCAGGCCTAAACTGGCAGTCGGACATCCCCCAAGGGGTCCTGGATTGGAAAGGGTGTAGACTGGGTTGAGGAGACGGCCCCCAACCCAATATTTGTGCACCGGGCCTCTAGTATCCATATAATGGAATACTACCAAACAATAAAAAGGAACAAACCACTGATATACATAAAAACTTTGCTAAGTAAAAGAAGTCACACACAAAAGGCTATATATTGCATGATATTGTACTGTATAGTTCAATTTATATGTAATTATAGGAAAAGCAAATAGGTGGTTGCATAGGGCCAGGAGCAGAAGGGCTGGGGAGTAACTGCAAAGGGGCAAGAGGATGTTGAAAATGTTCTATTCTTGACTATGTACGTTTGGTAAAACCAAACTGCTCACTTAAAATGAGTTTTATTGTATGTAAATTATCTTTCTTAATAAAGCTGTATAAAAACACACAAACAAATGAACAGTTTAAGAACCCTCTCCAAGACATGTGCAAAAAATAAATGATAAAGGAATTTTACCTGATCCCAATGTTTAAGGGAGAGTGTAGAAAGAGGTGTGGCATTAGCAAATTCAAGATTTGCAAAATGCCAATCAAGTATCTGTCTGTCTCTTGACGAGAGGTATACATCACTGCAAAATGACAACAAAGGAGTGCAAGGTTATTAAAAGACCTCACTTCACTATTATGCTCAGTAGGCGAACGTGGATGATCTCAGTAACTGTGTGACAATCTAAACCTGGGACTGTGCTTGATGTGAAAAAACTCTGAGTCAAAAAATAGGACCTGCGCTGTCTTATTAACCCCTTTATTCCTGATACCTGGAACAGTGTCAAGCCACTACAGAAAGCAAATTACAATTAGGCCTCATTTGCCTGAAAAAAAGAAAAGAAAAAAAGTCTTCTTTATATGGTTGCATTATAAAAGCATATTGGTTGTAAAAATGTGTTTATATTTTAAAGCATGGACTTTTTGGCAAGAATGGGCAGCATCCCCGACTGCAGAACAGAACAGATACATGTGGAGGCCAGGTGCAATATGGAGCATCAGCATTCAAGTATTCACTATCAAAAGCCAATGGAAATAAAGTGTAATACTTTCCTACTCCCCAGAATTATGGGAATTTGAAGCAATACCACTTTCTATGCCACTCAAGGAAGACAATTTTCATTGACTACACTTTCATTCAAATACATATATCAGATTTTATGAAGGTTATCTTAAAAAACAATATATTTAAGTATCTAGGACTTTCTTACACATTAAAACATAAGACTAGGGGATTTAGGAACCTGAGAAGCATAGCTGACCACTGAACAACTCTGGGCTAAGGGCACCGATCACTGCCCCCAAATATCTGGGGAGAGCTGGATTCTCCCAAAACTTAACTACCAAGAGCCTACTATTGACAGGAAGCTTCACTGATAATCAATTAACACATATTTGTATGTTATGTGTATTATATGCTGTGTCCTTATAATAAAGTAAGCCAGAGAAAGGAAAATACGTACATAAATTTTATGCATTTGTGACATATCTAACTTTTTCTTTTTCTAGATTTCTAGGTTACGCAGTTGTCTGCACGTTTTTGTTTTTGTTTTCAAATTGTTGTAAATCTCCAAAATTTTTCCCCACTATTATTACTGAAAAATTTCCACGCATAAGTGGACCTTAGCAATTCAACCTGTGTTGTTGAAGGGTAAACTGTAGTCCACATGCACAAATAGCTTACATTTATTAAACAACTTACAATCCATTCGCTTCACACAAATAAAACCATGGTGCTTTATAATTTTCTCTCTAAATCTAACAGAAAGAACAGCAAACCCTAGCCTTCTGAAAACGCCACTGTTTTTTGGTTTTTTTTCCCTTACCTTGGGGGATTGGCTTCCAATTCTTGAAGTTTTTCTTCTAGTTTTCCTTGCGTTTCAGCTAACTCATCATATTCCTGATAAAATGAAGAGAACCTGTTGATCTAAACGTGTCAGAGACCAACCTAGGTATTTATACCACAAAATGTAAGGTCTGAACCACATCCACGACCCTCGTCATATCCACGAGTGTCTCAGCTGAAGGCTGGGTCAGGGCTCGTTATTCTTGGAGACAAACATTATAATTTGTGAGCCTGAAATTAAGATTGGAGGTGGGAAGGTATAGCAATTACCACATCCCTAGCACGGAGTGCTTTGCATCCCCTAATTAGTGAGTTAGTATTAATACCATGTAACAGATGAGGTGATTAAGGAGCCCAAGGCCTCTTGGCTAGAAGATACTAAATTATGGATTTCAACCAGATAGTTTGATTCCAAATGATTCTGTAGTCCATGTTCATTATCATTATTCTAAACTGTCAGGGATAAACTCTACCAAAGGGCTGAAATGAGATATAAGTAGCTAAAGGACGAGATTGTGAAAATAAAGTAGGAATCCTGCAGAAAAAGTAGATCTCAAACCAAAGTAACCCATTAAGTCCCCAATGCTCCTGTGTACAAGCCCTCTTTGCATTATAGGTACTTGTGATTGGCTAGTGGATCTTTTCCAACGTTTCTCAGATCTACACTATTTCTTAGGATTCCAAATAAAACCAACTGGGCATATGTGCATGTGTACCACACCTTGCACAGGGCAGTCAGATCCCTGTGTTTGCTCTTCACTAAGAACTCAGCAGTGATATCCCTGGGCGGCTTGACTTCAGATGCTTCTTTGTATTGCTGATGGAGCTCTTTAATTTTCTCTTTCAAATTTACCATCTATGAGGGAAAAATAGAAATTTACCATTCCAGATAGTGAAGTCATTCGTCTCTAAATCATGTGGTTTGGCAACTGCCCCCAAACTGCTATTATACCAAACAGGTCCTTGGAATTATTAAATGCCTCTTCTATATCATGATATTTTAGAACAGGAAAAACCCCTATATGACTTACCACAGAGATATCCCACCACTCTAAGATAAGTGAGACTGCTTCTATCTTCCAGAACACATGGCAGAACTAGGAGTGTCCCATTAATTAAAAAAAAATTATATACACACACGTACAAATTAATTTAATTTCCAGGGAAAACAAAGTACTATAATGTAACTTAAACTTCTTGTTTTGGAAACCACGATTTGTTGTTGTTGTTTTTTAATATATAAAAGGTCAAGTTATCACGGAAAGTGACTATTCCCAGGTTTGATCTGGTCAGGTTTCTGATGGTACTACAGAGTGGGGGGATGGTTAAAGCTTGAGATGAGGAACCCCACAGCTGGCCATTCTCTGGCCACTCATCTCTCTTCATCTGTACCAGCATCCTGAATAAGGAGTGCCTGACAGGATGAAGAAACGAGGCCCAGTGAGAGCGAGGCAAGAGAAGAGTCTAGTCACAAGATGCTCCCCGGTTTTGCATGACAACTCCCACAGGAGCTGTCCCACCTCACATTTCTCCCTGAGCTGGTATTACGTTTGCAGCTGACAGGATGGGGACAGTTTCCTAGTCTGGAGGGTGCTGTAAAGAGCCCTCAATAGATCTACTATTTGGCACAAGCGAAGTAACTATGGCAAAGAATATGGTCTTGGCTGCTGACCCGTGGTCATCAGTAGAAATCTGGCCTCAGGACAGCTGATTTCCCTCCCATCCCAGAATCCAGCAGAGGGCACGGGGTCAGCTTTACAACAGCCGGTTTACCAGTAAAGCTGCACCAAAGAGTGACAGATAAAACTGCCTTTTGCTAGTCATTTTTTCTCAAGAGTGATGAGTGAATCCTGGTACTTTTAACATTTCTAAAAGGTTTTTTCTTTCCTACAAATGTACCTTCAGCTATGAAAACAAAACAAAACAGAATTTCACCTTATTAAGAAGCTCTTTCAATTCCTCCTGAGTTTTCACTATCTTCTTCCAATGTTCAATCTGCTCATCTTTAACATGCTTTTCCTGTAACCTAAGAGAGACGATTCGCATGCTCTGGTCATACAGTCAGCTTTGTAATGCAAGGCCAGCATCCATAAAAAATATTTAAGAGTATCAAGGCCCACTGATATTTCTAGTACTCTGGAGCAAGAAAGTTGGCTGGGGACAAATTATTTTCTAGGCTAGGTTAAATACAGTTTAGTGCCATAAAAGTGAATTTTAGAATTTAGAAGGGTCTTAGGTATCATGTAATTATTTTAAATGGTTTTACTTTTAGAATTAACTATTTCACCTGGAAATAAGCAACAATTAGCTCAAATAAGACTTGATGGAAAACTTAAAACAAAAATAGCAAATCTCTAAATGGAAATCACTAGACAATAGCAGTATTGAAGTACTTACTGAATAACAACTTCCAATGCCTGGCCAAGGGACACAGGCTTATTATTGAGGACATTGAAGTCTAGTTGATGACTAAGGTAAGATGTAGCTTCTAGCAACCGGTTAAACTCTTGTTCTACCATTTCATCTTTCTCTTTAGGAACCTGAAAATCCGAAGTATAGCAGAGTTGGTCCTTATAATACGAAGCATAAATAACTACCCATGAAAACACAAATGCTGTACAGATTAAAAGGTTTCTCTAAGAGGAAACCTTTGAGGACAATGATTTAAATTTCCTTTCTATGGAGTGGTCAATTCTATTAAATGAGATGAGATGTTTTTGGCAGATACTCTCCTATTCTCCCAGTTTTGCCCCCAGACCTGGGGCTCTGTCTCCAATAACACCCCAGGACTCGGGCTGATGCTGCCTGACTATGTGGCGCTAACATGCAGAGATAAATAAGCTGGGCTGACGTGCAAACAGAAGCTAGAAAAGGCCCAGAGGACAAAACCTGTGTCCGCACGCCTCCCAGCAAAAGGGAAAACGGACAAAGAAGAACCCTGAGGCACCTGCTTCCCCTCAAAGGAGAGTTTATGGTGGGAGTAGGAAAGAGAGAAGTGAAGTTCATGGCAATAAGCTATTAATTTGCAGAGGAATAGTGTTTTAAGGCACCAATTAAGTTCAGAATTGAATGTCCAAAGCTCAGATTGAGTGACCCAAGTACCAGGTCTGGCTCGCTGTGGTGGAGGAAGGGAATACACTGCAGAGCAGATCAAGCTGCAAGACCACGCTCCCGGGCCCTGCCGCCAGTTAGTGGAGACACATACCTCTGTGACTACTACTTAACTCAGCCCCCAAGGAAACTATCTGCAATTCCATTGCAGATTTCATGACAGCAGCGAGAGAAAAAGCACATCTAATCCAAGCATCTCTTGCCATGATAAGCGGGGCATCAACTGGGAAGTGGAATTTAAATTATGAATTTCACTTTACAGACAACCTAAAATTGGTAACAAGAAAACAAAAATTAAAGGCCTAAGGAACACTAAGGCAGGGGAGAAGGAATCTTTTACAACCGGAGATAACGGATTGTGGGTAAGATCATCACAGTAAGAATCTCTCTCTTGGTTGAAACTCCTCGTTTTTGCCCTTCCCAATTAAAAGATGATTTTTGAAGCACAAGCCTCTGCCCCTTCACTGATAAGTAACCCATATAAGTCCATATAAGCCAGGGGCTGGCAAAAAGAATGTGGCAAGAAATATAATCTGCACCAAAACAAGAAAAAAGGGAAAAGGACTACAACTGTCCTTTGAAACTGTAAATATGACAGACACCATAAGTGATTCAATCAAAAGCATGTCTTAAAGCATCAAAAGACCACACAGAAGGAATCAAGAAATCTCATTAGCCTGAGAAATGTCCATCCCTGAGAATCTTCTGGTTTATACTGAGAAATAAGGCAGAGAATCGGACTTGGGACACGTGGTGCCATTACACAGCAGGGTGGTACATA
This sequence comes from Antrozous pallidus, assembly GCA_027563665.1. Classification (NCBI taxonomy): domain Eukaryota; kingdom Metazoa; phylum Chordata; class Mammalia; order Chiroptera; family Vespertilionidae; genus Antrozous; species Antrozous pallidus. Next base: position 198,829,306 of record CM050508.1, read on the forward strand.
GGATTCAGATGCATCTGACCTCCTATTCAACTCCATGCTCAAAGAAAGGAGCTCTTGGTGACAACCCTACTTGTTCTGATTACATGGCTCTCAGAGCTGATGGAAGAGGCCATTTCGTCAGGAATTCCATTTACTTTCTCATGAGCTACTTTCCTCACTAACGTGATGGTCATATATAGAGCAGCTCAAAGCAATGCTGGAATTTCGCTCAGTGTAATTCGTGCAATGATGCTACAAAATATGGCTCTATAAACTCTAAATTTGGAGCGACTTTAAAAAAGGAAACAATTACATTTTCTACTGATATCTACTAGTACAGCTAGATCTTAATTAACAGATTATAGATGCAATGTGTCAGACTGCTTTTCCTGGAGTAGAAAAAGGTGACATTTCTGTGTGGCTTCCAAAATGTCTGGTAAGGGGATGCTGTAGCAGCAAGAGGGATCAGATCACATGTGCCTCTGCAACAGGGCAGAATGTGCCGATACGCAAGTGAGCAAATGGTGCAGATTAAAGCTCTTCCAGTGTCGACTGGACAGCCTGCTTCAGACTGGACAGCTTTAATCTTTGCAGTGAGGCTGACCATCACACAGGGAAGTTCATACTGGAAAATATGCAGCACTCAGGCTCAGTAATTGGGGTCCAGGGTGTGTGGTAGAGAAATATTTAAAGGGACACTGTCAAGGTTAAAGGGACCAAATTTGACCTTTTGTTTCTTCCCTCTTTGCTAAGCAGCCCACTTGATTCATTACACTTTCCCCTTTAGTCCACCCACTGCCCCCACAAAAAAACCTAACTTTTTACATGTGCTTTCAATGACAAAAACTCAAATGGCACCAGCCCAACATATAGGCGCAAATCTGCAACAACAAACCAGTGTGAATGTATGATGGAGAGGACCTTTGGAAGGGAAAGATTCAAGTTTCAAGCTTTTAATGGGTTACTATAAACAGTGAGGAAATGACTTGAAAAATCATGAAAAAAAAATACCTTGACAGTGTCCTTTTAACCAGTGCAGCAGAGAGAGAAATAAACTGTAAATAACAGCCCAATAGCCACGTCAAATTTCATTTTTACGACAGCAGTAACATCAAGGCTTTAAACACACAGCATGACAAAAGCATTGTTAGCTTAGAAGCTGCATCCACCAGAGAAATAAGGGACAGACTGTACAGAGACCAAAATGGGAAAGTCAAGGCATAGAAACGGACCAAAAAAAAAAGCCAGTGTGGAGAGGAGGGCGGTGGTAAGGGAGATGTGATCAGAGAGCAGTGAGGAATAAAGCAAACGTAATAAAAGAGAAAAAGAAACACAGAACAGTAACAATAACAACAAACAAACAAAAACTAAACCAAAGGTCACTGCCACGTCTGACTGACGTCGGGACCACATGACTGCATCTCCGGTACACCATCTAACTCGAGGCTCCACGGAGGAGACAGTAAGAAACAGCCAGCAATCCGGCCCCAGCCAGTTTCTGCCTAAACAGTTATGGGAGTGTTGCCAGTGAGACCAGAATGTTTTTCATTTACTTAGAATTCCACTTTGAAATTAAAGGAGTATTTGAAAAATAGTAAATAAAATACTTGTCCATTAATCAACTCTGGGTGAAAATCAAAAGGTGTTGTTGATATATTTAAATTTTGAATCTGTTTCTAAAATTAAGCTAGCTTGGATATGCACTATTTGACATAGCCAGACAATGAAGAGCACTTTTGCAAATGACAACCTTTAAGCACCCCCTAAATAAATACCTGCTCCCTTTGGTGAGAATTGTTGGGACTATCTTAGTTCCACAAGTTATTGTGGAACACAAAATGCAATAATCCTAGTTTTACCTGACCATTCCATTCCAGGTTCTTAAATTGTACCTTGAAAAAGAACTCAACAAATGCTTGCAAGAGTTAGGCTCTGTGTTAGACAGCAGCTGGATTTCTGTCACAACACAGCAAGAACATACTAAACACGCTAAGCAAGCAGTTTTTCTGAAAGAACCTTTGATACAGTTTTCTAGTAAAGAATTAAACAAAAAAGATATCATTTGAATCAGATTTTGATATGACTTGTCAAAGCCATTTATTTCCCTATGAAAAGCTCCATATACACAGTTTCTTCAAAGACTAGGAACATTTGGTAAGTCTCATTGCTCTAAATAGGCACAATTCTGATTGTTTTGGTCCTGTAGTTATATGGAACATTCCTGAATGTGGCCGAGGGAAGGACAGCCTATGCATCTAGCCCATGCAGAATAAATTTAGCAAGAGCCAAGCAACTTTCTGGACAAGGCCCCTGATTCTGCAAGAAGTTATCTAAAAAAAAAAAAAGACACTCTCCTTAGTTCTACCTCTGGTTGCAATCTACCATCACAAACTCTTTAGGTCTACAAAAACATGATGTCCTTCCAGTCTGCAGAAGTTCTGAAGCAGCAAAGCAGAATGGAGTTGACTGCAGCTTGGTTCTGGGTACAGGAAGTTCTGAGATTTAGCCAGTGAAATCCTTAAAAAAAGAGTAACACATTGAAAAAAGCTGTAATGGTCAAACCTGGCCAACAGAGGCCACAATCTCCTCCTCCAGGCACTTCTAGAATTATAATAAGACAAAAATTTAGATTGGTTCTTTTGGAAAAATCTAGAAGAAGAAATTTGTATCTGAACACTCTCTAAATCAGGTTCCCAAATCCTAAAGGGAGAATAAGTGCAAGTATATCCCCAATCCAAAAGTTTAATGTAATTCTATAAATGGAGGCTTTTATCTTTAAACTCACAGGGACCTTTTAAAAATTATGCAAATATTGGACTTCCCTAAAGCAGTGAGTAGGCCATGTGGAGAAGGTACGCACAATGTGTGTAAGGGCTACCCTAGCAATCATAGCCTACAGTAGAGGCACTCAGGAAAGTCCTATTAAATGCATAAATTGGCATAGTTTGGAAAAGCAAAGTCAGTATTATAACTATATTTTAGGGGAAAATACCGATTTTGCAACCTCAGGAACATTAAAGGAAGGCAGGAGATTTTTGCATTTACAAAAAGCAGGGATTGGCAGGCATGATTGTAAAGGGTAGAAAAAGAATGCCTTAAAGACACCGAATTCCACAAAAGAAGATGAAAGCTGAAAAGACTAACAGGCCTGTGTCAAAAGTATTGTCGTCTAAGCGCCACTCCACACGGACACAAGTGAAACCTGGCTGCCTGCTGGCGCTGGGCACACCCAGTCAATGGCTTTGGAAAAGATGGCCACCTGTTACCTTTCTAGTATGCTTTTTCTTCCTTGTAATAGCTGAATCATTCAAGAAAACCAATGCAGTGTATGTTTTTCCGAGTAGTTTCTGAGTCTCTGGATCTCAACTTGGCAATAACTTTGCTCCGCTGTGTTGCAGAATGTAACAGCACTGCAGGAATTTGACTAAGATACCTTTCCATTACTCAAAAGAAGCCAAAACAAAACTAGAATCTAAAGCCCCCAAGTTACCAGCTGGTGTACAGGAGATGCAAAAAATTCAGTCACTTCCCCCATCTCCCCAACAATCCATGTTTGTGTGGTTGTTGTTTATTTGTTAATCCTCACCCGAGGATATTTTTTCCCCATGGATTTTTAGAGAGTGGAAAGGAGGGAGAGAGAAACATCTATGTGAGAGATACACCGATTAGTTGTCTTCCATACACACCCCGACAGAGGCCGGGGATCAAACCTGCAACCCAGACATGCGCCAGGAATCAAACCCGAGACGGTCTGGTATGTAATCACACTGGCCAGGGCAACAATCATGTTTTGAGTCCCTTCACTTGTGACTCCCAAAACGTACCTGAATTATTCCCCTATTTCCCAACCATGTTCACATCCACTTAATGCTGATTAAAGTACAGTTCAGAGTACAATTCCATCATCAGTCGATCTGAAGGCAGCAGCTAATAGAAACTTCTATTTATAGGGATATAGTATCTTGTATTAGAACTAAAGAGGGAAATCCTTGCTCTAGAACCCAGAGCCATAAAATAAGCTTTCCCTGTAAAAGCTGCTCTAGCTGTCAGTGCAGGATCAGATAGAACAGAGATTCTCTATCAGGGATTCTTGTGATTCAAACAACAAGGTAACAAAACAAAAATACTGCTATGTAATTTTTCCCTACAACAGCAAAGCGTCTGAATATGTCCTTAAGACAAGGGATATTACTTTTTTTGTTTTGTTTTTAAATATATTTTATTGATTTTTTACAGAGAGGAAGGGAGAGGGTTAGAAAGTCAGAAACATCGATGAGAGAGAAACATCGATCAGCTGCCTCCTGCACACCCCCCAGTGGGGATGTGCCCGCAGCCAAGGTACATGCCCTTGACCGGAATCGAACCTGGGACCCCTCAGTCCGCAGGCTGACGCTCTATCCACTAAGCTAACCGGTTTCGGCTGCAAGGGATATTTCTGAATTAACGCTGGCTTTGTAGAAGATAAGAATTTATTTTTTTCTGAGGGTGTCCATAAATAATGAAGGAACACACCCACTGTGTTAGACGGTTTACTAGAGAAAAATCAATAGCTGGGTGAATGTTCACCCAGGTGGACTGTGCTGTCTTCTTAAAGTAACTGTTAAGAATGCTCTCTGAAAAGGAGACCCAGCTGATGCAGTCAAACAGCCATTAGAGTTGAGTCTACTTACCCATGTCCCTACCTTCCCCGAAATATCAACCAGGCGCAGCACAAATATGAGAATTTGAGCTGGGACCCCAAGCAATGAATCCTGGTTCTACAACTAACTGACTGAGGTAATGACATTAGGCAAACACATGTTTTAGCTTTAGATTCATCCCCTGCAAAATGGGAGAATGAAGCAACTCACCTACCAACTCCTTAGATTTCTAAAGCCATGAAGCATAACTGTAACTATAAGCACAAATTAATGAACTATAAGCTCTTAGCACTTGTCCTATAAACTAAAAACCAAGTCTTCTTGTCAACAGTTGTCCATTCATACTCGGAGCTAGACTACTGGGGACGGTAAGCTATAAAAACATTAACATCCCTTCTTAGGTTTAACTAACTACCGTAAGGCTGGTGGAACTCAACGCTGCAAATAACTCTCCCCCAATTTGAGAATGCTTAATCAATCTCTTACTACCCGACTACCGCACCAAACAGAAACATACCAACTTAGGAAAACCCTATAAAAACCAGAGGTGAATGAGAACCACAAATTTCACTTGAAAAAACAGCATGCAGAAAACGACATACCTGCTTAACAGCCGTTTACTACAGTGCTCCTCAAAGGGCTGATCCTGGTGAGCCTACAGCCCAGATTATGTGCCCCTGACCAGAAATCGAACCCAAGACTCTTTGGTGCATGATCACACTGGCTAGGGCAACAATTGTTTTGAGTCCCCTCACTAGGAGTTTATGCCAGAACCTAAATTAACACATTGCTTCCTTCAATGAGAAAGTCTTGCTACCAAAAAAAAAAAAAAAAAAAAAAAAAAAACCATCATCTGAAATAACAACGTGGTTAATAATGTTATTTACTTATGTTCTGGAGGCAGCTATTTACCTCAACTCATACTGGTATAGGTCACACTTGAGAGATACACTATTTAGAAAAAAAATTTTTTGAACGTATTAAAGCTCATATAATTCTCTGGATATCTCTACCAAAATAAAGCTTTCCTTTTACTGTTACACTACATGAAGCTAAGTGCTCCACATTCAGGAAAACCTAAAGAAAAAGGCAGTCTCAGTAATTAGTGATCATCTTTGGTTCCGATCCCATTACTTCTTGAGGTCTTAATGTAATCCACTTTAGAGGCCTTGCTTCCTCAGTTCAATTTCCTAAACCACTGCTTGTCTGCCCCAAACACTGCTCTGTTCATGGTACTTCCCCTGCTCCCAACCTTGTGAAGTCCCAACCAACCAGTCAGCCTAGTAAGCCACCGCCTTCCCTATGAACTTTGGCTTTACATAACCTCAGTCCCACCAGCATAATCCCATCCTCTTTCAGACTTCTCTCAGAAAAACTTACTTCTGCCTTCAATGCCTTTCCCTGCACAACCATGTTCAAGTCCTAAGCCACCTTCACAAACGCTCTCCTTCCCCCTAAATCTCTCCCTGCCCTTGCCCCTCCCACCTCAACAGACTCTCCCCTTGGCTCTTCAGAAGCAATATATCCTTCTACCTAACTCTTGGCAAATCTGCCTGTTGTTCGTGTTATTGGTTTGTAACAGGCATGAGTAATATGGTTAAGGGGGGAAATCACTTTGATTTTAATGACAGCTATTATTGCTGATGCTCTCAAGTTCATATAAGATATCTGGAGTCACTAGAAGTTAGGCCCCTTGAAGGCAGAGAAAACATTTTCAGTGCTTAAGATAGGGCCTAGATTCTGGCAAATGTTCAATAAATACTTGACTTAACTGTGATATGCTTACTCCAGACAAAAGAGAAGGCTGGATAGATAAAACAAGATTGGAGTAGAAAAATGGAAGTCCGTTATTGCACTCTACTTTTATATGTTTTAAAATTTCCATAATAAAAAGTTGGAAAATATTTTTTTGTGTTCAAGTTCCATTCCACTGTGGCATCTTAAATAGCAGGGAATGTCTTATTCAACTCTATATCCTTTATACTGCTGAATATAAACTTCTGAATTTCACTCCCTCCTGAACTTTGCAGAATAGTAAAAGTTTATTAAATTGTTGCATTGACCTCTCCTTCATCCTTTTAATCTAATTCTATTTTGCTAGTTCTGCCAGAATGGTGGAGAGTCCCTGAAAGTCTGTCTTTCTCTGATATGAACGCCATAAATCTTAAAGGTATATAGAAATGGATAGAATGTCCCATGGGACCTAAAGTTGGGATCTTAGCACTTTTAATAACTGCCATACACACACACACACACACACACACATACATACATATATTTAGCAAAACTTCCCTTCCTCAGAATTGTAGCCCCCTGCTCTTGATAGGGGAACTAGTAAACTCCTGCTAAATATAAACTTCTGAATTTCACCACTCCTAAAATTTAGGTTTGACTTACATAGTCTAAGCCAAAATGTCAAACTCGCGGCCCACAACGAACATTTTTGCAGCCCAGCCAATGTAACGATATGTAAGAAACATTATAATGAAAATTTCGTAACTTAATTTTTACAATATCCTGTTATACATAATTATTAACAACGAACTACAATGTTCACTAATGACTCATTACTATAATTGTGTTGCATTCATTTCCCCTTATGCATCTTATGCGCTAGTGCACCACTAATACTAACAGCGAATATTTCAGTAACCAATTGCCATGACATTAGTCTTGGACTGATTTGTTTGGTGTGTACAACAGGGAATATTTCACTTTCGGAGAACAAGTAAAATAGGTGTGTGCTACGCTTGTTAATTTGTGCAGTTATTCAGTGTCTGGTAAGTTAATGTTCAAGAAAAAATATTTTTATTAAAATGTCCTATTATTTTATGTTAATGATCATTTATTTCAGCATATCTCTATCAAAGTTCAGCATATCTCTATCAAAATAAACCATAAAAAAAAAAAAAAGCCCTGGCCAGCTTGGCTCAGTGGATAGAGCATCAGCCTGTGGAATGAGGAGTCCCGGGTTTGATTCCGGCCAAGGGCACATGCCTGGATTGCTGGCTCGGTCCCCAGTGAGGGGTGTGCAGGAGGCAGCCGGTCAATGATTTTCTCTCACCATTGATGTTTCTACCTCTCTCTCCTTTTCCCTTCCTCTCTGGAATCAATAAAGAAATATATTTTTAAAAAAATAAACAAACCTACGTTTCTGTGAAAATTGTATTTTTTTTGCAGCCCACATAAACCTTGTTTATTTGGCCCTTTAAGTTTAACATGCTTGGTCTAAGCTATCATATAGTTGTTAAGCTACTGTCACTCTTCCATACTGAACATCACTTCCATTCTACTGTCATACTAAGTATAGGAAGTGTCTGTGCATCTGGGTCAACAATTATCCACATAAGCATCGGCTAAGTACCACAATTTAGCTATTAGCCCGTTAAAAACTTAAGTCTACAAACACAAAACTCAGGTCATAAAGAGCACATGGAGCTAAAGCACATGATGGGATGCACAATACAAAGAAAGGAAGAATCAGGTGTCAATTACATAGGCCTCTTGGAGTAGGTGGCCTCAACTAAATGAAAAAATTAACTAGCTAGCCTTCATTGAATGTTTGAAGGTAAATGTTTAAATTGCATACATGCAATAATAATCCCTTCCTAATAAAGTTTAGAATTAAGGAACAATCAGAAAATGTCGTACAATGCCTGCCCTCATTTGATATGTATATGTGTATATATTCACCCATACATTATCCCCAAAAATGTTTTCAAGTGAACAAAGAAATTTTGGAAAGTTCTGTTTGTCCTCCACTTACAGCTTGTCCATTGGCTTCATAAAGTGGGCATTTTTGCTTGATCTTGGCCAGTTCCATATTTACTTGTTTGCTGACCACAGCCATGGGATTCCCTCCTAGGAAAAACTCAAATGATTAAATTCAACATACCTATGAAAAAGAAAACAAAAAACTCAAAGCAAAAATATTTTTAGTCAAATTTAAAATACCTAAATTTGTGTATTTTATTTACATATCTGTATATCTATATCTATATATATACACACATATATATCTCCAAAAGTAAAACAAATGTGTAAGATTAACATAAAGAAGAAAAAGCAAAAAAATTACCTACAGTCCCAGTTAGTTAACACTAAAATCTTCTAGATTTTATGTGCATAAAATTAGACACACACGCACAAAAGATCATACATAATAACACATGTATCGTTTTGTAATCTTTTAACAACTTAGCAATAAATTGTGGACATCCTTTCATGTTAATATGGAGTTACTGTATTTTTCGGTGTATAAGACGAATGGGGGTATAAGATAACCCCCAACCTTTCCAGTTAAAATATAGAGTTTGGGATATACTCGCTGTACAAGTCTACCCCTCTTCCAAGCACACCAAATAAAAATTTAAAAAACATCAGATTTTGTTTTAATATGGTAATTTTAATTTGAATGCTTATGACATGCAGGTACTTAGCAGGAAAACTGTCATTTATAAACATAAGGCTGTTTGTCATCAAACATGTAAACATAAAACAGTGCAGGTGGATTAAACTTTTCCTAATTCACTCTAAAGCTGAAAGGAAGGATAAGGCAATAAACCCATGGGAGCTGCCATGCTGTTTGTTTTTTAAGCTGTCAACCAAACCGGAACTGACGATGATAGGAGGAAGATAATGAACAAGAGAGAGCAAGTGCCCTTGCTGCTTTCATACGGGTCGCCACATATGGTGGGGATGCGGCCGCGGCCGTTTCTGAGCTCCCCCACCGTTTGCGGCAACCGCAGATTCTCCAGTCTGACTGGGAAGTTTCAGCACCCGCCCTATAAGAGGACACCCAGCATATAAGAGGACCCCCGACTTTTGAGAAGATTTTCCTGGGTTAAAAAGTCGTCTTATACAAAGGAAAATACGGTAATAATTTTAAGTGCCTGTATAGTTCTCATGTGTAACAATTCCATCTTCTAATCTGTGGTTTCTAATTGTTCTGCTGTGCCACATTAAAAATGCTCCTAACATAAGATGGTACACTTGTTTATTGTCTTAGGATAATTTCCCAGAACTGGATTTGCTAGATCCAATGTCTGTACAGCTTAAATTTTGCACACACTGATTTATTCTTTCAGGAAGCCTATGTGTCAATTTACCTCTCACTAATACTAAGAACAGTATTCTAAGTCAATATATTTTAAAATTGCATCTATAGCTTTAAAATATAAGCTTAAACAACCTTATGGATCTCGGAAGTGTATTATAGCACAAAACTACTTACCAAGACCTGTTACTACCATAGCTCCAAGATCAGCTACATAGTTTCCTTTTCGAAATGTGGCAACTCGTCCACCTACACGATCCTGTTTTTCAGAAATTAAATGGCTAAAATCATCAATTCTATTTTAACCATAAGAACCTAGCATGGTATGCCCCAGGCCTCTGTCTTCTTATCGTTTAAAATGAAAGGTGTAGTTTAGAGTTTACATGGAATGCAATAAACAGTACGTGGGCACAAAGAGCAAATGGAGTTTAAATGGGAGAGGTAGGTAATGAATGACATACACAAAGATATGGAATTATGATGTGAAATAGGAAAAACAATTTGGTAGTCAGAAGACATTATTTAGTAATAGGTACTGCTCTCTCTCTATCCAGCTGTCTCTAATACCACCAATGAACAGGCTAAGCAAAGGTCACAAGCATAGAAAATATGTACTAAGAAATTCCAACTAAACACCATCTTTCTACCACTGACTTCCTACTATTGCCTCCCAATGCCCAAAGCCAGCTGTGAATGATTGGACAGACGACTTTTTGACAAATGGTCCTCCAGGCCCAGGCCCCGGGCAGTGTCTAACGAGCATGAGCTATCATTAATAACACCTCTCATTCCTGAACAGGCCCACGCTTATTTCTGCTGACGAGGGCCTTTCTAGCATGGAACAACTTTACTGAGCTGCAGGGATATTTCAATTATGGATAAATACAGGCATGCAAACTCCAAGCAAACAAAGCAAAACAAACACCTGTAAACTGGATTAAAACTCCACATGGATGGGAATAATAATGATTCTATCATTCCTTACTGTATTTTTAGTGCACAGGACACAGAGAACACAAAACTATTTTCTTAGCTAACGAATAAAATATTTTTAGTAAGACTATATCAGAAACTATTTACTTGTGATTTCCCCATATTTAAAAAGACTGTTTTTAAGTCTCAGTTTAGCCTAGCCCAGTGTGGTCCAGTGGCCACTGTTCGATTCCCAGTCAGGGCACAAGGCCGGGTTGCAGGCTCCATCCCCAGAAGACGGCGTGCCAGGAGGCAGCCAATCAATGCTCTCATCATTGACTTCTCTCTTTCCCCCTCTCTCTCTTCCGTTCCCTGGAATAAATAAAAACATACTCAAAAAAATAAATAAGTAAATAAATTAGCAATTTAGATTGTACTACATAGATTTTATAAAATTTTAGGTTGTTCAGGTTACCCTGAGAAATATTTATGCCCTAATGGAGAATGGAAACCCAGAACCTTTAGGTTACAAGACAATTCTTCAACCAAGACTCACTGGGCCAGGGTGAGTAGTATTTTTTTTAAATAGTGGGAGTCCAGGAAGGCCTTTAAGCCACTGGAAGATAATTAAAGCTCAAAATTTACTAACGAATATAATTCAACAGTAGTATTCTAACATGACATCCTTTCCCCCTCTGTGCCATCATCCCTTTCCTCCTTTACTAGCAGTTTCCATTTCTCTCTCTAGGACTAATGAGAAGGAGCCAATATCTTGGCTTCAGTAGGCCCTAAAAGATGGCAGCTACATGAGAACCACTCCTTTTTCTTGACTGTCAAAAAAGAATACAGTTCACTGCGTTCCACCACTGAACACACTGCCTCCTGCAGAGGACACGACCGTGAAAGCCCCGTGGCCTGCAGACATCCACCAGAAGGATATGCAGATCATTTACAAACTCTGAATCCTCACTAAGCACTTTTCAAAGCTTTACTGTCAAAAGCACTTCAATATAAATAACAGTATCCAAGATAATTTTATAAGCATTAATACAAATCAATTTTGTTTAGTTCAAGTTATGATTTCTTAATTTGCAACAGGTAACTTCCTTTAGCTCAGGCTTCTAAACCCCAAATAAAATTCTTACCCTAGCTTCCAGAAGTGTGACATCCATTCCGAAACTTTGTAACTGACGAGCTGCTGCCAAGCCTGACACTCCAGAGCCTATAATAATTACCTTTCCCGTCTTTTTAGCTAAAAGCAAAAAATGGACAAAAATTAGAATATTTTGTTGTAGGTTTGAGTTTGTAATTATGGTATTTTATCATGAAAACCTCTTAACATGTCATAATGTCTTACAAAGTACACAATTCAGCTATTTTCAAAATATGGAAAGTATTTCTATATATAAAAGGCTAAGTGACTGACTGTACATCGGTCACATGACTTGCACTGGCAATTTAAAAGTAAATGTTAACTCGTGTATGTGCAAGACATATAAAGCTCTTGCTGGCACCAATTTAGACAGAGTAGAAATATTCCTACCTGAACCTGTTTTCGGACATGGTCAGCTATATGTTGCTTTCTCTTGAGTTTAAAGAGCATGTGACATTAAAGTTAAAGTTGTAAATACTTGATCACATGGGAAATTAGTCAAGAATCTGAAAGTGTTTTTACTCTTAATATGGTATATAGGGAGATATTAGAATAAGTTTAATCAATTTATCAGTCATTGTTTTTATATCATGTTTTTAATCATGTCTTTGTTGTTATATCATGTTGTGATTGTTTATTAATCAATTTATATATTATCTTCATATACATTTTACTAATTTTTTTAAATCTCTGACATTTCTATTATAGAGAAAGGGCAAGTAATGACATTAAAATATTTCTTCTAATTTCCTTTCAACGTGCACTAATCCATGCACCAGGCCACTAATCTGAATATAAATTAGCAAATATATAAAACTCAATGTTGAAAATTTATAAATGAAACCCTTTATGTTCGGATTTACTTTCTCATTTTTTCAGTCATGTGTTTCAGTGTCTGTGACCCATGGTTAATTTACTATCAATAACCTGGTTCATTACCTCACCATTACATTGACAGTTTGAGCAACCACCCTATTTATCCTTAAAGCTATTTTCTTTAAGCTTTACTTCAACAGTCTTCAGTATCCCTTTTGGAATTATTAAAGCATCAAAAATAAATGTATTTTTAAATAATTAGTTAATTAATTCTCAAAATATCCCTATTTCCTAGATTCCTGGCAGATATTATCTGGAGACTGTTAAAGGGGTAAATAGTATGTAAAAAGAAATGCAAACTTCAGCAGTATAAAAGAACTAGTCAATGAGAGAAAACCTCCAACCTCCTGCTTTCATAACTTCTCTCATTTTTAATAAATTTTATATTTTAATTGATTCTTCTTAAATTGGAAATCTAATACCTTTACTAAGAACCTATCAAACCAGAAGTTATAGGTAACTAGAGGCCCGGTGCATGAAATTTGTGTACAGGGGGGGGGGGGGAGGAGAAGGAGGGGGTGGAGGGGGTTCTCTCAGCTCAGCCTGCACCCTCTCCAATCTGGAACCCTTTGGAGGATGTCCAACTAAACCGGCAGTTGGACATCCCTCTCACAATCCTGGACTGTTGGCTCCTAATCGCTCACCTGCCTGCCTACTTGGTTGACCCTAACCCCGCCACACCCCGCCGCTGGCCTGTTAGCCCCTCACTGCCTCTGTGTGCCAATCTGGTTGCCCCTAATTGCCCCCTGCTGCCGACCAAGTAGCCCCCAACTATCCCCCTCCCCCGCCCCCCCCCCCCCCCCCGCTGGCCTGGTCACCTCTCACGCCCCTCCCCCCCTCCCCACACACTCAGGCCTGGTCGCCCCAAGCAACCTGCTTGTTCAGTCATTTGGTCATCCCTCACTAACCCCCCTGCCAGCCTGGTCATAGGCAGCCATCTTGTGAGGGTGTGAGGGTTAATTTGCATATTACCTCTTTATTATATAGGATGCATTTATGAAGATATTTTAATTTTGACCTTTAAGATGAACTCTGGAATATTTTAACTCCAAATATTGATTTAGAAATCAAAATAAAATGCTAAAAGCCTCCTGGAAATAAAACCGGTCCTAGAACTATAACAAAATCAGGAATGCATTGGCCAGGTCCTTACTTGGGAGGGGTTTTATCCTTTTATAGATGCCGAAGTTGATAAGACCATGACGCTCTAAATAACTGTGAACTCGGTGGACAAGCACAGTATCACCTATAGAATAAATAAAGTTAAAAACATGTTTATATTTTTATCAGTTTAAACAAAACACTTTTTAACTCTATGTCTCCATCATGAAATCATTCTATACATCTTTTCCACAACCTTCAGATCATGTGACTCCTTTAGAAAAGTGACTCTTAGAACTAAGTTATGAGGCAGTACAAAATGCATTACACATAATTAGGAATTTTTAAGAATGACATTCTATCATAAATAAAAGTCAAAACCAAACCTTGCTAATGTAATAGTATGCTTATTTACTTTGGCAAAACTTTGTAAGAGTTTGTTAGTGCCCAGTGGGAAATGAGAAAGCTAGGTAGCCAGTCAATTGAACGGCAACGAAGTATTCCATGGTGTAAAGCTGAAACAGGTCTGGGAAAATCACTAGCAATCTCTTAAACTCACTCATCTCTCGCTACAATTTAAAAACCAGAAAACACTTACAAACATAGAAAAGAGCTTTTCTACAAGGCTCATTTTTGCACAAAGTGAAATAAGATGAAAATACAAATTAAAAAAATTAAGGAGCCATGAGGCTCCTAGAAGGAAAGGTCAATTTTCATAATCCAGTCCAAAACCAGTTCTACTGAACACCTTACTTACTGTTATAAGGTGCTTCTAATTGTTGGAGAGTAGCCTCAAAAGTCAGCTGAATCTTTGGATTATCCAACCACAACTGCAACTGTATTTAAATGACAGAAACTGTATTACACACAATTTGATGTATACCATATTTCCACTTTAAAATATCCTTTTAACTTTAAGGCCCCAAATACGGGCTTTCCTTTCACTGAAACAATGAAGGTTATATTCCTGACAAAGAAACTGATGAAACACAAAAACTTGACAAATGAGCAAATTATTTAAGAAGCTGAGAGATATTTAACCTAAAAAAGAAAAAAAAAAAATACCAGCAACTTGCCAGGATCATACAGCTGGTAGGAAGTAACTAGGATTTAAACTTGTATTACATACGCCAATCAGGAGTGATATGCAAATTAACCCAACAAAGATTAGTTAGTTTGCATACACAGGCATGAGTGACGAGTGACGGGGTGGGATGCTTGCAACAGGCGTTCTGCCCCACCCTGGCCTCTCAGGGCCTCTGGGCAACGTATGAAGGCGGGGACAGAGCGGAAAGAGGTGGCTCCTAGAGCCTGAGTAGAAAGGGGCTGGGCCAGAGTGGAAAGGCAGTGCCAGCAGCCAGGGAAAGGAAAGCCCATTCTAGCACGAATCTTTGTGCATCGAGCTTCTAGTTGTGTGTGTGTGTGTGTGTGTGTGTGTGTGTGTGTGTGTGTATATATATATTTTGTCTAACAAGATCCATTTAGATGAAATGTTATACTACACAAAGACATGGATTCAATTATAAGACAAATTAACCTCAGAAATACACATTAAAATTTTTCCACTCACATTTTAAAAATATATGTTTTTTAATTTATTTCAAAGAGAAGGAGAGGGGAGGGGAGGGGAGAGAGAGAGAGAGAGAGAGAGAGAGAGAGAGAGAGAGAGAGAGATATCAATGACTAGAGAGAATCACTGATTGGCTATTTCCTGCACCTGAGCCCCACACTGGGTATGGAGCCCGCAACCCAGGCAGGTGCCCGCGAGCCTCTGTTCACAGATAAATGCTCAACTGGTGAGCCAGGCTGGTGGGGCTCCACTCACATTTTAAAAAATCAATCTGCTTCTTCTCCACAAAAGAGAGCCTTTACTCTGTACTACAAAAGCGCGGAATAACCTACCAATCCCACTACTCAAAACAATCCAAATTTAGCTGTAATTCTGCAACCTACCAGTCACAATAAAGAAGTTAGTGATGGCTAAAAACCCAACATGCTAAAATGACACTCTGAGCTAAATTCAAAATAACTGAAATTACAAGGTAAATTTGCTTTTTATCACCCTAGAATTCAATGAATATTTTCTGAATAGTACCTTGCCCTCCTCCACTCTGTGGTTAAGAAATTCTGATGAATAAAGGATATGAAAGAAAAATTCGTAGAAGAAATACAAATAACAAATGTAAAAAAGCAGTGAGTTTAAATAGTCCAAAAAATGTAAAATAAATGAAATAGTTTGGGTCTACTATAGCAGCACAGTTTATTTTAATAACAAAACAGGGACAAGGCAATGACTGTGTCACCCGGTTCAGCCCTTTTGGGAAGCAATCTGGAAACCTATATAAAAACTTAAGGGGTGCCCTAGCCAGTATGGCTCAGTGGATAGAGTGTTGGCCTGTGGACTGAAGAGTTCCGGGTTCGATCCCTGGTCATGGCATGTGCCCGGCTTGTGGGCTACATCCCCAGTGAGGGGCATATGGGAGGCTGCCAGTCAATGATTCTCTTTCTCCCTCTCCCTTCCTCTCTGAAATAAAAATAAAAAATATTAAAACAAACAAACAAAAAGCTAAACAAACAAAAACCTTGCCCTGGCTGTTTTGGCTCAAGTGGGTAGTGCGTCGGCCTGCAAACTTAAGGGTTCCAGGTTCAACTCCAGTCAGGGCACATGCCCAAGATATGGGCTCCATCCCCAGTAGGGGGGTGTGCAGGAAGCAGCCAATCGATGATTCTCTCTCATCATTGATGTTTCTCTCTCTCTTCCTTCCTATAATCAATAAAAATGTTTAAAAACCAAACAAGATCTTAAGCGGCCATTCATACATTTTAGCAAAGTAGTTTTTCTTTTAGAACTCAATCATAATGAAATAATAAACAGAGACAGAGTCAAGAATGTATAAAAGCTGCTTTAACATGTAAAAATGGACACTGAAATATCCAACAGTAAAACTGCGACTTGACTGTCAGACAAAATATTATGCAAACATTAAAAATCAATCATATTTAGCTAGAGGAGGATGCTGAACCAGATAAATAAAACAGAATAATGGTTTCTCTTAGCCTGAGAAAGTAAAAATGATTATTTTAAAAGTATATATTTTTAAAACGTATAAAGATTCTTACTGTGTATATGAGGCTATGAAGAATGAAAAAGAGCCCAAGAATGAGAGCAAGCAGGATCTTAATTTTACAAAAACAAGAGTCACATATAAAAATTTGAAAATATCCGAAGGGAAAAAAAACCCACACTAATTTTCAACAATGGTACTCTCCTTCCCCCATATTCTCTCTAAAAGTAATATGGACTTTTTATAAAGAGATGGAAAAAAGAACTTACTGTGCGGTTTCTAATAAATAGAAAGACCTTCTGGGTCTGCTGTGGTCCACTGATGATATCTGGAAAACAAGCTGCTTCTTGAGAAGTCATCCGGTCATGAGGAAGTCTACTCTGGAATGCTGCACCCTCCACACCTAGCAAAGCAAGCAAAGGACTTCTGGGAAAACGGCAAGTGAATGCAGAATTAGGGATCATGATTATGCCTCAACTTCTTTTGGACCTCAGAGTCTCTGTACAGCTGTGCCTCATTCACAGCCTGATCTCACCTCCTTAACAAAACAAAAGTGTTTTTTTTGCTCAAAAGCTAAAACATCCTTAAAATTTACTCACTTCAAAATTACAGTTTACTGAGTGAAACAATACACCTTATAAAACATAACAAGGCATTGAACTATTTTTTTTGTTGATAATGTTGGAGAATGTGCTAATTACAATTAGTATCATTAAAAGTGTGCAATAAATTTTAAGGAAAATACATAAACAAAGCAAAAGAAGATATGGAGTGAAAAACACAATCACCTGCCCTCTTTGAGGATTAGAGCAAGGAACATGAAGAGGCCTCTACGACTTAATAACGAATAGTATGAAATACACCATCTCATCAATGGCATCCCCATTGGTTCCCATAATTCAATGCTGGCAAGCAGTGAGATTAGTTAAGCAGACTGCAATGATGAGATAAAAGAAGGCAAGGAATTTACTTTTTCTGGCAGAAACATTAGAAATGGTGTATTACTTATTGCAATAATATGTTACTGAATATAGTATACAGTATCTATACATGTATATAATAAATATACATGTAGTATATCTCATATTCTATAAGTAAAATATGTTATTTTAAAACTTTTTAAATTGGGTATTAAATTGGTGTTTTTATATGCTGAAAGTTAAGTACACCTTTATGTCTTCAGACATACATTTATATGCATTTTACTTTATATTTCTAAGATCACTTTATAAAATATATTTAACCATCAGCTTAAGAATTATCAAGACATAACTTAAAGTGTTAAAATTCAATACCATTGAAATAATTACATATAAGTAACTAAATAGGTACCAAGTATCCATATTTAATTACTTAAAAGCACTTAAGACAAGAAGTTGGGAGCACTGATAATGGAAGCAAAATTAAAGGAAAAGGTATTAGTAAGATTAGAAGAATAAAATGAAGAAAGCATGTAAAGTTGCAACTTGGAAAATTATAGCTAAGCTATTTAGGTGTTGCCACAAACACATTCAGACATTGCCAAGAAAAACAAAATGGTTAACAAGAGGTCAAACAAAAAGGCCTAATGCTAGTAAGGCTGCACATTAAGAAACAATGTTCTTGGAGACAAAGAGAAAAACCTATCTATCCACAACAGATAATGAGGGGAAAATACTGTTCAAGTTACTAAATCAAATCAACAATCCTCATATTTAATTAATCCCAACTTAAAATTAAAGACTATCAGGATAATTAATTATTCCTAAAGAGAAAAATAATCAGTAAGAGCCATATTGCTGAGGATACAGCATGAAGTTAAGGCAAGAAAGAAGAAATGCTGACTATCAGAGATATAGGTTATTTCAGTAATGTGAAATTTCCTAAAACTACAGCTTTGATGTCTCTAGTCCCCTATCACCAAATCAAAATAAATAAACTAAACAAAAAACAAAACCAAGATTAAAAAATGTCACATTATAAGGAGCATTACTTATATAACAATAATAGCAATCCTGAGTATTTAAACCAAATATCTCTTAATAGTTTATGTCTTGGTTTATTTCATGAAAGTCTACTATTAACATGAAAATCAATAAATTCTATAAACTCCTCAAAATAGGAGTAGTTTTCTTTTTTAGCTATTATCTTCTCTATGTTTAATTGATGGTCACTGAACTGATCAATCCTATTGCAAAATACTATTGTCAATGACAGGAAAACCATGTAGAAAAAAACACTTAACTTTATATTACACCTAGCTCCTCATTCCAAGGGTTACCATAAAAAAAATCACTCTAATAACTCAGCAGATACAGTTCTGTGATTGAGCATCCACCCATGAACCAAGAGGCCACCAGACTGATTCCCAGGCAGGGCAACATGCCTGGGCTGTAGGCTGGATCTCAGGGCGTGCAGGAGCAGCCTATTAATGTTTCTATCTCTCTACCCCACTCCCTTCCTCTAAAATCAATTTTTAAAATATTTTTAAAAAAGCATTTAATGCAGCTGGCTAACTTTGGGAATCTTGAGAATATGTAATAATTAAGAGATTTTATCTATATAACTCATGTGGCAGTTTTAATTTTAAAGTATCTTTAAATCAAATATCAAAAGTTTAACAAAAGGAATTTAAAGAAGCCATTTAAAGAAGCCATTATCTGTGGAATAATAGTCTTTTCCATCTTGATCTTCTACATAATATCTAAAAAAGCTAGTTATTCTTAAATACTTCATTAATTTTTAAAAATAAAAACTGATCTCTTAAAAAAATATCTTGGTAATTAAGTCCTTCCTTTTGTTTTTTAGGGATAAAGACTATTATTTTCAAGGAAGGAAAGCCACTATTAAAATCAAGGCTAAAAGCCTACAAGAAAAAAAAATTTTTTTTTTCCACAAGAAGCAAAAATTAATTTGAAACTTAAACTTTTCAAAAACTAAATTAAAACATCCTTTTTATAGGCTATTTCCAAAATGAACTAACAGACCACTCTGGATAACCTAACTCTTAAGTGTCTCCTTTAGAGGGAAAACCTTAAGAGTCCAGTTGTTAATATCCTTATTAAAAGGAAGCTATTAGTAGTATATATAATTCAGAAATAATTTACACTTGGCTCTAGAATACAGTTTTATACTTTGGTGTTTGTGTGCACTTATTAAAATCTAACATTCTAGAAATTGAGAATGTTTCAAAGATGCTATTTAATTTTTAAAAAGCCCCAATGCTGCCCACATACCAATCTTGCCCTTCATCCAGTTACTCTTTCTCACCAATTTACACAGGAAACTCTAGCTCACCTTTAAAAATGCAGTCATGCTATAAAAGCACAACCACTTTTCCTAATGGCTCAACACTTTCTCTGAAAACACAGTAAAAATAGTTAAATTACTTAAGGTACTAAAATTTAGATCTCTCTGGATAGGTCAATTCTAGAGGCAGAAAGGGGAGGGGGGGCCGGTAAAGATGTAGGCCTCTTATTCCATGAACTCATTCCCCATCCTGATTCTGATATAACAGCAGCATCTTGAGTAAGGAAACAGAAATACAAAAATTACAGAAGAAAGCTTTTTTTTTCCGTGAGAGTTGCTCCCCTCCACCCCCCGCCATAACCATAACGTAGATAAATTAACCATAACTAGGTTTCTAACTAAAGAGTGAAAACAAAAGCCTGATAGGATCTACATCAAAGACTATTTAGTCAACTACAGATGTACCATATTGAGTCTTATAATAGTTTACAAATAAAAAGAATAAAGAATGAGGGAGAGAAAAGGATAAAAGAGGAGAGTCATATGATTTCTTATGCTTTAGATGTTTTCTTTTTATGGGTAAATGCACATTTTAAATGATTCTAGGAGGAAGTGTGTAATGAGTAGCCTATGCTTAAGAAACAAGATCTCTGGGTTCTCATGCCCCCAACTGCTGGTATATTCTGGTCCAGTCATTTAACTTTGTTTCAGGACCTAGTCCATAAAATAGGGGTGATACAATTCTATCTGTTTGTCTAGGAAGCTAGACAAGATGACCTCAAGTTCCCTTCTAGTTTTTAAGATTTAGGATGTATACCCCAACTTGATTTGGATTTTTAAAAAGTCAAGATATGATCCCTGTCACAAGACACTCATGAGGGTCATTGGCTTTATTTAGAGAAGACTGCTGATCACTTGTAAGCACATTTTTAAAGCTGCCTGATCATCGCACAAATGTATACTTCTGAACATGACAAAGGCCTGAAGGGAGATCTAGAAGGATTCAGAACAGTCACCACAATTCCTGAAAATGCTTAAAACTCACGTTCTACTAATGTTAAGTCTGTAGCACCACAGCTTCATATGAAAGTTTGCTTTTACTTTCAGCAATACAATGTTTTGTTTACTTTAGCAAGAGTAAAAATTTATTCACATAAAAACAAAACAAAATACAAGAAAAGCCAATATAGTTCTTCAAGATTAAAGCTCTAAAGGCTATCCCTGACCCTCAACAATTCCACGAAAGATCCAATTGTGCATCCTTCGATGAAAAACATTCTTGAAGGTTTGGCTGAATAAGGATTTTTAACTCCTCTAAAATAACCATATACTGGTTATCAACTGGCAATCCTTGGGCTAACACTTAAAGAAATGTTTGTAACAGTCTGAATCCCCTAAATATTAATTTCTGTACTAATGCTGAGCTATCTTTGTTCCAAGAGTAAAATACAAATACTCCCTGGACCTGCTGTACACAAACTATAATAGACAAATAAAGTAGAAGTAACAATTGAAAAATGACATGCTACAAAAATAGAGTAATACCTATTCCAGTTGTATCAATATGTAAAAGCAGCCTTGACACCAGAACACAAAAACATTCTTTAAGTGGCAAAGGATAAAATGCAGACATAGTACTTTGGATTCCTGGACCAAACTTTAACTGTTCCAAATGGACCCTAAAAATCATTTAACCCTTTATTTTTCCCTAGAAGTAAAAATATCATAGTTTGGTCTGAAAACAAAGAGCATCTCGAGCAGACTTTAAAAAATAATAATTTTCATGTGAGAAACAAAAGGTTTAAACTGCAAAATAATTAACTGTGCAATGTTAGGGAAAAAATTTACCCAACACTATGCAACAACCGTTTCTAAAATGAGTCACTTGCCTGCATAATTTCTGACTAGTCCTAGAATGCCTTTTTGTCCCTTTTTAAAAAAGACTTTTAGCCTACAGATTGTCTTCTCTATGTATACAGCTGTATTTCTTTTTAAAGGTCCCATGATTCCTAGGTCTATGTTTTATGACATGTTACTGATACTGTATAAGCTGCTGGGGAGAAAAGTGTCCGCCATCTCCTTAAAAACACAAAGAACGGAGGGCTGAGATCGGCCTGAGGACTTCAAAAGGTTTTGCTTGCCTTGTTCTAGCTACTCTCTCTCCTAGTGCTACACTGTCCTGTGGGTTAACTGTCCCCTGCGCTTCTGGCTAAAATGTGGATGCCACAGCCAAAAACACTTGCAAGCATCAATCCCTGACTTGGCGGCTCTTGCTACTAAGTGGCAAGCATCTAAGCCACCCTCACCTGATGCTTGGCCGTCTCCATACCCTCCAGAACTGTCGTCTTGAAGTCCTCCTGCTTGCCCTGTGGAAGGAAAGAGGAGAACTCAGGGACCTTACTCCATAAATTGAGATAAATATCTGGACATAAAGGCCTAATAGTTGGCGACTATCAATTCACCACCAACTAGTAAACCCATATTCAGAGAGCTCCTTTGGAATCAAGGCCCAGGGAATCACATCATAGTCTTCAAATTTCTGGTTAGGAAATTTCAACTTTACACACTGGTTCTTATTGAAAGGTAGCAAAACAAAGTACATAGTATTTCTAATTGCTAAATCCTTACTCTCCATCTTATTTAATAGTCAAGGTTGGACGGGAGGGAAAGGGGTTCCCAATGTCTTTCACTGGTCACCGGAAGCCTGAGAGTGGGTGTGGCATGGGCTCTAGGATCGGAAGTTGCAGCAATTCAGCATCGGCTCAATCTCTCTTTATCTTCACTTTTCCATCTAAAAAGAATACATATATATATGTATATATATGTATGTATGATAAGTAAAAGACTTATTTTAATAAAAAATTCTCCCCTTGACTTCAAAGTAGAGATGTAACAAAAAATTCAGTTACAAAAAAGTTTTATCAGAATTCAACCCTAGACCTGAATATGCCAGTGATTTCTTTAAAACACAGCATAATAAAATGACCTACTCTCATATGCCAAATACAATAAGCCTGCTGGGAAAATTTTTCCTGGTTGATTAATGTGTAGAAATAACTTCAAAAAAAGTATCACAGCTTGAAAGTTCAATCTGAGAAAGTCAGAATAGATTATCTTCCAGACTCTTCCAAAATCTATCACCAAAACAGATGTCACGATCCTCTTGAACTCTGAGCCACCTGGTACACTATGGGAAAATACTGTGATCTTTGGAAGACATGAAAAGACATCCCCCTCCCCCAATTATCTAAAGATGGACAAGCTTTATTTAATCAGTTTATTTTAAAAGAATCTCAACTAGAAAGCAGATTAATTATTCTACCACTTGAGTTAAAAGAAATAGGTAGCAAAGTAAAACTAACAATAGCACCTTTGCTGTAAGAATGCTTTTTAAAGGCCTGTGAGCCTTAAAATACCATCTTCAAGTATATGAACGTGTTTGGAAAGAAATAATTTTTTTTTACAATATTAAAATGTACTGCTAGAAGGTATGTGCTCTGCTTTGAAGGTAGAATAGAGTATCATTCTAAAACCACAGTATCTGACTATGCTATTATCTGAACAGCCCTTTAGGTTCTAGAAGGTTATGCTTCTCAGACAAGGCACAAGGCATAATAATTAAGAAGTGATGACTCCAGTTACATAATCCAATCTGCAAATGTATCTTGAAAATGTAGGCCCCACATTTAAAATTTAACTTTTAAAGCTTAAATAAAAAATGTTCATTTTTACTAACTTCTGGATTTGTTCATTAAAAAAAAAAAATCCAAAGTTAAAAAAATTGTCATTATTTTTTTTAGTTCCAAATAGAACCAAAGCTAGATCAGAAGATTGAACTGTATTTAAAAAAAAAAAAAAAAAAGGAAGAGAAGGGCTCCGAACAAGAAAATAAATATGATTTCCAAGAATAACATTTAGGCATCAGGAATAATACAGTTCCTCTCTAAAAGTATATTTTCTAGCTTGGCAAAGAATAACATCAATGTCATGAAGGCATGTAACGACTTCTGGAAAAAAAAAAAAGTAAAAACAAAAACCTCTTTCAAACCAGTCATTAAGCCTAAATTATTTTGTCCTTCCTACTATCATTTTCCTCTTTTACCACTATATACCATGTCATCTGCTAATTAGGTATTTTAACCTAGGTAGCTCTTGACTGATTCCCCCACCCTCACCTGGGTCAATGATACTTTGAATAGAAATCTGGATTTTTTACTCCTGACTTACGTGCTTTAAAGGTTAACAGGTTGCTCTTTTACAAAAACTAGGTAGGGCAATCTTTAAAAAAAAGATAACTGTTTTTGACAAAAGATGTGGGAGAAGTATAAAAATCCAAAATATGACTTATGCAGAGAAATAGGAGAAAGCCAAGCAGAAGTTGATATAGACGTGTAAGAAATGATGGAAAACAAAACAAAAAGTGCTTAAAATTAAGCAACAGGACAAAGAGATTTATCTCTTGATTTGGAAGAAGATGAGGTTGCTTTTTTTTCTCTAATCATAATATACTCATGAGTATTTATTTCAGGGTCCTATTTCTTCAAAGACAACTGTTTCTGCAAACATCATCATCTTTATCATTGGTATTCTAGACCAATTCTTCATCTTTTTCTTAAAAACAGCACACACACAACAGTTTGAAGCTAACTCTCCATCCACGTAGTGTCTCTGATTAAAACATAAAAATGCAATACTCATTTGCTCTTTGGGTCTTTCCAGCCTAGGGCAAGTACAGTTATCTTTCATGAGTTCAAATTCAAAATAAAAATAAAAACATACCAAAGCAACTTTTTAATATCTCTTTGATTTTGACACCACTTCACAGACTTCCTTTTGTTTTCACCCCTTCACACACAGACCTCAAGTTTGGAGTAGAGATCCTTAATATAGGTTATTTATGCCTATCTTCTCCAAATTGAAAATAAATCTTTTTGTTCTATCTTACACAGCAGCCTTTCAATGCCCTCTAATAAACCTTCTGCAGATCTGTTAAGTCATTCTTAAGCAGTTAAGCATTTGTTATAGACACTACTTTCTCATCCTGAGTCAAATACTCAAGAGACCTTCTTTCAATATCTTAAAAGAAAGTCTATAATGACTTTGAAATACTTTTTATCAAGCAAGCATGGATGTAAGAATCATTAGTTTGCTGTTCTCAGGTTCATGCTGACTAACAGATTCACATTTTGACTAGTTTCTTAGAATTACATCCAAATTGATAACTTTTGTAAACATGTGAAAAACTTCTAAATCTGGGAAGCAACAATTTTTAAACAGGAAATAAATTTATCAACTAACTACTAACTACTGATTTCAATCAAACCTGACAACTGGACAGAAAACAAACTCTAACGTTAAACTCATCTTAGAAAATAAAGTTTCCACTATATTAATAATCAGTTGGTTTCTTATTTAATAATCTAATTCAGTATTTATTGAATATCCATCCCAAAACTACTAAGCACAAGTACAAAAGTATCACAGGTTGAATCTCAATTTTAAAAGAATTTACTCTAATTGGGGAAAGATGAAAAATATCCAGAAGGAAACTTCTTTTTTTTTAAGGAAATAAGAAGCTAACTCAGACTTGGGAGAACCAGGGAAACTTCTCTGAAGAAATCCAGAGAGATCTGGAGAGATGGAGAGGCAGTGAAATCACCAGCATAGTCCACGACTTTTACAAAATCAAAGGAAAAGCACAAGACATGGTACAGAGAACCAGTTCCCCATTAATGAAGAAGATGGTCTCAAAGATCAGTGGGAGATCAAGCAGGATGGGTAAAATGAGCCACCTTTAGTGTCCAAAACTAAATTTGATCTTAAATAGTAAAGGGGCAGAGCTATATGATCTTGATTAGGAAAGCAGCAAAACAAGATGTTTTAGTTAAGCTAATGTGGCCACTTTGTACCAGATGAATTACAGAGAAAAGATAACCTAAATAAATAAAGGAGATTATTTAGATGTGAAGTAAAATCCACTAGAGTAAAAACGTAACAGTAAAAATGAGTAAGGCATAACAATCAAAGAGGCTAGGGTTCCACTGTCATTTAAAATATTGAACTAAAACATATTGCCTGAATAAAACATCAATCCACCCTATTCCTGGTTCAACTCTGAGCTTACAAAGATGTTTGTACACAAAGGTGGAGTTCACATTCCTCATTTGGTCCTCATTTTGCAGGTGAGAAAATCCTCACAGAAAAAGTCTCCTGTTCCTATATTATACTATGATCAGACCAAATGAATAGTAGCAAGATGAATTCAAGGAATTTATAAAAACAAAGTTTCTCAGATCACAAAATGCTATTTTACCTTAATAAAATATAAAACAAAATAAATCATTAGAAAAAGCAGCTGTCTAGAAGACCAAATAGAAACTGGTAGTATCTGTTTCAATGGTTCTTATCAGTCAAAATCAGTTAAAAGGATTTCAAAATGTCTCATAAAAGCCCAACTTCATTTCTTCATGTTTAATGTAAAACTTCCAAACTCTAATATTGGGAAAAACATTTAAAAACTTCTGAATTCTCACCATACTTTGAATACACTTTTATTGTATTGTTTCTTCACTGTAGTTAACTCACTGTAAACCTAAACTAGGCTGTGAATTCTTTGCAGGAAGACCCAGGGTTTAGCTTTGAACCCTCAGAGTCTAGCACTATGCCTAGAACAAAGCACTATCCTATCCAATAAAAGAGCAATATGCAAATTGACTGTACCTTCGCTATGCCCACCAGCCAACCAGGAGTGATATGCACCAACTAAGACTGCTGCTGCCCAAGGCCAGGGATGGGGCAGAGCCAGCGATTTGCCCCATAGTCTAGACCCGAGCCTTGGATCCTTGGCCAGAGGCTTGGGGCCTTGGCCGGGGGCAGAGCAGGGCAATCGCAGCTAACTGGGTGTTTCCCTCCCCTCTTACCCCCCCTCCCGCCCAGGGCTAGAGGCTTTAGGCCTTGGCAGGGGTGGAGCCGGAGATCAGAGGAGATAGGTGTGAACTATAGAGGAAACACCTTTTCTGACCTCTCATTGGCTAAGCTCCCTGTACATCACTGATAATATTCTTAGTAACTTGGATATAAGAATCCAAAAAAGTAATCTAGGGTTCTTCCACCACACTCCTGGAGAAAAAAACAAAGGTCTGCTGCTGGATAGCTAAGAAACATCATATCTTTTCCCTAGGCAGTTTGACTCAGTGGATAATGCCTAGGTTTGCCAACCGCAGGGTCCGGGTTATATTCTGATCAAGGGCATGTACCTAGGTTGCAGGCTCCTCCCTGGCTAGGGCCCAGGTCATTGCTCATGCCAGAGGTAACCAATCAAAGTGTTCCTCTCACTTTGATGTTTCTCTCTGTCTTTCCCTTTCTCTTCCACACTCTCTAAAAGTCAACGGAAACATATCCTCAGGTGAGGATAAAAAAAGAAAAATAAAGAAATGTCATATCCTATCAAAGACACATCTTGAAAATACCCAAAGAAAGTTGCCATTTTTTCATGGTGAAGGGACTGGAGTCTGGGTTGATATAAACTACCTTGGTGACTGGCAGTGGCTGGATGGGGCTGTTACCTTTCCCTGATCAGTCGGGTTGCCTCCCACAAAGGGAGGCCAGACTGGCTTTGACCCCGCTCCCCATGGGGAATGAGCCTAAGCCATCAGCAGGACATCCCCTGAGGGCTCCCAGTATGTGAGAGGGGGCAGGCTGGGCTGAGGGGACCCCTCCCCCACAGTGCACAAATTTCGTGCACCGGGACCTAGTAATTTTATAATTAACTAGAGACCCAGTGCACAAAATTTATGCATAGAGAATGGCGGGGGGGGGGGGGACCTCAGCCCAGCCTGCGCCTTTTTGAAATCTGGGACCGCTGGCTCCTTACCGCTCACCTTCCTGCTGGTCGGATCGCCCCCAACTGCCCTCCCCTACTGACCTTATCACCCCTAACAGTCTCTGCCTCAGCCCCCACCACTGTGGCTTTGTCTGGAAGATGTCCAGTCTAATTAGCATATTACCCTTTTATCAGTATAGATGTATGTGAAATAAAGTAAATGTGGACCTGCCATGTTTGGGTGAGTCTTATTTTGTGCAGAAAATGTCTCGATCATTTTTTTTTTAATGTTCCTCTCTATGCTATCAATTCCCATACTTTCCCTCCCGCCCTTTATGCCTCCAAATTTTTACAGTGAAATATAATGTTTAAGAGTATTTTGCCTTCTATTTCACACTTATGTGTACATTTGTGTCTCATACTAAGCTATAAATTACCTGAGAGTGGGGACTATGTGTTGATATATATATCATGTATAGTTATCTCAAATTTAAAAATTTAATTAAATTGATCTAGATTACCTTATCAGCCTGTGACACTTTTTTCTCAGCCCTCCAGTAAGCATAGTTTCAAATAAGAACACTGAAAAGATGCTACATGCCCCTCCTCCCAAAAAGGGACAAGAAAACTAATCCTAGATCTATTCTGTATGTACGTATCATACCTCTTATAAAGAGAACTCAAATGATTCCAGGCACTTGACAATGGTAGGCCAAAATGGCAACATCAACATTTCTAGCAGGAATACATTTCCCAGCAACTTCTGGTAAATCTACAAGAGGGTCTCCTACTGGATATGAGGTGAACAGAATTCTATTGTTCCTTTGGAGGTTATCTGAGTTAATTGTCACTGAACTTGAAAGCTACTCCTGCTCTCTGACTGCACTTGTAGGCAAGGTGAGAGAAAAGCCTGGGATAAGCCACAGTAATAGCATGACAAAATAATTATTCACCTGAACTCTGACCATATAACTATCCAATGCTGCCAAACCCAGCACTTGTATTAACTGCATGTAATCAATATGACTGCCTCACAGGGGAGATGAGGACACCTTACAACAAACAATTTTGGTCATTGGATCTTTTGTCATATGGATAATTTCAGGAAATCAGTGTTTGTAATCAAATTTCATTGAATTTTAAGATAAATTCTTTTACACATTCACATACATTTTACATATTTTTTGCAATTTATTATTTTTACTAATTCAGGTTATGTTTTCTTTTATCTGATTAAAACACTTTTAACCTACAATATGACTATTATATGAACTGGGTCCCAAAATTAAAACCACACAAATTTCACTCGTACCAATCTCTTACAAATTATATTTATAATTTGTTTACCAGCCTATATCTCTTCCCAAAATTATCATGCAAAACAGAGAGGAGAACAGGTACTTTCCTTTGTGTATATTCTTACAAGGGTTCTTGTAAGAATATAAACAAGGTAGCCTGTGTGTTGCCCATTCACTTTTGGAAATTAATGCTAATGTGGTGTCAAAAAAGACGTAAATTACACATTTTGCAGCCCTTTCCTGCCCTTGAATTTGATGTATTTGGTGGAAGAGCTGTGTAAGTAACAGTTAAAAAAAAAAAAAAAGAATATAAACAGGAGATAAAGGGATTCTTCCATCAGTCATTGAATAAAACAGATTATATATAACACAGAGCTGTCCCTGATTAGCTAACCATCTCTAATCCTATCTAATAAAAGAGAAACATGCAAATTGACCGTACCTCTGCTATGCTCACAAGCCAATCAGGAGCAAATTAACCCAACCAAGATGGCAGTTAATTTGCATATCCAAAGAGTGAAGACTGAAGACAGCATAGATTCATAGAAGAAAGCCAAGCATTGCAGAAGGGATGGAGGCTTTGGGGAAGCAAGCAGGCAGGGCAGTGGAGAAGGGAGGGAAGTAGGTGGGGCGGCAGAGACCACCGCAGGAAGCCCTATTGCAGGAATCTCCTGCAACGGGCCTCTAGTAACCATATAAAACAAAATCAATTTGAAGAGTTAATCAATAGTTTAATGAAGTCTGACCCACTGACTTCAGTATACGTTGAGCATTCATAATCAACAAAATATTTTATTTTTCTAAAGATTAACACTGTGGAAAAAGCAAAGCTAAATTTTTAAATAAATTAAAAAGTTGGTAAGAATAAAATGTATTAAAACATTACTTATATAGCTTAAGAGAATAATTTAATTTCTAGTTATTACCTAAAATGAGATGAAGAAAAGTTCTGATAAAGAATCAGATCCACTTCTTCTCTCAAGATTTTAAGATACCCATATGGCAATGCTCCCATTCAATTTCTGAATAAACAATGAAGTGGAAGAACTGGTTCTGACAAGACAAAAGATTTGGAAACTCGGGACAGTTTCTAAATATTTGAACTCACCTGGTAATATTTTATGATTCACCACCAGGGCCCCATCTATTTCTAAATTATATAAGCTGGTAAACTGCATTACTACTTTTCTGGCTGAAGTACTTCCCTCACTCATCCTGGAATTATTTTTTAAGTTATTTTAAAGAAAAAAACTTTATAAATTTTCATAACCACATACAATATATTGGCAAGTTCTGGCTGTTATCAACACATCTGAGCACATCTCCTAAACATAATAAACAAACTTTAACTTTTCCCCCAAATATTAAGATAATTAGACTAAACCACTGAATTAAAGTGAACTAGAACATAATAGCATAAAAGACAGTCCCCCAAATCCTAAATCCCTATGTTAAGATACTTACTTTTTGTGGGGTGCCTGATATTTATGAAAAAAGATAACTAAACAACAACAAATAAACAAATAGCTGCTTTTATGAAAAACACCAAAATAAAACTTGGTTTAAATTTTTCAGAAGACAAAGAAGTATCAACTTGGTACCAATGTAAATCAGTTATTTCCTGGAGACACTGACAATCACAAAAAAGAGGTGAAGCAACATGTTAGGTGTCTGCTGCATAATACTTAAGAGCCCTTGAACAACTTCCTGAACTGTGATATATCAAAAGGATTATCCCCTCGCATCTCATTAGCAAAGACTCCAGCAAAGGCAGAAAATAAAGAAGGCAAGAAAGCAAAGAATACAGAAGAAAGAAGTAAACAGTCAAGAGAAGAGTAAGGACAGAAGAAGGGAAGAAAGCTATATGTAAGTCTTTTGGGAAGAGGAAGGGAACAAAAAGAGGTGTTGAAGTACAGAGCTGACTACATTTGCCCCAGGAACATTAGTCCCAAAGATAATATATACAATCCAATAAGAAACTGTCCAAGAAGTCATTCTAAGAAAGTTTAGGAAAACCATTCTAAGAAAATCTGATTCCTGAGATGAAATGAACATAGAATCCAATTATCTTTTTCTAAATGCTCTCAGACTATAGGGTGTCCCCCCAAAAATGTATACACACACTTTGAATAATTATAAAGGCAGTGTTTTATTAAAATACATTTCATTGTCAAAATTGAGCTATCAGCTATTAAAATGTATATACATTTGGGCGGGGGGACATGCCCTGTATATTGTTTTGTTACATTTTATTAAATTTCAAGTGTGGTGATTTATATATATCACAGAGGGAAAAATATTAAAACAAAAGTTTTAAAGGCTACAAAAATAATAAAACTTCTCAAATGAAATATGCTTTAATCTAGGTACCCATGAAAATCATACAAAAATAGAGCATATAGGATCTGAAACAAGCACGTTATTTTAATGTTTTTTATTGATTTTAGAGAGAGGGAAAGGGAAAGAGATAGATGGAAACACCAAAGTGAGAATCAATTGGCTGCCTCCTGCACACCCCCCTACTGATTATAGGGCAACCTGAGCATGTGTCCAATCACTGAACCACCACTGCCAGACTTGTTTTTGTTTTTAAAAGAATTGGTGAGGTGAATGGCCTGGAGCGATTGGAAATATCAAAAGTATTTTGAAGAAAACATAGTAAAAATTTAAAGTCAAGAAGAGCTCAAATACCTTTAAGGACAGAAAATATGAAAAATTAATTAAGTTTTCACTTCTGTTTGGTCTCTCCAAAATAGATAGGTATCACTGATTGGTCTGGGTGTCCTCAGTTGGACTCAAGACTAAAGGAGATATCAGTGAAAATTCTTTAGATAGTTGAAGCTCTGACTCTAGTAATCTTTCCATGTCATAAGATTGTGTAGGCTTAAAATCTCTTCATAGCCTTTTCTTATACCATTCCTTCCACTGGAGGACTTAATTTTTCACCAGGAAAAAAAACTCTTTCTCAAACTAATCCACACCATGAAGATAATCCATCCATTTGGTAAATGCATAATTAACCAGAATAATTTCTGAACCTTCTATCTCTAAAATCTGAATGAGAGCTATAACTGAGAGGTTTGGCTCTTTGGATTTGGCTTTCTGTGTATTTCCTCTAATTGTTTATTTTCTTCAGCTTTCCAAATGCTTTATACTGACTGCCACTACTCTTCCACCCCCTTCTTTATTTTCTATACACACACACACACACACAAAGAATATCAGTACCACTATGTATGCATGCACATGTGCATGCATAAGACACACATGGCCAATGCCTAGAATATAAACCAAAGCTAAGGCATAAATAATGTCACACAATAGGAACAAATCCATTTATTCTTATTTCTAAGATAAAATTAAATTGGTTGGTTACTACAACTCACCAGATGGCTCTTCAGGCTCACTTTCATTTTCTTCCTCAGGTGGGGCTTGAGGTGGTGGTGGAGGAAGCTTCTTTTCCTTCTCTGCTTTGGCATTTCTCTCTTCTTCTGAATAATACTCATCTTCTGAGAGATTGGCCAAGCTTTCATCCATCTCTCTGTACTCTACCTATATGGAGATTATACCAGGGAAAGCTAAATACAGTGAACATCTAAAGTTAGGGACTCAATTTGGAATCATCAGTGAATGTGAATTGCTTTTCTAACTTTAAAATTTAAGGGAAGTAAACAAATAACAAGGAACAAGTTAGCTCATAATAGGTAGCTAATTAAAAACAAAATCTCTCATAAAACAATCTTGTGTCAATTCACATTTAGCCAATATATATATTTTTACATCATAGCACTGATATTCAGATCAATGACTGGAGGCTCTCTAGAGCACTCAAATTAAAAAAAAAAAAGTGTGTGTATCATGTGAGTAGATAGAGGAGGTTAAGAGGTTTACTGAAAACAGAGATTGAATCAGAAAATGGAAACAAAAACTAAGGATAAACTGGATAGTTCTGACCCACGCTCTAAGAATCTTAATTTAACACAAGGATCCATCAAACACTGACCACTGAGTACATGGCACAGCGGAGAAAGTGATTATGAATGAGATTCTCCAGAGACTAAATAAACAGAAACTCTAGATCCAAATAAAAGATCCTAATTAGGTAGCCATCTCATAGAGAGGCTTTACAATAATCCAGCCCTGTACACTTTATCCTATCAAATAAGATAAAGATACCTCAGGACAATAGGTAAAAAAAGCAACAAGTAGGGAAAGTCATTTCAGAGTGAGACAGATCAGAAAATGTAATATATACTAATATTGTGTAGTTTATTTTATCCTTTTAAGCCCTTCCTACCCCAAAGATTCAGCACTTTAATCCCCTGCCCATCAATCCTCTCTATTCAAACAATAGTCACTTAACAAGTACCTACTATGGAACTGGGTAATGTGCAAATTCCGAGACAAACACGGAATAATATCAATTTCTTTATACTACAGCAGTTCAGCTAAAGTCTATGCCCTTAAAAGGAAAAAGGAAGCTAAGTTTGAGAAACATCACAATCTTTACAGGCCCCAGAGTCATAAAGCAGATTAAAAGTACTGAGAGCCCTAGCCAGTTTGGCTCAGTGAACAGAGCTTAGGCCTGTGGACTGAGGAGTCCCACGTTCAATTCCCATCAAGGGCACATGCCCAAGTTGCAGGCTCGGTCCCCAGAGGGGTACGTGCGGGACAAAGTCAATCAATGATTCTCTCTCATCATTGATATTTCTAACTCTCCCTCCCTCTTTCTCTCTGAAATCAATTATGAAAAAAAGTACTAAGAAATTTTGCAATAAATGCTATCTTTTTAACATTGTTTAATCTACTGTTTTGATGAAGTAGTAACTATTAACAAGGAATACATTTGGAATAGGCTAGAGAGTTCTTAGTTTCAGGAAAAAAAGAGATTAGAAAAATACCTAAAGGTCGGAGCAAAGATATCTATACATAAAACCTTGATTTAACAGACTAATTTGGGCGAGGGGGTGTCTGTTGCCAGGGCCCATTTCTTTTCAACTGTCTTAAGATGGCAAAGCAGGGATCACAATATCAGATATTAAGCTATATTACAAAGCCACTGTTCTCAAAACCGTCTGGACCGGCAGAACAGACATAGATCAGTGGAAGAGAACAGAGAACCCAGAAGCTGACCCAAGCCATTGTGCTCAATTAATATCTGACAAAGGAAGCAAGAGCATCCAATAGAGTCACAATAGTCTGTCTCTTCAATAAACGGTGTTGGGAAAATTGGACAGATACATGCAAAGAAATGAAACTAGACCACCAACTTATACCATACACAAAAATAAACTCAAAATGGATAAAGGACTTAAACATAAGATGGGAAACCATAAAGATCTTAGAAGAATCAGTAAACAGCAAAACATCAGACATATGTCGTAGCAATATCTTTACTGATACAGCTCCTAAGGCAACTAAGGAGGAAATAAACAATGGGCTACATCAAAATAAAAAGCTTCTGCACAGCAAAAGAAACCATCAACAAAACAAGAAAGCCCACTGCATGGGAGAACATATTTGCCAATGTTATCTCCGATAAGGGTTTAATCTCCAAAATTTTCCAGGAACTCATACAACTTAACAAAAGGAAGATAAACAATCCAATCAAAAAATGGTCAGAGGATCTAAATAGACACTTTTTGAAAGAGGACATACAGAAGGCCCAGAAACATATGAAAACATGCTCAAAGTCACTAATCATCCGAGAGATGAAAATCAAAATAACAATGAGATACCCATCTCACATCTGTCAGAATGGCTATCATCAACAAATTAACAAACGACAAATGCTGGCCAAGATGTGGAGAACAGTATGGAGTTTCCTCAAAAAGTTAAAAATGAAACTCCCATTTGACCTAGTAATCCCACTTATAGGACTAAATCCCAAGAAACCAGAAACACCAATCAGAAAGGACACGTGCACTCTCATGTTCACAGCAGCACAATTTACAATAGCTAAGATTTGGAAATAGCCTAAGTGCCTATCAGCAGATGAGTGGATTAAAAAACTGTGGTACATCTACACAATGGAAGACTATGCTGTTATAAAAAAGAAGGAACTTTTACCATTTGCAACAGCATGGATGAAACTGGAGAGCATTATGTTAAGTGAAATAAGCCAGTTGGAGAAAGATAAATATCACATGATCTCACTCATGTGGGATATAATGATCAACATAATTTGATGAATAAGAATAGATCGATTTAGAGACAAATGGTAGAGGGGAGCGTTAGAGAGCAACTAAAGGTTGCTCAGATACATGCATATTAGCATAACCAATGAACATATACACTGAAGCAGTGGGGGCTTGCCAGGGGTGGGAATGGCTGGGGAGGGAGAGGTCAATTGGGGAAAAAGGAGACATATGTAAAACTTTAGACAATAAAAACAAAACAAACAAAAAAAAACAGGCAAGTAGTATTTTATTTTGGGATTTCACATAAAATTTTATTTTGTTTAAAAAAAGTGTTTCTGAAGGACTTGTATGCATGCATATGAGCATAACCAATGGATGAAAGACACTGGGGAAGGGGGGCCAGGTGGGGACATGTGCTGGGGGGTAGAGGAGGCCGGGGGGAGGATAATAGGGGGGAAAAAGGAAAACATATGTACTACTATTAAATCTAAATTATACTGCAAAAAAAGTAAAAAAATATTTAAAAAATTTAAAAGTGTTTCTCCACTTAATAAAAAGTTAAAAAACCACCTGAAAGAATCATATACACTCTAAAAATAAAAATTATTTTCTGGCCAAAACCGGTTTTGCTCAGTGGATAGAGCATTGGCCTGCGGACTGAAAGGTCCAGGTTCGATTCTGGTCAAGGGCATGTACCTTGGTTGCGGGCACATTCCCAGTAGGGAGTGTGCAAGAGGCAGATGATGGATGTTTCTCTCTCATCAATGTTTCTTTCTATCCCTCTCCCTTCCTCTCTGTAAAAAATAAAATATATTTTAAAAAATTATTTTCTGAGAAAAGGAATAGTTTAAACACAAAGGCCTGGGAATCTCTCATCTTTAAGTAAAATCCTCAAAGACTTCAGAGACTGTACGACCATGTACTTAAACCAAGGATAAAAAGATGTCCCAATATGAGGACATGTGTCATGAACAAGTTTCAAATTTACATCTCTAATCTCTTCCACGCCCTGGATACAATGATTCATTCATTTCCCAATCACCTTAAACCTCCAGTTTTTTTTATTTGCTTATTTATTTTGATCTTTCTTCCTTTTCATTCCACTAGGGTACAACTGCCAGATTAATTTTCCAAAGCCATGATATATTCAGATAGTTTAACGGATGAACGTCAACCTTTTAAACCAATATATAAACTTTCTAGCTCTATTAGATATAGTCAAACTTACCTCTAATCATTTGCTAAAACACGAGTCCCGTGATGGCGAACCCATGACACGTGTCAGTACTGACACGCGTAGCCATTTTCAACGACACACGGTCACATGCGGTCGCATACAGAAAAGTACGGTTTTTTTTCTCAAAGTGACACACCACCCGAGTTATGCTCAGTTTTTTGGCAAATTTTGACACACCAAGCTCAAAAGGTTGCCCATCGCTGTATTAGTCCACAAGTGCTTAATGCTCCCCGAACTCCCTAAAAGCAGCTCCCATCTTTTTCTATTAATCCAATGCCTAAAATCAAGGTCCACCACCTCTGTATATTATTCCCTCACTATTCCAAATTTACAAACACATCTTCCCCTGCTCTGAATTCTCACAGCACTATGATCTGCACTTGCTAGTCTAATGCAGTGCTGTCAGTGGAATTTTCTACGACAATGACAATGTTCTACACCTGTGCTTTCAATATGGTAGAACTAGCCACATGTGGCTACTGAGCACTTACCACGTGGCTACTTAAGTTTAAATTAAAAATTCCATTTCCTCAGTCATATTAGTCACAGGGTAAGTATTCAACAATTAAATGTGGCTAGTGACTACCAAACTAGACAGCACAGATCTAGTGTTTGGCTCTCTACAGTCTAGACACAACTCTGCAACCTGAACATTACTGATTCCTCCAATCTATCTTGCTCTGAGAAAAACCTCATTTCCAATTAAATTCACTTGCCCATTGTTCCCAATGTTCAGTTATCCACTCTGGGCTCCCTTTTGCTTCTCAAATTCCTTTGGATTATATACTAAGCATTCTTCACTTCCTTTTCCCCAGGTAGTACTTTATTACCAGGCATAGTAATAAGCATTTTGTTTACATTATATCTAAACCCAATAACCTTACAAGGCAGGGTTTATTTTCCTGGCACAAATCTATATATATAAGCCTAAGAAACTAGTTGATTGGCTGGTAGTTATGACATGCACTGACCACCAGGGGGCAGAAACACAGGCCATGGAACAGACTGATGAATCTCAGAGGGAAGGGAGGAAGGTGGGAAGAGATTAATCAAGAATCTTATTGCATACTAGAGGCCCAGTGCACAGATTCATGCACCTGTGGGGTCCCTCGGCCTGGCCTATGGTGATCAGGCCGAAACCAGCTTTCCAACATCCCCTGAGGGGTCTTGGATTGCAAGAGGGCACAAGCCAGGCCAAGGGACCCCACCGGTGCACTAATCTGTGCACTGGGCCTCTAGTGAGTCATAAAAGAAAACTTAACTGCTCTGGTGGGGTAGCTCAGCTGGTTAGTGCATCATCCTAATTAGGTCAAGACTGCAGGTTCAAACTTAGGTCAGGGAACATTCAAAAAGAAATCAATGAATGCATGACAAGTGTAAAAACAAAACTGATGTTTCTTTCTGTTCAAAATCAAATTAAAAGAAAATTCAAGCCATCCTTTTAAAAATACTTTTCTAAATTCTGTCCTTTCAAGGCCCCATTCCTGAAGATACTTGGTGTTCCTAAAATCCCAACCCAATTTACAATTTTAAACCTTAAATATGTTGCTATAATGTTAATGTATATACACTCAGATATGAATTTATTTTTATACTAATGAAACTAGCTCCAGGGACCCCCCAACTGAATGGATTGCTTCCAATGTCCTGAATCTAATTTTGGGGTTCTCAAAACTAAAAAAAACTCCCAAGCCAAAGAAATACAGATATATCCCTTGAATATACCTCAAAATATCTGAAGCAAATGCCTGTCTACACTGGACTCGGCTTGCTTTTTATTCTTATGGATACTCCATCCCTTGAGATCTGTGTCCTCTGTCTCCCAAGACTGGCTAGGAATAGATGTTTCCTAGTTTCTTACTTCCTAGTTGCTCCCCCAAATAAATACATAACCCATCTTTCTTTTCAGAGTTTCAAAGCAAGAGAGGGTAACAAGAATTAAAATAAACACAGGTGAATTACAAAGAAATCTTATAGCATGCACCAAACTGACCTATAGATTCAATGCAACACAATTAAAATCTCAGCTATCTTATTTGCAAAAAGTGATAAACTGATCCTAAAATTCATATGGAAGTACAAAGGACAAAATCTTTAAAAAGAACAAAGTTGAAGGACTCACCCTTCTAATTTCAAAACTTACTGCAAAGCTGCTATAATCAGGGCAGTGTGGTAATAGCATAGGAACATATTTTAAAGGATTAAAAATGGTGGCAGAGTAAATGGATGCTGCAGAGTAAATGGATGCTCTCAGGAACAAACTGGAATCACAACTAAAATACAGAAGAACTTCCTGAATAATCAACAGAAGACTCACAGGATACAACCCTGGTATCAGAGAAACTTCGGAGGACATTTGCCTTGCCTCGGGGGAAGGCAGTAGGCTGACCCTATTGGAAAACGCCTTGCCCTGAGGCTGCTTAAGAAACTAAAAATGGGGAGGGGTGTCAATTAAGGGAAAAAGAGATATGTAAAACTTTAAACAACAAGAAAGTAAATAAAAAAATAAAACGAGACTAAAAATAACAATTAGCTTCCAGGCAGAAGCAACTGCCCCACTCTGTTGGAAAAAAATCTTCCACACACTTCAGGACGATTGCCTGAGGGTAATTCAAGTCAGAATCGAGTCCAGTCTATAGGTAGAGGTGGTCTCTATAGCTGATGTCACCAACCTTTCAGACCTCCCAGACCAGCAGTAGGAAACCACTGCTCCAAATGTTTCCTTGAACCAGCAGTCGCCAACCTTTCGGACCTCACAGACCACCAGTGGCCTGTGGACTACTGGTTGGCGACTGCTGCTCTAGAGGCTTTGAGTCTTTGCCTGATCTTTGAGTCTCTGCCTGAGCGTTTGACACTGGACTGCACTAGAAACTGAGAGTCATAAAGGATCTACCTAATGTGAGAATAAACAAGTAATATTTTCTGTCAAAAAAATGAGTTTAGGCAAACCCCAATTTGATCTGTGTGACTTAGCCGCCATTTTTTACTCTAATGACTTGCAGCTCTCCTTGGGGGCACCATTTTGAAACAGCAAATGTCACCCCCCTCTCCTTTAAATTAGCCAATGGTACAAGACTGGGATCCTAAGCTCTTCTATTTATGAGTGAGGGACGAATCATGTATGTCAGAAATAAAAGCCCAAGCAGACCTCCTGCTCAGTATAAGTGCTGCCAGATTCTATGTTGGTCGTAGCCTTTTGCAGAAGTCAAGATATTTATTTGCCTTGCTGACTGGCTCCTGAGTGTGCTTTGTATTCTAACAGGACCCCTGACTTAGGGGGCTCTCCTTATTTCTAACACTAATACAAAGTCACAAACCCACATAGACAGCCAAAATGAGGAGACAAAGAAACAACCCCCAAATGAAAAAATAAGAGAATTCCGCAAAGAAGAGATAAATGAAGCAGAGGATTTATCTGAAACAGAGTTCAGAGTAAAGATGGTAAAGACACTCAGCATGAAAAAAGACACAGTAACTCAGAAAAAAGAATAGTTGGAGATAAAGAATGTCCTAACACAAATACAGAAGACACTGGAAAAAATACAACACAGCAGTTAGGGGAAGCCGAGAATCAAATAAGTGAATTAGAAGACAAGGTTGAAAAAAATCACTCAAAGAATAAAAAACAAAACAAAACCCAATTAAAAAACAGGAGGACAGCTTAAGGAAGCTGTGGGACAATGTGAAACGTAACACTTTTAGTATAGCAGGTATGTCAGAAGAGGCTGAAAGGGATAGAGAATGTTTTCGAAGAAATAATGGCAGAAAACTTTCCCAACCTGGTAAAGGAAAAAGTCACACAAGTTCAGGAGGCATAGAGAACCCTAAGCAAGAACCCAAACAGGTCCACGCCCAGATACATCAAAATTAAAATGCCAAAAATTAAAGACAAAGAGAGAATCTAAAGGCAGCAAGAGAAAAGAAAACTACTACCTACAAAGGAGCTCTGACCTCTGATTTCTCATCAGAAACTCTACAGGCCAGAAGGGAATGGCATGAAGTACCCAAGGTAATAGAAAGCGAGGATCTGAATCCAAGATTACTATATCCACCAAGGCTATCATTCAAAATAGATGGTGAAATAAAGAGATTTCCAGATTAAAAAAAAAAAAAAGGCTAAAAGTTTATTACCACCAAACCAGCATTACAAGAAATGTTAAAGAGCCTACTGTAATGAAAAGAAACAGAGAAATCTAGGCATACAGAATTAAAATGGCAATAAATAAATACCTAGCAACAATAACCCTAAATGTAAAATGAATTAAATGCTCCAATTAAAAGGCATAGGGTAACTGAATGGATGCAAAACCATGACCCAACTATATGCTGTCTACAAGAGACCCATCTCAGAACAAAGGACACAGGATGAATGCAAAGGGATGGGAAAAAATTTTCCATGCAAATGGAAAAGAAAAAGAAGCTGGTGTAGCAATTCTCATATCCAACAAAATAGATTTTAAAATGAAGGCTATCACAAGATACAACAAAGGTCACTACATAATACTAAAGGGATTGATATAACCCTTGGTAAACATATATGCACCCAATATAGGAGCACCTAAATATATAAACAAACTTCTAGAGGACTTTAATGGAGAGATTGATAATAATACAGTCATAGTAGGGGAGTTTTACACCCTGCCGACTTCACTGGATAGATCTTCCAGACAAAAACTTAACAAGAAAACAGTGACTCTAAAGGACACATTAGATCAGATGGATTTGACATTTATAAAACATTTCATCCCAACACAGCAAAATATACATTCTTCTCAAGTGCACATGGATCATTCACAAAGATAGACATGTTAGGACACAAAACAAGTTGCTACAAGTTCAAGAAGATTGAAATTATACCAAGCATATTCTCAGATCACAGTGGAATGAAATTAGAAATCAACTACAGTAAAAATATCCCAAAACATCCAAACACATGGAGGCTGAATAGCATGCTATTAAACAATGCATGGATTACCAATAAGCTCAAGAAAGAAATAAAAAATTTCCTGGAAACAAATGAAAATGAACACACAACCCCAAATCTCTGGGACACAGCAAAAGCAGTCCTGATAGGGAAGTTCATAGCACTACAGGTATATCTCAAAAAACTAGAATAACCAGCAATAAACTATTCAAGCCTATAACTTAAATAATATCTAGGAAGAGAACAACAAGAAAAACCTAGAGTAATTAGAAGGAAATAACAGATTAGAGCAGAACAACATAGGGACAAAAAGAAAGAAAAAGAGGGGGGGGGGAGGGAGAGAAAGAAAGAAATCAAGAGCTGGTTCTTTGAAAGGATAAAGAAAATTGATAAACTGTTAGCCAGACTCATCAAGAAACAAAGAGAGAGCCAAAACCGGTTTGGCTCAGTGGATAGAGCGTCGGCCTGCAGACTAAGGGGTCCCAGGTTCAATTCCAGTCAAGGGTATGTACCTTGGTTGTGGGCATATCCCCAGTGGATTGCACATTGATGTTTCTCACTCATTGATATTTCTAACTTTCTACCCCTCCCTTCCTCTCTGTAAAAAAATCAATATTAAAAAAAAAGAGGACCCAAATAAATAAAATCAGAAATGAAAGTGGATAAATAACCACAGAAATACAAAAAATTGTAAGAAAATACTACAAACAACTATATGCCATCAAGCTAGACAATGTGGATGAAACAGACAAATATCTAGAAAAATACAATCTCCCAAAACAGAATCAGGAGGAATCAGGAAACCTAAATAGCCAATAACAACTGATGAAATAGGAAAAAAATAATAAAAAAAAACTGCCAGCAAACAAAAGCCCAGGTCCAGACAGTTTCACAGTGGAGTTTACCAAACATTCAAAGAACTAACACCTATACTCCTCAAACACTTTCAGAAAATCAGAGAGGAAGGAACACTTCCAAACTCTTTTTATGAAGCCAGCATCATCCTAAGTCCAAAACCAGATAAAGACACAACAAAGAAAGAAAACTTCAGGCCAATATCACTGATGAACATAGATGCTAAAATCCTCAACAAAATATTAGCAAACTGCATCCAGCAATATATTAAACAGGTCATACACCATGGCCAAATGGGATTTATTTCCAGGATGCAGGGCTTATACAATATTTGCAAATCAATAAACATGATACTTTACATAAATTAAAAAAACAAAAATCATATGACCATATCAAAAGATTCAGAAAAAGCATTTGATAAAATCCAACACCCATTTTTTATTCTTGATAAAAACTCTCAGCAAAGTGGGAATAGAGAAAGCGTATCTCAACATAATAAAGGCCATATATGACAAACCTACAGCCAACATCATATCCAATGGGCAAAAACTAAAAGCATTTCCCTTAGGAAACAAGACAGGGATGTCCACTTTCACCACTCTTACTCAACACAGTACTGGAAGTCATAGCCGTAGTGATCAGACAAGAAGAAGAAATAAGCCCTGGCCTGTTTGGCTCAGTGGATAGAGCGTCAGCCTGCGGACTGAAGGGTCTCAGGTTCGAGTCCAGTCAAGGGCATGTACCTTGGTTGCAGGCGCATCCCCAGTAGAGGATGTTTCTCATCGGTGTTTCTAACTCTCGATCCCTCTCCCTTTCTCTCTGTAAAAAAAGTCAATAAAATATATATATTTGCCGAGACCACTTTGGCTCACTGGATAGAGCGTCGGACTGCGGACTGAAGGGTCCTGGGTTCGATTCCGGTCAACAGCATGTACCTTGGCTGCGGGCACATCCCCAGTAGGGGGCGTGCAAGAGGCAGCTGATCGATGTTTCTCTCTCATCGATGTTTCTGACTTTCTATCCTCCCTTCCACTCTGTAAAAAATCAATAAAATATATTTTAAAAAAAGAAGAAATAAAA
This sequence comes from Antrozous pallidus, assembly GCA_027563665.1. NCBI lineage: Eukaryota > Metazoa > Chordata > Mammalia > Chiroptera > Vespertilionidae > Antrozous > Antrozous pallidus. Next base: position 198,872,672 of record CM050508.1, read on the forward strand.
GGACATCCAAATTGAAAAGGAGGAAGTAAAATTCTCATTATTTGCAGATGACATGATATTATACATAGAAAACCCTAAAGACTCCATCAAAAAACTACTAGATTTAATAAATGGATTTGGCAATGTAACAAGATACAAAATCAACACCCAAAAATCGATGGATTTTTTTATTCACAAATAATGAGTTCTCAGAAAAAGATACACAAAAACAAACAATCCCATTTACCACTGCAACAAAAAAATTAAGATACTTAGGAATAAACTTAACAAAGAAGGCAAAAGACCTGTACTTGGAATACTACAGGATGTTGAAAAAGAGATAAAAGATATAAACAAGTGGAAGAAAATACTGTGTTCATGGATTAGTGTAATCAACATCATTAAAATGTCCATACTACCCAAGGCAATCTACAGATTCAATGTAATCCCTATTAAAATACCAACGACACATTTCACAGAGCTAGAACAAATACTCCAAAAATTTATATCAAAAAAGACCCCGAATAGCTGAAACTGGTTTGGCTCAGTGGATACAGCATCGGCCTGCAGACCGAAAGGTCCCGCTTCGATTCGGGTCAAGGGCATGTACCTTGACTGCGAGGCACATCCCCAGTAAGGGGTATGCAGGAGGCAGCTGATTGATGTTTCTCTATCATCAATGTTTCTAACTCTCTCTCTCTCCCTTCCTCTCTGCAAAAAAATCAATGAAATATATATATTTTTAAAAGTCCCCGAATAGCTGCAGCAATTTTGAGAAAGAAAAGCAAAGTTGGAGGAATCACAATACCAACTTTCAAACTATACTACAAAGCCACTGTAATCAAAACAGCCTGATACTAGTACAAGAACAGGTATTTGGATCAATGGAACAGAACAGAGAGCTCAGAAATTGACCCAAGCCATTATACTCAATTACTATTTCACAAAGGAGGCAGGAGCATATAATGGAGTCAAGAGAGTCTCTTCAATAAACTGTGTTGAGATACATGCAAAAAAAAAAAACAAGACCACCAACTTAACAACATACATAAGAATAACCTCAAATTGGTTAAAGAACTTAAGAGGTGAAACCATAAAAATCCTGTAAAGACCACAGGCAGCAAAATCTCAGACATTTCTCATAGCAATATGTTTATAGCTACCTCTCCTAAGGCAAAGGAAACTAAGGAGGAAATAAATGAAATTACATCAAAATAAAAAGCTTCCGCACAGCAAAAGAAACCATCAACAAAACTAAAAGAGAGCCCACTGTATGGTAGTACGTATCTGGCAATGATACATCTGATAAAGGGTTAATATCCAAAATATATAAGGGATTGATACAACTTAACAAAAAGGAAGATAAACAATCTAATTAAAAAATGGGCAAAGGACCTAAAGAGACACTCTCCAAAGAAGACATACAGATGGCCAAGAGAAATATGGAAAAATGCTCAAAGTCACTAATCATCTGAGAGATGCAAATCAAAATGACAATGAGGTACCATCTTACACCTGTCAGAACGGCTGCCATCAACAAATGACAAGTACTGGTGAGAACGTGGAAAAGGGGAACCCTAGTACACTGCTGGTGGGAATGTAGACTGGTGCAACCATTATGGAAAACAGTATGGAGTTTCCCCCCAAAATTAAATATGGAACTGCCATTTGAACTCCTGATCCCACTTCTAGAAATATATCCTAAGAAACCCAAAGTACCAATCAGAAGGAATGTATGCACTCCTCTGTGCATAGCATCACAATTTATCATAGCTAAGATCTGCAAACAACCCAAGTGTCCATCAGTAGGTAAGTGGATAAAAAAGCTGTGTACATTTATAACTTGGAATACTATGCAGCAGTAAAAAAAAGAAGAATCTCTTACCATTTGAAACAGCATTGAGGGACCTGGAAAGACAAGTATCACATGATCTCACTCATATGTGGAATCTAACGAACGAAATAAACAGATCAACGGAGTGGATCCAGAAACTTGGAAGCAGGTAATTGAGTGCAGAATCTCAGAGGGAAGGTAGTGTGTGGGTGGGAGATAATCAACCACTGTATGCATATATGTATAATCCATGGACACAGAAAATAGGGTGCTAAAAGCCTGGGCGGGGTGGGGGTGAGGCTGGAGGTGTTAATGGGGGTGGGGGTGGGACATATGTAATACTTTCAACAATAAAGAATTATTTTTTTTTTGCTTTAAATTTTATTTATTTATTTATTTATTCATTCATTTATTTATTTATTTTTAGCATATCAACCTGGATTCTTTTTTTATCTTTATTGTTCATTTATTAATTACATTGTTCCCCCTTTTTTTATCCCCCTATATCTCCCCTCCACCCTGTACCTATCCCACCCTCCACCCTCACCTCCCCTCCCCACTGTCCTCTCCCATTGTTGCAAGATTTTTGTCCAGTCTCTTGCTGTACTTCCCACAACCCTTTTCTCCCCAAGAATTGTCAATCCATTCCCTCTCTATGTCTATGCTTCTGTTATATTCACCAGCTCATCAGCCTATCAATTCACTTAACTTATATTTTTACCTTTTTCTTCTTCCTCTTCTTAAAGAATATCTTTCAGCATTTCATATAATATTGGTTTGGTGGTGATGAACTCCTTTAGCTTTTTCTTATCTGCGAAGCACTTTATCTTATCTTCAATTCTGAATGATAGCTTTGCTGGATAGAGTAATCTTAGTTGTAGATTCTTGCTATTCATTTTTTGAATATTTCTTGCCACTCCCATCTGGCCTGCATCGTTTCTGTTGAGAAATCCGCTGACAATCGTATGGGTGCTCCCCTGTAGGTAACCAACTGTTTTTCTCTTGCTGCTTTTAATATTCTCTCTTTATCTTTTGCTCTTGGCATTTTAATTATGATATGTCTTGGTGTGGTCCTCTTTAAATTCCTATATTTTGGGGTTCTGTGTACTTCTTGGGCTTTTAAGTCAGTTTCTTTCACCAGGTGGGGGAAGTTTTCAGTCACTATTTCTTCAAGTAGGTTTTCATTAACTTGCTCTCTTTTTCTGGCACCCCAATAATTCGGATGTTGGCATGCTTGAGGTTGTCCCAGAGGCCCCTTACACTATCTTCAATTATCTGAATTCTTTTTGTTTCTTGCTTTTCCAGCCGAGTGGATTTTGCTTCTTTGTATTTCAAATCTTTGACTTGGTTCTTGTGGCCCTCTGGACTGCTTTTAGGACTTTGTGTAATATTTTTTATTTCAGTCTGTGTATGCTTGATTTCTAGTTGGTCCTTTTTCATATCCTCAGAGGTCTTGTTCATTTCTTTGAGGGTCTCATTCATTTCCTTGTAAGTCTCATTCATTTCCTGGTTGGTCTTATTTCCTCGTAGTTCTCATTAAGTTCATCGGCCTTTTCTAGGAGTCTCTTGAAAAGCCTTATAACCGTGGTTTTGAACTCTATGTCTTGTCGTCTTTTCTCCTCCATTTCTTTCACACCTGATTTCTTTCCATATCTCTGCATGGTGGCTACTTTATGTGGTAGATGTCCTCTAAGGGTCAGTGGCACAGCCTCCCCAGTTATTTGAGATGGGTACTCTTACTGCAATCCTTTATGGGTTGTACAGTATTTTTGAATTTATACCCAGCTTGTTGTTGTTAGCCCTAGGAGGGTTTGACCTCCAGGCCAATTGGCTGTGAAGGGAGACCGTGTTCAGGTCGGATGGGCGGAGTCTCTGAGCTGCGCAGGCGGCGCTCATGTGCGCGCGGGTCTCTGTTGGATGGGGATGCTGCAGGCACCTCCAAGAGAAAGCCGCCAGTCTCTTCCCCTTGCCAGACAACTCTGCCTCTCCCCAAATGAGTCTGCACACCCAAAGTCTAGCCCAGGGTTGTAAAATAGGTGGTTTCCGGGGCCAGGAAACAAGTTTCCAGGGAGCCAGTCGTGCGTTTGTGTGACACTTGAGCGCAAACTTCTTTTCTCAGCTGCCCGGTTTTTTCGCAGACTAGAAGACCTCTGCCACGCCCCGCTTCCAGGGTGCGTCCCCCGGACCTCGGACCTCACCTGGCACTGGGGAATCTGTGCAGTGGGACGTCTCCATGTACCCCGGATCTCGGACCTCGCCTGGTGCTGGGGAATCCGTGCAGTGGGACGTCTCTGCCCTCCCCGTTGGAGAAATCCAGCCGGGGTTGCTGCTCCAGCCCTACAGCCCGCGTGCACCAACCAGGACGGCTCCTAATCTGTTTCCGTCTTCAAGGCTGAGCTCCCGCCGCTCTTCTGAGTCTCAGTGTCCCACCTTTGCTTTTATTTGTGGAGTTTTCACTCAGCCAGCTTTCTGGTGATTCTGGGTGATGTTTGTTTTGTTGTTATGTTGTAGTTTCTGAATCGTTGCGCAGGGCAGAACAATAGGTGTCTACCTATGCCGCCATCTTGGTTCCCCAACAATAAAGAATTATTAAAACAAACAAAACATACTTTATAATCTGGCCACTCTGTATATAAAAGGCTATGTGTCCAACTATCGAACTGGTCGCTATGATGTGCCCTGACCACCAGGGGGCAGAGGCTCAACCCACGAACTGAAATGACGCCCACTGGCCATTTAAAAATAAATGGCACCATGGCCTGGCACCAACAAACCAACACTCGGCTTCCCCCAAGTGGGACACAGGCCCCACCACCACCCCGAAGTGACAACCCACCAAAATCTCAGCCAACATTGCCAAGATCCTGTGGCACAAAAATGTGGCCCACAGCGCAGCCCAGTATGGAAACGGTTACTGTGGGTGCTGGGCAATGACATCAAGTAGTGACGTCTTCCTAGTGACTAGCCTCCTTGGGTTTTCTTCAGCCCAGGAACCCAACTTGCTTTATAGCCAGGTGCAAACATTTTACAGTTTAACCAAATGTCTGTGAAGCATTTTCCTGTGTCTCATCTCATTTGATCCTCACAGAAGTCCTGGAGTGGATAGATAGGCGACTAGGTAGTATCCTCTTTTCTTTTCATTAGCAAGATGCAAATAGCGGAATTAAAATACTTCTTCTAATTAATTTCCTTGCAATGTGCATGAATTTGTGCACTGGGACACTAGTGTGTATATAACAGAATTATCCTTAATAGCCAAAAAAGTGGAAACAACACAAGTGTCCATCAAATGATGAATACATAGGCAATATGGGATATTATTTGGCCACAGAGTTATGAAGTACTGAATGGATAAGCCTTGAAAACATGCTAAAACCAGACATAAAAGGACACATATTATACATTTTTGTTTATATGACATATCCAAAATAGGCAGAAAGTAGATTAGTAGTCATCAGGAGCTGGGGAAGGGGGAAATGGGGATTGACTGCTAATGGTACAGGTGTCTTTTGGGGGTGATGAAAATGTCCGAAAATTAACTCTGGTGCTGGCTGCACAACTTTGATTATGCTAAAAAACCAATGAGTTGTACACTAAAAATGGTAAATTTTATGGTATGTGAATTTTTTAAAAACAAAAACAAAAACCCAACCTAAAAACAGAAGAAACACATTTTAAAAAGACATGTAATTCTAAAAGAAAATACCAAAAATCCCATTTTATCACATGGGTTTCTGGCCACACTTTCCATTGAAATAGTAAAATTAAAATCCTAATAGGCTTCCATCCTCTATTTCATTTCTGAGTTGAGAGTTGACAACCTCTGTGCTCTTTCTTTTTATTTTTCATTAAAATATATTTTTATTGATTTCAGAGAGGAAGGGAGGAGATAAAAACATAAATAATGAGAAAGAATCATCGATCGGTTGCCTCCAACACGGCCCCTGACTGGGAATGAAACTGTGACCTCCTGGTTCATAGGTGGACACTCCAGAACTGAGGCACACCAGCCAGGCCCTCTGTGTTTTTCTACCCCATGCTTTGGTAAAAGCCCCGAAAACATTCTCCTCCTTTTACTTAGCTCAAGGTATTCTTGGGGAGAGATCTCTGAAGTGGGCAGTGGATCTGATAGCTCATCTTAGGAGGCTCCTCATATTTAGCTATCAGAAGGTAGAAGAATGTCCTGACCAGTTTGGCTCAATGGATGGAGCATTGGCCTGTGGACTCAAGGGTCCCAGGTTCGATTCCGATCAGGGGCATGTACCTTGGTTGTGGGCACATCCCCAGTAGGGGGTGTGCAGGAGGTGGCTGATCGGTGTTTCTAACTCTCTATCCCTCTCCCTTCCTCTCTGTAAAAAATCAATAATATATATATATATATATATTTTTTAAAAAAAGGTAGGAGAGTCTCCCAGCCCTAAGGAAAAAAAAAACAACCCTCCAGATACCTTGATTTCATATTTCCAGCCTCCAAAACTGAGAGACAATAATGTTATGTAAGACACACACAAAAGTTCCTCATACACACTGACTTGGTATAACCACTTAAAAATTATATACAGATGGAAAACTTGTATGCACAAATTACATGAATTGTATGATTTTAAATATTTACTTAAAATTATATGTATACATATTTTAAGTGTTTTCAACTGAAAATTGAAAAATTGAAAATTTTTTCAACAAAATCTCCAATAAAGGCCCAAGTCTAAAGTCTGTGCACTTGGAGTGGTGAACACACAATACAAGATACAGATGATGTATTATGGAACTGTCCACCTGAAATCTATATAAGTTAGTAACCGATGTCATCCCAATAAATTCAATAAAAACTAAGAACAAATAAATACAGTCTGTGCTAGTAGTACTGCCCCAGTGCCCTATACACTGTAGGTATCCCATGTGGTCTTTTGTTTCAGAGGCGGATGATAACGTATCACAATGTGCATGGGCCCAAAGTGTAAGGTTTACATTCCAGTTCCACCACTTACTTAGCTGTGTGACTTGGGGCAAGTTGCTTAAACCGTGTGCCTCAGTTTACTCATTCCTAAAATGAAGCTGGCCATAACACCTGCCCCGTGGTGTTCAGCTAATATAAAACAGTGCTGAGGCTCCGAACACGGCTTCTGGCACCCGGAGCCGCCAGGCTGCTATTGTCTGTATAGACTGGTCTACGGCAGATCTTTTCCTTCCCATACTTTTGAACCCAGACTAACTGATATTAGCCCTCTTAATCGGCTTAATCTGTGGGAAAAAATCTACACCAAAACATCATTGAGAGAATAAAAAGAACAAGAGGAAAACTATCACACATCAAGGGCTGGAAAAAGATATTCCTTTTTTTTTTTCTTTTCTTTTTTTTTTTTCCGATCTCTCTGGCTACGGCTTTTCATTAGCATCACCCTACACCCCAGTGCTCCCGGCTGAAACCGTAAATATTGCTGAGCGGTTTCCAGGCACATCTGGGGACAAACGAGCGAGGTGTGTCTCCACCAACGCCAACCGTAACTCCACGTCTGGGAGCCATTTTTGCCACTCAGGAAAATGCAAAGGTGCACGAATGTTTACGAGTGAACTAGCCCTCCCATCAGTCCCGGTTTCCCAGGAAGGCCGGGTCCCCGCACAAAGACCGCATTCAGCCCGGGCGGAGACCTCCCCCTCCCTCCGCCAGCCCCGGGGGAGGTGGGGTGGAGATGGACCGACTGGGGAGAGCTGGGTGGGCGTGGGAAAGGCCGGCCGGAGGGCTGATGGGGGCTGGGCAACCTCAGGAAAGCGAGGCACTGGGATGTGTGGTTTGAGGGAGGGGGTCAGGCCTCACCTTCGCCCGCTTGCGCCGGCTGGTCCGTCGTCCCTCCGGAGTCTCAGCGATTCCCGTTTCCATGGGGGTGGCAGAACCAGGCACCACGGTAGGCCCGGCTTGAGGCCCGGCGGACCCTGGCGGCTCCGCGAGGCCCCCGGGGGGCGAGGCCCGCGGAGGCTCCTTCTTGCGGGGAGTGCGCTCTCCGGCCACCCCTGGCCCGGGCTCCACAGGGCCCGACGGGCCAGCGGGCGGCGCGGCCACCTCGGAGCCATTCTCCGAGCCTGTCGCTACCCCAACGCCCGCCTCCGAGCCAGCCGCGGCCGCCGCGGCCGCCGCAGCCGCCGCCTTCTTCCCGGACAACATCCCGGGCCGCCTGGGTGCTGACAGCCGGAGGGGCCGCTCAGCCTGCGGGTCCGAGGGTACGTGGGTCCGGGGCCGCGTCGCCTAGCTTCGCTTCTCCCCGTCCGCGCGCTGTCTACCGCCGTACGCAGGCGCAGAGCGCGCTCCTGTCGCGTCGGGACAAAAAAGCCGGAGACGCCCACGGCCCCGCCCCCCCGCTGCCATAGAGTCGCGTCCTCGAGGCTAGAGCGGCACCATGGCAAAGAACGCAGTGCCTTCCTAGAGCGTCTCCTTGGCCTCTGGAGTAGGCCCTACACTGTCCTGGTCTCAGGGCTTGTGAGCCAGACTGCACCTCTGAGGGCGATTTCATCCAGGGATTTGGATGCACTTATAAATTCATTCATTTTCATTCGTTCATTCACTCATCTATTCGTCGATTCAACCAATATAGGTGACAAAGTCTTAACTGTGTAATTCTTGTGTTCAAAGAGCGTATGGTCTAGGGATAGGAAATCTCACTTATTTGCAATTGTCCTTGATTGTACTGGGGAAATCTTGGAGAGCAAACAAGTTTTGCAGTAATAAAATGGACAATAATTAATAAACCCAGTTTTGAGTCCAACGGGATTGTTCTTGCATCCAAAGCTTTGTAAATGCCCTTGCTCCCTCACACCTCCATTCCCTTTGTCCACTCACTCCCCCCATACACGTGTTTCTACAAATAGTGAACACATGTCAACTATTTGTTTGTTTGTTTATTTATTGAGAAAACAGCAGGACAATATAGCTGGTTCAAAGGAGAATATGAAAAATTGATATATATATATATATATATATATATATATATATATATAGTTATTGGTCAATGGAAAATAGAATGCTAGGAAAAGATTGCAAAGTATCTATATATATAAAAGCCTAAGTGACTCTTATGACTGGTTGACCCGAACAACTGGAACAACTGGTTGACCAGTTGCTATGACATGCATTGACCACCAGGGGGCAGATACTCAATGCAAGAGCTGCCCCCTGGTGGTCAGTGTGTTCCCAAGCCAACCTCCTGTAGTCTCTCCCCCAACCCCCTACACGAATTAGTGCACAAGGCCTCTAGTTTTTAAATAAGAAAAAGCAGTTGATGTCTTACAATACCATACAACTAAACTCTAAACTTTCGGGCTTATCTTTTCTCTCAGAACTCATTTGCATTTACACCCCCCTCCCCAAAAAAACCCCACATTTTCTGCTTAACTATTTTTTTTTTACCCAGAAATACAGACATACCTCGAAGATCTTGTGGTTTGGATTCCAAACCACCATAATAAAGTATTACAATAAAGCCAGTCAATCTTTTTTCTGGTGGAGGGTCCTACCTTCAATTTGTAAAAAGCAAAACACCTGTGAAGCACAATAAAGCAAAACACAATAAAGCGTGGTAGGCCTGTAACTAATTAGTTTCATTTTCTTAAATTGTGGTAAAATATATATAACATAAAACTTACCATCTTAAGCATCTTTAAATGCACAGTTCACTAGTGTTAAGTACAATCACATGATTGTACAATCTCCAGAACTCTTTTCATCTTGAAAAACTCTATACCCATTAAACAATAATTCCCCAGCACTCTCCCCACCTCACCCCCAGCCCCTGCCAACCACCATTCTACTTTCTGTATCTATAAATTGGACCACTCTAAATATCTCATATAACTGGAATCAAACAGCTTTTGTCTTTTTGTGACTTATTTCATTTAGCACAGTCTCCTCAAAGTTCATCCATGTTGTACCATGTACCAAAATTTCCTTCATTTTTAAAACTGAATAATATTCTAATGTCTGAATATACAATATTTGCTTATTCATTTATCTGTTGGTGGACTATCTGTTGCTTCCACTTTTTGGCTATAGTGAATAATGCTGCTATGGACATGGGTGTGCAAATATCTCTTCAAGACCCTGCTTTCCATTCCTTGGGATATATATTCCCAAGAGGAATTGCTAGAGTAACTTACCTATTTTTTAAAAGTTCATATCTGGCCCTGGATGGTGTGGCTTGGTTGGTTGAGCATTGTCCCATGCACCAAAGGGTTTCTGGTTCCATTCTGGGTCAGGGCACATGCCCAGGTTTTGGGCTTGATCCCTAGTGGAAGGGCGGGGCATGTAGGAGGCTGCCGATCTCGGGGTTTCTCACAGAAATTCTCTCTCCCCCCGCCTTCCTCTCTCTCTCAAATTAATAAAACATATTTTTTAAAATATATTTTATTGATTTTTCACAGAGAGGGAGAGGGATCAGCTGCCTCTTGCACACCCCCTACTGGGGATGTGCCTGCAGCCTAGGTACATCCCCTTGACCTGAATCAAACCTGGGACCTTTCAGTCCGCAGGCCGATGTTCTATCCACTGAGCCAAACCGGTTTCGGCTAAAACATATTTTAAAAATCCATAAAAGTTGACATCTGACTTTACAGAGTAGGGACCCTCGTCAATATTAAATAGTAAGCCAAAGTTATCCTCCCTGAAAGCATCAGGTGACCAACAGGTGGGCCAGTTAGATAATATTCTAGTATTACTGTGAACAAACTTGCAGTAAACTTATGTCCTTATTTCCAAATTCTGGATAATTTTTATTTGCAGTCTTCCTCACTATGAGGGTAAGGGCTGTGTTTCTGGATATTTTATTCTCAGTGTCTAGGCCCTTAAGTACTGTTGATTGAATGAAGTGTCACTAAGGCCTACATCACCTGGCTGTTATGAGGACATTATGAGGTGTTGCTTACAAACTGCCTGTCAAAGTCTGACACATAGTGGCTGCTTCAAACATAGGAGAACTTAATATTACTGTTATGTAACAACTGGGGGCTGGGGGCCGGGGGCCGGTCATGACTCAGAGGGAGAGCAGCCATGACTCCTGGTATGGGGGCAACTGTCCCAGAAGGGGGACTGAGGCTGCGTCTTGTGACGTGGGTGCCACCAAAGCTGGAATGCTGGGAGATCTAACGTCTTTTTTTAGGACTCTCCACGAGATACTTGATTCCTCAGGCACCCTAGGAGCATTGTTGGCTTGGATGATCAGCTACAAGCCAGCCTTGTTTGGGTTCCTATTCCTTCTGCTATTGCTTAGCAACTGGCTGGTCAAGTATGAATGCAAGTCCATCCCCATAGAACCCCAGCAGGTGAGCAAGAGGAGCCTTAGCTTTAGTTGAGGATGATGGGATAGTTACAGGTAGATTGGGGTTGGGGGGACAAAGAAGGTGTCAGGATAATGGGGCAAGCTGAGGCACCCACGCCTCTGAGTCTGCTCTGTGGCACATCCTTCACAAGGCTTCAGTTGCCTCGGCTATGAATTGGGACAACCCTAGACTCTGTAACTTCATGTTTGACATCAACATGCTTTGGCAACAGCAACACTCACTTTAAAGGAAAACATGAAAATGGATGAATTAAAGACACATATATAACATAGATACATCTCTAAAATATAATAATAAAGATAGGAGAGATGTACATGAGTTATGACATATTTTATATAAAGTTTAAAAACTAGTGTTTTTAAACAATACCATATATTGTTTATGAATTCACGCTTTTTTAAAGTATATTGTATTGATTTTTTTATAGAGAGGAAGGGAGAGGGATAGAAAGTTAGAAACATCGATGAGAGAGAAACATCGATCAGCCGCCTCCTGCACACCTCCTACTGGGGATGTGCCCACAACCAAGGTACATGCCCTTGACCGGAATCAAACCTGGGACCCTTCAGTCCGCAGGCTGACGCTCTATCCATTGAGCCAAACCAGTTAGGACAGAATGCACTTTAAAAAAAAATTAATTCTTTATTGTTCAAAGTATTACATATGTCTCCTTTTCCCCCATTGACCTCTCCTCAGCTGCTCCCACCCCCCAGCACATGACCTCAGCCCCCTACTGTCTGTGTCCATTGGTTATGCTCATATGCATGCATACAAGTCCCTTTGTTGATCTCTTACCCCTTCCCCCAAAAGTACATGTTTAGTGAAAGTACATTAAGGCAGGATTGTTCAACTTCCACATGATTGACATGTAGGCCGGGATAATTCTTCATTTTGAGGGACTGCCCGGTGCATTGTTAGATGTTTAGCAGCATCCCTTGCCTCTACCCGTAATATGCCAATAGCACCCATCACCCCTTTTGTGACAACCAAAGAATGTCTCCAGACATTGCCAAGGGTCCCTCGGGAGGGCACAGTAGCCTCTGGTTGAGAGCCACTGGAATAAAGAAATGCATGGGAAAAGTAAACGCCGGATTCAGGACTGCAGCTGAGATGAGGTTCAGGGAGGGAGGGAGACACTCTAGGAGAGACAGCCACCATGGCATTTGTGATGTTTTATTCCTCACACTAGTGTGGAAACATGGGTATTTGCTGTAATATTTACTCTTGTGTGTGTCTGAAAGATTTAATTTGGAAAGGGTTGGAAAAACCAGGCGTTGGTAGTTGGTTCCAAAAAGAAAAGCTAAAGTAGTATCACTCTGGGTGAGGGGGCAGGTGAGGACGATAGAGAGAAGAGCATGTCCTGAGACACTGAGACTGGGCAGCAGAGACTTTGCAGGGCCCTGGGGAACGCACAGCCCTGGAGACAGAGACATTTGGGTTAAAGGTTTTATGTTCTTCTATGAACCAAAGGAAACTGTGGGTCCTGGGAGTGTGGGGTCTCTCCCGCAAGCTGGATGATGCTGAGCCCCAATGCTTGCAGGCTGTGGGAATCCATTAAGGTGACAGTTATAAATGATCAGGCACGGGAAGATGGACTATTGTTATTAACCAATCTCTCCTCTTTTCCTGCTGGTGGGAGCTTAGGAACAGACAGAGACACGAAAGACCCCCGAAGCCGAACCCAACGGCAACGCCATGAGCGCGAACCAAGTGGAGAGGCTGCACGCCTGCTTTGCCCTCCAGGACAAGATCCTTGAACGGCTTATGTTCAGTGAAATGAAGCTGAAGGTCTTAGAAAATCAGATGTTCGTCGTTTGGAATAAAATGAATCACCACAAGCGGCCGAGCCGTCAGCAGATGTATGCCATGAGGAAACAGAGACCGAGGAGACAGGAGTCCCCCTACTCTATCTACTCGGGGCGCACGTCCAATTCCCCTTGAGGTCGGAGGCTGGGGTGGGCTGGCTTCTTCTGATGTTACCTTTACTCAGTAAAACCCCATCAGAGACTTGGATTTTCTTAGTAAATCACACTGGAGAGGATGAGTAGAGGCTGAAAGGTCACCTCTGGAAAAGAAATCTGCTCTCCAGGCCAGCCAGATAGCATCCTGTGACACAACCTGACAGCTCTAGCACGAAACCTTCCTCCCTTTCAGTGGGACCACTTCGACCCTGGTTCAGGGCGCTACTTACCTGTTCACCTTGAGTCTCCCAAGGGTCTGCCCAGTGCGGTCCCACCCTCCAATCTCCCCCTCCCTCTGCACCCAGAGGCCAGAGCAAGCCCTGCCAGGCCAGGCTCTGAGTGTGTTCATTGCCTGTGCTCAAGTCAACATCTCCCCGTGGTTGACAGAATAAAACCCACACTCCCTACTTGGTGTTCAGGTGCTCCGTGATCGTATCGCCTCTCCAGGCTCTTCCCATTTCTCACCCTCACATACGATATACTCTATCCCAGAGTACTCTAAACATCAGGCACAAGGTACTACCTTCGTGATTTTTGCCATAGTCATGAGACACCTGAATGTTTAACTCAACATTGTTCTTTTAAATGGACTATTTTTCCTTAAATAAATGTATCTGTAAAGGAACATAATAATAAAGGTAAATAATTTATTTGTAAATTAAAAACACCATCATTTGCCTGAAATAGACCTTAACTGTCAAAATAAAGACAATGGAAACTACATGATGTTATTAAGTTCCAATCAGAACTGGGTTGCCTTCTGATGGATCTGAACCTGTGAATTTCAGTTTAAAAAAAGGAGATTTAGCAAGTGTTAGTGCTCAAAAGACATGCTAGCACCACGCTGAGACTCTTCCCCATAGGAGATTGGAAAGGGCAGCACCCACCTCCCTGTGACTTCGTGCCTTGTTGGTGCCCTACTTAAAATCATCTCTCCCACAAGTCTCGTGAACTCTCACCAAACCAAATGACCTTCCCCCACCTGCATCCACAGCTCTGCGCGCATGGTTTTGTCCTCTGGAAGCTCTTTTCTTCCCTGTTCTCTGCTCTTACAATTCTTCACTTCTTCCAGAGCCAACACCTCCAGGAGGCTGCCTTCAACCCAGCTGTGCTGAATCTCTTTCCTTCCCACTCTCCTGGCATTTTATCTGTACTTCTACAGAGGAATGTGCCACAACCTGCTGACACTTGATTTGTACAGATTTCTGTATCCCATCCTCACCCTCTGGCTTGCTTATAGATGCTTGAGGACAAACACAGTATCTTGCTCATCTGTATATCTCCCCATAGCACCTAACACAGTGGCTTGAATATACTCATCCTATATAATAAAAGCCTAAGTGTCTGGTTGTCTGTTCAACCAATCAAAGCGTAATATGCTAATGATGTGCTAAGGCTGCTCAACCACTTGCTATGATATGCACTGACTAGCAGGGGGCAGATGCTCCGACTGGTAGGTTAGCTTGCTGCTGGGGTCTGGCCGATCGGGATTGAGCCAGACGAACCGGACCTTGAGTCTCCCAAGGGTCTCCGTTGGGAGGGTGGAACAGCAATGGGGAAAACCTTGGGAGACTCAAGGTCCAGTCCCTCCCTGGCTGGTCAACCTCCTGCATCCCTTCCTGGCCCTATCATACACCGGTGGGGTTCCTCAGCCTGGCCTGTGCCCTCTCGCAATCCGGGACCCCTCAGGGGGACACACTGACTGTCAGGTAGTTCCATCTTCTGTATAATAAAAGCTTAAACGACTGTTATAGCAGAATGACCAGAACAACCCGTCACTATTATGTGCACTGACCACCAGGGTCCAGATGCTCAATGCAGGAGTTGCCCCTTTGTGGTCAGTGTGCTCCCACAGGGGGAACTCTGGTCAGCCAGAAACTGGGCTCACGGCTGGTGAGTGCAGCGATGGTGGTGGGAGCCTCTCTTGCCTCCCTAGCAGTGCTAAGGAGCAATGAGCTTAGTGGTAAGGAGTGAGCAGGCGGGCGGTAAGGACGAGGGGTCCTGAACTGAGTGGGCTCCTGGACTGCGAGAGGGTGCAGGCTGGGCTGAGAGACACCCCCCCTCCCAGTGCATGAATTTCATGCACTGGGCCTCTAGTTGCTCAATAAAAAATGTTGGTGACTATCAATCCCAGTCTTAAATGTCCTGACATTTTCTCTGCCCTCACATTGTATGACTCTCCTATATCCTATATTAAAAGAAAGAAAGATCTCTGGAGCTTGACTGCCTGGCTTTAAATCCCCAACTCCATCTATGCCCAGGTGTGTGATCTTGCACAACTCTAAGTTGTTTTATTTATTATTGTACCTCAGTTTTATCAATTGTAAAATGGGGAGAGTAATGCTACCAACATCATCTATTGTTGTGAGGATAAGATGAGTTACTACAACCCCCTAAGAGCAAATGATTCCTTCTTAGTGAAGACTCCCATGATATCCCTATTTAAATCACAGCCTTGCCTGTGTGTCAGACATTGCCTACCTCCAGGATCCCTCTCCATCCTTTTTCTGCCTTTCTGCCAAGGGGCCAACCTGGATAGTCTGCATCATTAAATCCTTTGCCCTGTGGTTTTCAGTTCAGTTTGCCCAACAGGGTTCCCTGGCAGAAGATGAGAGGTTGGGAGAAGACTGGAGTACTTATTCTCTCAGCTCCCTTCTGTGGAGTTGTCCCAGGCTGGTGTAGGGCTGGCTGGGTCCCTTGACAGAGGGTCACTCCTCCTCTTAGGCATGCTCTCTCTGTGAGACCTTCTTCCAGGTCCCCTTTGGGCTCAAGGGTAGAGCATTCTCCCATTTACCAGATATGGGTTCCCTATAGCCTGTTCACACTTTTGTAAGTAGTTTCTTTTGCACAATTTCATGGGTCATTGCTAATGATCTTATTGTATGGCCAGGTCCGTGGACCATCAGAACTGGACCGTGAGGATAATATCCATATGGTAACCTTATGCTGTGGAAACAGATACAGCAATTCAGCCACAAAACTTGATCTATATGTGACATATGAACAAACTCACAATAAGGCTCTGCTTCTTAAAGAGAATATCTGGAATGGAAAGCTGATTAAGACCATGTGGCCATCATATCTATGCCTGGACCAACCACTATAGCAAAACCATCAATCAAGGAGGTCTGACATGGCTCAGTGACGATCCATTTGACATACAAAGCCACTCGTGCTCATGGAGTACATATTGCTTGCCAGTAATGTTGGCCTTGGCTCAAGGTGATTCAAGGTGTGACACAATGACCTGTGGATCTGACCAGTTCAAATAGGCAAATTGGTTGCCATGGATTCTGACCACCAAGGACCTGGTTTAGGATATGGGTGGCTATTCTCTTCCACCAAACAAGTATTATCTCGACTTTTAAGGCTCTGATGAACAACCTTCTCATGTGCTGGATTTCCTGATGTGACACACTATGATGATGAAACTATCTTTACAGCACTGCCTCCCAGCTGTGGGTGAACATGGAATTTGATTCAAAGTGTGACACCATGACCTGTGTATCTGACCCACAGATCATGGTATCACACCTTGATGGTGTTGAGGCCCACTGGCAGAATATTGAGAAGTGCCCTTTGTATGTCCAGACCTGTTTTGCACTCTAGATATAAGACCTTCCTTGCTTTCTCCTTGGACACAATGCCACCTGCATACGAGCGTTCACGATAACCCAAAACCTGTAGGCAAGGCAAAGGCACCAGCCTCTGGTGCCACTGACAATTCATTCTTGCATATTAAGTACCTGGATCTCACCACTTAATGAAGGTTTTCCTCCCAAAGATAGGTAGAACCATGATCCACACCTGCTCAGCTCTCCTGAAGGAAATTGCTATGGGGACAGCCAGGGTTCTCACTGCCAAGGAAGTTACTGTGACTCAACTCAGGTTATTCTGGATAACCACACAGCTTCGAACTATTTGCTGGCCAGGCAGGGAAATAACCGCATTGGCCAATATCCCACGGTGTTTCTGGATTCACACCATCCGTCAGCCAAGTCAGGACACCCAGGCAGCTACTGCAGGAGCAAGTCCAATGTCTCCAGGGTTTTCCTTTCTCTGAACTTGGGGCTCTTTCCCAGGCTTGGCAGGGACTCCACGACCTGATGGCCCTCGCCTCCACCATGGGCTTCCCTCTTACACTGTCTCTCCAGCATTGCCCACAACCAGTGGGAGTCCCAATATAAGCCCAGTTGATTTATTCCTTTTTTAATTTTTATTTTATTCTATTCTATCCCTGTTGATTTCTACTTCTACTGGGCAGGATGTGTTTGATGAGCCCCTAAGTCAGGGAATGGACCTTGGAAAAGCAATTTTGATTATATGAGAAGATCCTGAGGGCTCACTCCATGTTCTAGCAATGAGACAGCAGGTGAGCTCCAGAGGGGGCTCCCTCCCCCAAAGCAGAAATGATTCCACATGGTCTCCAGGTGCCCTACAGACTGCAAGCAATTCCTTTGGTGCCTGAGCTCAGACCAGTTTTTCTTGACTTGCAAGACCGATTTCACACTTGCTATAAAGAAGTGGACTAGCCCTAACCAGTTTTTCTCAGTGGATAGCGCATCAGCCTGCAGACTCAAGGGCACCAGGTTCGATTCAGGTCAAGGGCATGTACCTTAGTTGCAGCCACATCCCCAGTGAGGGGTGTGCAGGAGGCAGCTGATTGGTGTTTCTCTTTCATCTATGTTTCTAACTCTCTCTCCCTCTCCCTCTCTGTGAAAAAAACAATAAAATTTATTTTAAAAAAAGTAGACTAATGACAGTGTGTGTGATAGGAGTTCCTCTCCTGGAGCACACCCCAGGATGTTTCCAGCCATGCCCTGACCCCACTCCTCTCTCCATACGATGATGGGAGGTTGGGGAGAGAACCCAACCCCATTCACTGCCTCCCTCTGCTTCTAAGTTTCCCCAGTGAAGAAGCCTTTGCTGGTGTTTTCCGATTTCTCTTTGAGCCTTTGTGGTCCTTACCTTCACCCAGTGCTTACATCTCTGGACCTCGGGCTCAGTCCTCGAATCCCTTCTTTACGCCATCTCACTCCCATAGTGATGACTTTAAATGTCATCTATTGTTACATGCCAGTGATTTTCTAAAGTGCAACTTTGATGCAGGTCCCTAAGCTAGGCACAGTCTCATCCTAAGGCCTCTGCATTGGATATGCCCCCCACCATGAATGCTCTTCCTCGGCTGTCTGTGTATCTAACTCCTTTTCTTCCTTCCTTTAGCTGATCTGTTCAATATTTCTTGCTTGATGAGGCCACCCTGACTGCTGGTTTAATATTTATAACCTGCCCCTCTTACCTGGTTCTACTTATTTTTCTGCAGCAGGTGTCACTTCCTAACATACCGCTTAGTTTATTTATTGTTAGAAATACAGCGAGCCCCACTGGTAGAACACAAAGCATACCTGGGAGCCAGCCAGCAAGGCAGGTATCTTTACTCCTGCAGGAGGGTGTGCAGGCACAGGGTCTGGGAGTATGATGCACACACTGAGAGGGTGGTCCGCTCAGGCTTTTATGCCTGATGCACATGATCTGTCCCTCACTCTTGACTGGTCACAGAGCTTAGGCTCACACTCTTACGTGAATGTCTAATTTAAAAGGAGGGGTTGACCTTTGCCATTTCAAAATGGTGGCCTGCAGGGGAGCTGCAAGTCACTTGACCCAAAACGACAGCTGCCTTAAACTCCCTTCTTTGACAGAAAAGATTACTTGTTTATTATCACAATTCCCCCCATTTCTTATTTAACTCTTTTCTTCAAACTTGGCTAACATTCATTGACTTTCCTGCTCTGCAGTGTCTAGGAGAAGATTATTTTACTGTTTGGTCAATGCGGTTTCAATTAACCTTTAGATAAGACCTCTCAAACATGAGGTAATGTAACATCCACTACTGTCATTCCCTTCCATTCTCCAAACAATTGCTAAATCGGAGAAAGGATCCTCAATCCCAGGATTCTCAGCTAACCCATTAGTTAGAGTTGTTAATCCCTGTAGGGCCTTAGTGATGGTTCTGCCTGGAGCTGTGTTGTCAGGGATGAATGTACAACACTGATCTCCACCCCCCAACATTATACATACTCCTTCATTTCTGCCAGAATCATATCCAAGGCCAATTTATTTTCCCACATCATCCTGCTGGTGGCATATGGTTGTTCAGCTATTCCTTTAACTGCGTCTTGAGTATAGTTAGCAATCCTTTGCTGGTTATAGTAAATACTAGTGGCCCAGGGCATGGATTTGTGCACACTGAAAGGAAATTAATTAGAAAAAAATAATGACATGATATAACAACAACAAAGACATGACATAAAAACAACATTGATAAAAACAAGGACTGATAAATTGATTAACTTATTCTAATATCTCCCTGTATACCACCACATGAAGAGTAAAAACACTTTCAGAGTGTTTGACTAATTTCCCTTGTGATGAAGTATTTACAACTTTAAGTCACATGCTCTTCGAACTCAAGAGAAAGTAACATATAACTGACCATGTCCGAAAACAGGTAGGAATATTCTTACTCTGTCTAGATTGGCACCAGCAAGAGCTTTATATGTATCGCACATGCGGGAGTCAACATTTATTTTTAAATTGATATATACCGGCCGGTTGGTTGGATGGTTAGAAGGTTGGTCATTTAGCCTGTTACATATATATATATAGAGATAATTAATCCAATCCACATTCTTGTTTATGGTGGACCACCAGAACAGGACAGATTCAAATCCTGCAGTGATCTGATTTCTAGCCTTAACCTCATTTGGCACTCCTCCTGGAACCCTAATGGGATCTCTGTTAATATGGGGACTCTCTTCCTTCTTCCTAGTCTGTCTGTCCATTGAAAAAAGTTTATGACATGCCAAAGTGAAAGGGATAGCCAATTGTATCAGGGTGCAAGTTCCACTCCAACTGCTGGGCAAGGCCACAAGTAATGGCACCCCGCAATATCACCAGCCATCAGCATGGGTACCGACAATGCAGAACCATTGGCTTCTGAGGATACTTGGCCATTTACGTATGGGATAAATTTCCCATGAATTACAAGCACTGTTTCCCTCCTTGAGAGGCAGGAGGTATAGTTTGTGTTGGAAGTTGAGGGCCGGATCTTTTTGAGGGAATCCTGCTCTTTACCTCTGTTGGATGGAAACAACAGGGAGAGAGTCTTACAGGAAATATTTCCCCAGGCGGTTTCCTCCTGATATAGGGCAAGCACACATTCCAACCTGTTACTGTCTGAGGTCCATCCAAATGAAATTGGGACCACTTGGGCCTCTAGCCTTCCTGCCACGCAAGCATAACAGTCGCTTTTATTTAGGGCATGTTCAGAATATTTACTCCATTCTACCCAGGCACTCGTTCCCTTATATCTACTGTTTGCATGGTGGTGACAGTGGCTAAGGGGATCTTGTCCTGTGACATCTACTCCTAAATTTATTCCTTGCCAATCTTTTGGTTAAAGAGTGAAATATCTAAGTCATTCAACTTATCTATAACCAATAACTTAACTGCGTAAGCATGATCTGGATTGTACACAGTTCTCCAGCCCACATCGTAAGCCTCAGAGCCCTAAAGCAAATAGAGCACAGGTCATGATGGTTATTAAGAGAGCTCACAGTTTTTAGCATTAATTTAAAGGGCCTATATCCAAGTTGAGAGGTCTCCACGTGGAAAAGCTGGTGGTCTGCCCTTAACCTTGTGTGTGATGGATGCAACCTTGTTCTGCAGTCTGAATAGCAGTCTCTGTGGTAAGCAAGACAAGGTTGGGTCCTTGCTGGGAGGGTTTCGACTTGTTTCCCTTCCAAGTCTTGATTAGAACGAACATAGTCTCCTGGTAGATGGCAATGAACTGGAAACTCAAAGGAGGGCTTTGAGCCAGGAGGCCTTCTAACCTGAGAGATATCAAAGTAGAAGAGATACCCAGTACATAGTTCTTAAGAAATTGGTCCCTAGTCTCCATTGTAGGAAGAGCTTGAGGCATTCAGGGCCTATTGGAATGACCTAAAGCTAATTCTAGGTCAAGAAAAAGTTTAACTGCCCTAGCTGGTTTTGCTCAGTGGATAGTGTCAACATATGGACTAAAAGGTCCTAGGTTCAATTCCAGGGGGTGTGCAGGAGGCAGCCAATCAATAATTCTTTCTCATCATTGGTGCTTCTCTCTCTCTCCCTCTCCCTTCTTCTCTCAAATCAATAAAAATATATTTAAAAAAAAAAGAAAGAAAAATTTTAACTTAATTTACTTAATTTGTCCTTGGGTATGGCCAGCAAATAACACTAATTGGATTTCTGCTATCTGTCTCCCTGAGTATGTTGATATAAACTATTTGCCCTCTGGTTAGGGAGGCAAAATGAAAATCATTTATTCTTAAGTGTCTTTGGTTTAGGGAAGATGGGACTTACTAGAACCATTTCAGTTTCCTTATTCTACTTATCCAATTAGTTAGAATTAACATTCCTCATATTAGCAATATGTTCACATTTTAAGTTTTTTTAGGAGCAACCAAGATGGCGGCATAGGTAAACACCTATTGTTCTGCCCCGCGCAACAATTCAAAAACTACAACAAAACAACAAAACAAACATCACCCAGAATCACCGGACAGCTTGCTGAGTGAAAACTCCACAAATAAAAGTAAAGGTGGGACACTGAGACTCAGAAGAGCGGCAGAGCGCAGCCTTGAAGATACGTGTGGAAACAGAGGTTAGGAGCCGGAGACACGCGCAGGCTGTAGGGCTGGCAGCAGAAACCCCGGCTGGATTTCTCCAACGGGGAGGGCGGAGACGTTCCACTGCACGGATTCCCCAGCGCCAGGTGAGGTCCGAGGTCCAGGGTACGCACCCTGGAAGCCAGGTGTGGCAGAGGTCTCCTAGTCTGAGAAGAAACCTGGTTGCTTGGAAAAGCAGTTTGCGTGTGAAAAGTGTGCGACAGCACAGACGTGCTACTTGCCCCCTGGTCCCGGAGACCACCAGACTGCTTTGTTTTACAACCCTGGGCGAGACTTTGGGTGTGCAGACTCATTTAGGGAGAGACAGAGTTGTCTGGCAAGGGGTAGAGACTAGCAGCTTTCTCTTGGAAGTGCCTGCAACAATTACCTCCTAACAGAGACCCGAGCACAAGTGTCGCATTGGACCTAGCTGACGCTGAGGCTGCCTGCTCAGCTCAGAGACTCCGCCCATCCAACCTGAACACAGTCTCCCTTCACAGCCAATTGGCCTGGAGGTCAAACCCTCTTAGGGCTAACAACAACAAGCTGGGCTTAAATTCAAAAATACTGTACAACCCATAAAGGATTGCAGTAAGAGTACCCACCTCAGGTGACTGGGGAGGCTGAGCCATTGTCCCTTAGAGGCCATCTACCACATAAAGCAGCCACCATGCAGAGACATGGAAAGAAATCAGGTGTGAAAGAAATGGAGGAAAAAAGACGACTAGACATAGAGTTTAAAACCACGGTTATAAGGCTTTTCAAGAGGCTCCTAGAAAAGGTTGAGACCTATAAGGAAATAGGCAAGACCTACAAGGAAATGAACGAGACCCTCAAGGATATGAAGGAGACTCTCAAGGATATGAAAAAGGACCAACCAGAAATTAAGCATACACTGACTGAAATAAAAAATATTATACAAAGACCTAAAAGTACTCTAGAGGACCACAAGAACCAAGTTAAAGATTTGAAATACAAAGAGGTAAAATCCACTCAGCTGAAAAAGCAAGAAACAAAAGAATCCAAAAAATTGAAGATAGTGTAAGGGGCCTCTGGGACAACCTCAAGCATACCAACATCCGAATTATGGGGGTGCCAGAAAAAGAGAGAGAGCAAGACAATGAAAACCTATTTGAAGAAACAGTGACCGAAAACTTCCCACACCTGGTGAAAGAGGTTGACTTGGGAGTCCAAGAAGTGCACCGAACTCGAATATATAGGAACCCTAAGAGGACCACACCAAGGCACATCATAATTAAAATGCCAAGAGCAAAAGACAAAGAGAGAATATTAAAAGCAGCAAGAGTTACCTATAAGGGAGCACCCATACGACTGTCAGCGGATTTCTCAACAGAAAATGTTGTGGGGCGACCCGCGAATGACGACCACCAGACAGTCCAATTGGAAATTTAGGAAGCCTTTATTACAAACTCGAGTCCGGGCTCAAGTCTCCACTGTCACAGCAGCGAGCAACAAGAGCCCCGAGCCCTTACAGCAAGCACTTTTTATCCCCAACACAGGGGGACTTGGCAGTTTGTGATTGAGTCAGCTCTTAACAAAAACTCAATTACATTACTTGCAGCTATGGAAAATTTCAGTTAAACAATAGGTTACAAAACCAAAGGTGGGTACATAAAGTTAGCTTGAAGCAATTCTGTTTGTGCAGCCTTGCAGTTACCTAGGCAGGGTGTGCTAAAGGGGTCATTGTAAAGAAGAAGGGTAGGAGTTATGCTTGGCTAAAGCATATCAAACCACACTTTTGGCTGTGAGCCACCTGCGAGGCCCAGCTTTTCATGGCCAGGGTCTGTCCTGGGAGGGTCCTTGTGCCAGAACAGAACGATGCAGGCCAGACGGGAGTGGCAAGAAATATTCAAAGTGATGAATAGCAAGAATCTACAACCAAGATTACTCTATCCAGAAAACCTATCATTCAGAGTTGAAGATCAGATAAAGTGCTTTGCAGATAAGAAAAAGCTAAAGGAGTTCATCACCGCCAAACCAATATTATATGAAATGCTGAAAGATATTCTTTAAGAAGAGGAAGAAGAAAAAGGTAAAAATATAAATTACGAACAACAAATACACATCTATCAACAAATGAATACAAAAATCAAGTGAATTAATAATCTGATGTACAGGATAAACTGGTAAATATAACAGAATCATGGACATAGAGAGGGAATGGACTGACAATTCTTGGGGAGAAAAGGGGTGTGGGAAGTACAGCAAGAGACTGGACAAAAATCTTGCAGCAATGGGAGAGGACAGTGGGGAGGGGGAGGTGAGGATGGAGGGTGGGATGGGTACAGGGTGGAGGGGAGCTATAGGGAGATAAAAAAGGGGGAACAATGTAATTAATAAACTGAACAATAAAGATAATAAAATAAAATAAATTAACTAAGAAGAAAAAAAAGTTATTTTAAATAGAATATAAGATTTATTCATTAACAGATTCAAATCTATCATCTAGATTCTCCATAGGAGGCATACTCAGATTAACATTTCAGTATCCTGTTATCTCAAAATAACTTAATATTTAATAATTTTTACCATTTAACTCAGCAAACTCCAAAGTTTTAAGTTATCAAAAACTTTGCAAAACTATGTTTAGGCATATATATATATATGATCACTGAAAAGCTTTATCATAAACTCTTTATTTTAATTACATCTGTTTATTATGTCTTAACAACTTTGAGATTTTATCTTTTTATTTTTATTTAATGTCTTTTATTTTTTTTAATTTAATAAATCTTTATTGTTCAGATTATTAATTATAATGTTCCTCTCCCCACCCCTTAGCTCCCTTCCACCTGGTACCCAGCCCACCCTCTGCCCTTACCTCCCCACCCCATCCTCATCCATAGGTGTACGATTTTTGTCCAGTCTCTTCCTGCACCTCTAACCTCCTTTTCCCCCCAAGAATTGTCAGTCCATTCCCTTTCTATGCCCCTGATTCTATTATATTCACCAGTTTATTCTGTTCATCAGTTTTTAATTCACTTGATTTTTAGATTCATTTATTGATAAATGTGTATTTGTTGTTCATAATTTTTATTTTTGCCTTTTTCTTCTTCTTCCTCTTCTTAAAGAATACCTTTCAGCATTTCATATAGTACTGGTTTAGCGGTGATGAAATCCTTTAGCTTTTTCTTATCTGTGAAGCACTTTATCTGACCTTCAAGTTTGAATGATAGCTTTGCTGGGTAATCTTAGTTGTAGGTTCTTGTTATTCATCACTTTGAATATTTCTTGCCATTTCTGTCTGGCCCATATAGTTTCTGTTGAGAAATCAACTGACAATTCCATGGGTGCTCCCTTGTAGGTAACTAACTGTTTTTCTCTTGCTGCTTTTAATATTCTCTTTATCTTTTGCTCTTGGCATTTTAATTATGATGTGTCCTGGTGTGGTCCTCTTTGGATTCCTATTGTTTGGGGTTCTGTATGCTACCTGGACTTTTAAGTCTATTTCTTTCACCAGGTTGGGGAAGTTTTCGGTCACTATTTCTTCAAATAGGTTTTCATTGTCTTGCTCTCTCTCTTTTTCTGGCACCACTATAATTCGGACGTTGGTATGCTTGAGGTTGTTCCAGAGGCCCCTTACACTATCTTCAATTTTTTGGATTCTTTTGATTTCTTGCTTTTTCAGCTGAGTGGATTTTACCTCTTTGTATTTCAAATCTTTAACTTGGTTCTTGCGGTCCTCTAGAGTACTTTTAGGTCTTTGTATAATATTTTTTATTTCAGTCAGTGTATGCTTAATTTCTAATTGGTCCTTTTTCATATCCTGGAGGGTCTTGTTCATTTCCTTGTAGGTCTTGTTCATTTCCTTGTAGGTCTTGGCCTTTTCTAGGAGCCTCTTGAAAAGCCTTATAACCGTGGTTTTAATTCTATGTCCAGTAATTTTTTTCCCTCCATTTTTTTCACATCTGATTTCTTTCCATGTCTCTGCATGGTGGCTGCTTTCCTGAGTTGGTTGATTAGCTTTGTGTGATAGATGTCCTTTAAGGGACAGTGGCTCTGCCTCCCCAGTTACCTGAGGTGGGTATGGGTTGCACAGTCTTTTTGAAGTTAAGCCTAGATTATTGTTGTTAGCTCTAGGAGAGTTTGACCTCCAGGCCAATTGGCTATGAGGTTCAGTCTTGCTCAGGTTGGATGGGCAGAGTCTCTGGGCCAAGCAGGCAGTGTCAGCTCTGCCCTATGCGGCACCTGGGACTCTGTGCCGGGTGGCAATGGCTGCCAGCGCCGGGTGGCAATGGCTGCCAGCACCTCTGAGAGAGAGCTGCTGCTGAGCTCCAATTCAGCCTCTCCCCAAATGAGTCTGCACACCCAATGTCTCACCCAGGGTCGTAAAACAATGCAGTCTGGTGGTTTCCCAAACGAGAGAGTAAGTCACGAGCCCTCTCTGTGCGGTCACACAGCTATGCTGTTCCCAAGTTCACGCGCACTCTGCACAAGCTCGCCCTCTCCACAAGCTTGCAGACCCTTGCAGCGCCCGTTTCAGCATGCCTCCCCACTGTCCAGTTTTTATCCCATACGATTGTGGGTTCCCTGGACTTCGCCCGGAGCTGGGGAATCAGTGCAGTGGGATGTCTTTGTCTCCCCTGTTTGAGAAAACTGGCCAGGTTTTCAGCCCCCCGCCCTATCCACTGGCGCGCGCACGGCTCCAAACCTCTCTCTGCGCGTATCTTCAATGTCCTTGACCAGAATCGAATTTGGGACCTTTCAGTCTGCAGGCAGATGCTCTATCCACTGAGCCAGACTGGTTAGGCCGTGTCCCTCACTCTTGATTGGTCACAGAGCTTAGGCTCACACTTTTGTGTGATTGGCTAATTTAAAGGACCTTTGCTGTTTCAAAATGGCAACCCCCAGGGGAACTGCAAGTCACTCGAGCAAAAATGGCAACTGCCAAGTCACATGACCAAAAATGTCAGCTGCCTAAACTCCCTTCTTTGACAGAAAAGATTACTTGTTTAGTCTCACATTTATTATGCTGCTCCTACTAGAATATAAGCTCTATGAGGTCAGGGATCTTTGTCAGTGTTGTTCAAAGATCCCTGACTTCATAGTGCTCAACACATATGTATTGAGTACTTAGAACAGTGCTCAACACTTAGTAAGTGCTCAATACATATGTGTTGACAATGGGTATATGTTATGTCTGCTTTGCCATTATGTCCTCCCTCAGACCCAAGTGTAACCCATGGCATATGGTAGGCCCTCAAAAAGTCATATAGAAAAGTGGTCACATGGGGATTGAGTCAATGGGTTTGTGAGCAAACAGATCAATTAGTGAGTCAATCAGAGCCTGACTGGGGAAAACGCTAAGTAGCGTCATAGATTCTTT
Organism: Antrozous pallidus; assembly: GCA_027563665.1. Lineage (NCBI taxonomy): Eukaryota > Metazoa > Chordata > Mammalia > Chiroptera > Vespertilionidae > Antrozous > Antrozous pallidus. Next base: position 198,899,825 of record CM050508.1, read on the forward strand.
AGGAGAGATGTTTTCCTTTTCAAAGTTTAATTTGTCCTTGATAACTTTTCAGCCACATTCTTCTTCCTGAACAGTCCTGATGCTGAGGGCGGGGGCAGTCAGTCATTTTCTCTTTCTGGGAATGTCCAAGAGTGAATTGGGGACAAAAGAGTGACCTTGGAATAGTCTGGGAAGCAAGCCACACCAAGAGGTAGAGCTTAGAAGAAAGAGCTCAGGTGAGGGGCAAAGAGAGGAACCAAACAGGAGTCTGGGAAGTCACGTACACTTGAACTTGGGAACTTTCTAACCTTCTGTGTAACAGTCAGTGTAGCAGTTCTGCTCCTAGTTCTGAAACCTGGACATCTTCCCCAAATAAGAGAAATCAGAAAACACCACAATGAAGGATGGGACCATTGGAATGACTTCTGAAAGTGGAAGAGGAGAGGTGAAGAGAAGAAAACAGTGGGAGTGAGAAGGGCAGGCAGAAAGGGAATGGGAAAGGTGGGTAGAGAAAGGGGAGAAAAGGTAGGAGAGAAGAAGAGATGGAGAGAGGGCCTGAGAGAAGGAGAAGAGATCCTCAGGAGCCCGAGAGGACAGGGGAAACACACCACCGGCAACAAGAGTGGCTATTGCTTATGGAGCATGTGCTGTGAGGCAGCTGGGCACCAAGTGCTTTAGGTGTCTTAGCTCATGTAATCCTTGCTCCCACCCATGGGTGCAAGTTCTATTTCATTACCTTCATTACAGATGAGCACATTGAGGTCCAAGTGAAACCAAGAAATCTGACCCATGTCACACCTATATATATAAAGGCCTAAGTGACCAAACGACCAGTTGCTGTGCTGTGCACTGACCACCAGGAGGCAGATGCTCAACACAGGAGCTGCACTCTGATGGTCAGCGCGCTCCCACAAGGGGAGTGCCGCTCAGTTGACTGATGGGCTCCAGATGCCTGGCTCATAGCTGGCAAGCGCAGCTTCAGTGACGTGAGCCTCTCCGGCCTCTGCAGCATGCTACTGAACAGAGGCAGCTGCAGGCACAGCGGGCCAGGATGAGCAGGCTCCTCCCCAGCTGCCTGCGGCTTCACACACTACTACACCCCTCAGGGATGTCAGACTGCTGATTTCAGCCTGATTCCCACAGGCCAGCCGGAGGGACCCCACGGTGCACGAATCCGTGTACTGGGTCTCTAGTAAATAATAAGGGGTGGGGCTGGGATCTGAACTCTGGCAGTCTGACTCAAGGGTCCACCGGTTGAGGTTTAGTCTCTGAAGTTTAGTCCACTTGAACTTGGGAGCCTTCTAACGTCTGCATAAAAATCAGTGTAGCAGATAAAGATTATGATTTTTCCTAAGAGCAGCAGGCAACCATTGAAGGTTCTTTAAGCAAAAGACTCATAGGATCTCTCAGCTCTAGAGAAGATGATTAACTCCTTCCTCTCCTGAGAGGCAGCTGTGGAGATTATTTAGGTTCATGGAGGGAAAAAGTACTTGGACAAATGCCTGCAGGACCAGCACTCAAGAAACAAATTCTTCAGAGCAGGTGGCTCCAGTAGCTACACATGGGTATCTACTGCCACTGTGTGGCCATTTTTCTATATGACATGCTATGGATTTTAGCTAAAATCCTGAGGGGCAGGTTAGTCTGGGCAGTGAGAAATGGTTTCATTGGGACTGGGGCCAGGGGCAATGGGCAAGCTCCCACAGAGGAGATGGTGTCCTGGGGGTGAGGTCTGATTCGAAGAGGTGCAAAACCCTGAAGGGAACGGACTGACCCAGACATTCAGTCCTGGCTTGGTAACACAAACCAAAATGAAAAGTAGTCCTAGCCTTAGAGCAGTGGTCGCCAACCCCAGACTGCTGCCCTAGAGGACCTCCTCGACCAATGGGGAGACAACATGGAGATGCATTCGTGTCCCGGAATCAGCGAGGACTCCTGGGTCCAAATCTCAGGCCTGCCACTTCCTGGAACCTAACTTCTCAGAGCATCAGTTTCCTCAGATGTGAAATGGGCACAGAAAAAACCTGCCCCTGAGGATTGTGGGACATTGTCACCACTCAGCCTGTGACCCAGAGACAGGCCGCCTAGCCTGCTCTGAGCCTCAGGAAAGAGGAACCAAGCAGCCAGGTGCAATGGGAAAAACTTGGATCCCAGCTCCATTACTGTCACCCCACTTGCTGTATGACCTCCCCTCTCAGAGCCTGTTTCACCAGCCATATGGAGTTTGGATAAAATCACCTAGCTCTCTTCTCACTCTAACTGTCCAGTCTCCTTTCCAGGTCAGCCACAGGGGGTTACAGAAGATCCAGAAAGCTTGCCTCTACCCATTCACATACCCACCCTGAGCATCAGCAAAACAGATATTAATTCAAGCCCCGTCCAACCACAGGGTGGCTGGGAGGCCACGAAAATGATGTAGAAGCTGGTGCAATCCACAAATTGCAGAGCCTTGCTCCTCACAGGGTGGTCCACGGACCAGTATCGACACCACTGGGTCCACTGAGAAATGTGGACTCTCCTCTACCATCTGACCCACTGACTCGGACCTGCAGTTTAGCTCAATCCCTAGGCGATTCCTACACACATTTGAAATGGGCTGGACACACCCTGGTCCGAGGCCACGGTCCTCAACCTTGACCACACAGAAGAATTACCAAGGAGTCTTTAAAAACTGTGATGCCCAGGCTGCACTCCAGGGGGTCTCGGGGGGTTGGGACCCGGACAGCAGAAGGTTGTAAAAGCTCTCCAGTGTAAACAGTATAATAAATGGAGCCACTTTAAAAATGCCAGAGCGACCGTCCAGAGGAACTGCCTTACATGTCAGCCCCTGGAATGTTAACAACCAGGCACAGCAACCTTGGGATGGGACCGAAGCAACCTCATGATTTGCAAAAGGACATCTGCAGTGATCATAGGAAAGCAGTCATGACGACGAGACTGGTCAGGGGCCCGAAATGAAAGACATTGTTTAGAGTGAACATCACCATGTTCTGTTATCTGCGCCAACAGAAATGTCTTCATTCTCCTGACGTAATTTCCCCCTTCCCTTTCTCATAAATGCCCATTGCCTTTGCCCCTTTTTAAAATAATTATGTTTATTGATTTCAGAGAGGAAGGGAGAGGGAGAGAGAAACATCAATGATGAGAGAGAATCATAGGTTGGCAGCCTCCTGCGTGATTGGGGATCAAGGCGTGTGTCCTGACTGGGAATCGAACTATGGCCTCCTGGTTCATAGGTCGATGCTCAACCACTGAGCCATAGTGGCCGGGTACCATCGATTTTTTTTTTTAAGAGAGTGAAAGGGACGGGGAAAGACACTCGGAGGGAAACATCGCGGTGAGAGAGACACGTGTGCTCCCGCAAGTTGCCTTGACCAGAATCGAACCCGTGACCCTTCAGGTTCCACCGAGGAAAACCGCCCAGGGCTCATCTCCACTTTACAGATGAAGAAACAAAGAAGGCGAGACTTACCCAGAGCCACACCGGCAGGGACAGAAGTGGGATTTGAACCGAGTTACCTGAATGCCCAGGCCTGGTGGATTGGTGGGTTCAAGTGTTGTCTTGATATTGGCCTGAGGACTCAAGGGTCCCAGGTTCGATTCCAGTCAAGCATGTGCTTTGGCTGCGGGCACATCCCCATTAGGGGGTGTGCAGGAGGCAGCTGTTCGATGTTTCTTTCTCATCGATGTTTCTGACTCTCTCCCTCTCCCTTCCTCTCTGTAAAAAATCAATAAAATATATTTAAAAACATAGAGTGTTGTCTTGATATGCCAAGGTTTTGAGTTTGATCCCTGGTTAGGACACATACAAAGAGCAAACAATGAATGCATAAATAAGTGGAACTTATTAATGTTTCTCTCTCTCTCTCTCAAAATCAATTAACAAGAAAATATATGAAACAAAAGTACCAGGCTGGGCCCAGTGGTCTACAAACTGCGTTCCTTGGAGCCCCAGTTCCTCAGAGGTAGTGGGCGCTGGTGCGGGGGGGGGGGGGGGGGGGTTGGCTGCGGCTGGGAGGACGGGCGGGTTGTGTCCTGGCAGCCCTCCATCGTCTCTTCTTTATTGGGTTTGACAGAGACTTGCTGGTTTCTGCACTCGCCAGCCTAGAGCATCATGGGTCACGTGGTGCTGCCAGCCTCCCTGACAGATGTCCCCTCCTTCCCACCGGCCGCTGGGGGGACCCCAGGAACTAATCCCCGTGACGGAGGACACAGAGGGCTTAGTGCTGGGGAAATCGGGCACCACATCTGCCAGCCCCTGGGGAGCCGTTTTGTCCCTGGAACACAGGCCAGCCATGGCAGGGCCTGAACTGCCCTGCCCCTCCTGAGCCCTCAGAGAGGCGAGTTGGGGCAAGGCACCCAGGGGAGTCTGACGGGTATGTGTGTGTGTGTGGCACGTGTGTGTATGGTATGTGTGGTGTGTGTGATGTGTGTGTGTGTGTGTGTGTGGTGTGTGTGTGTGTAGTGTGTGTGGTGTGTGTGATGTGTGTGGTGTGTGTGTGTGTAGTGTGTGTGCTGTGTGTGCTGTGTGTGTGTGCTGTGTGATATGTGTGGTGTATGTGGTGTGTGTGTATGGTATGTGTGATGTGTGTGTGTGTGTGTGGTGTGTGGTGTGTGGTGTATGTGTGTGGTATGTGTGGTATGTGTGATGTGTGTGCTGTGTGTGCTGTGTGTGTGTGCTGTGTGGTATGTGTGGTGTATGTGGTGTGTGTGTATGGTATGTGTGCTGTGTGCTGTGTGTGATGTGCACATAAAAGCAAATCCACATAAAAGCAAATCCAAGTGTAAATAGTAAACACACGAAAAAGCGTTCAACCTTCTTAGCAATAGAGAAAATGCAAATTAAAGGTAGCATTGAGGATCACTGGTGGTGGAGAGTCAATTGGAACAACTCTGGGGAGTGCAGGAGAGAATATGGTTAAGCTGAAGATGGCCATACATTACCCCCCAGAATTTCACTCCGACGCAATGTGTAAAATTGCCACATTTTCAAGGAAGCCTGGCCCATCTCCATGCTCTATTCCACTACGAAGTATATTCATGTAGCAGCATACTCTACAGAAGTTGAAATGAATAACCCAGAACTATATGTATCAAAGTGGAAAAATATCAAGTGCAGGAAGGTAATACAGGAGGATAATATTCATATAAGCTTAAAAATGTGCAAAACAATACTACATGCTCTTGATGGACGCAAAAACACAAAGAATAAAAGCACGCATGATGACAAACACCAAGATCAGGATGCGTGTTTCATTTGGGGAAAGGGGAGGAGACTGAATCTTTGGAGAATTCCACCTCCATTAGGTAAATCAGCTAGTAGTAGTTGAACAACTGCTGTACTAGGGAGAGACTTGGATTTGCACCATAACATGCTTGTCCCAAGTGCCTGGAGGGGAGCTGGGTGAAGGGAGTTGCAGGTTTCATGCAGCAGATGTATCACTAAATATACAGGAGAGAGACAGCAGGCCCAGCAGAAGGAACAGGCTGTGCAAAGGTGCAGAGGTGCAGAGGTACCTGCATGGTGGAGCTGTTGAATGGGTCATACTGGGAAAGACCCTTGGTTTCCCAGGTGTGAAGTGTGTGTGTGTGTGTGTGTGTGTGTGTGTGTGTGTATATATATATATATATATATACATACATACATACATATATATATATGTATATATATATATATATATATATATATATATTGGAGCTTCCCTGTGGACTTCCATTATGTGTGGGTGAACTTAAGGTATAGAAGGGGCCAGGGTAGGGTCCCTGTCTCTCTTCCCTCTGGTTGACTCCCATGGGTGCTGTGCCCTGTGTCTTCCCCATTCCAGGCAGGCTGGCGGCTGGGCCAGCTGGATGTAAAGAAGAAGTGGCTTTTCCCAGCTTCCTGCAGCTTCTTCTTTCTGCTCTCTGTGCTCATGACCGGCTGCTTCCTGTGGCAGTACTACCTCCCCAAGGTGAAGACCGTTGAGTACAGAGATATCTTCCAGTTTCTCTCGCCCTCGTGGGTCCTTGTGGGCTCTGAGCTGCCACTCCTGACCCGAAGGCATCGTAAGATTTAGACTCAGAAGCTCTGGCCTCTCACTGCATCTTTGGGCCAGTCACATGACCTCTTTGTGCCTTGATGCCCTTGTGTATAAAATGAGGATCCTAATGCCAACCCCAAACTTGCTGGCTTCAAACGAAGTGGTTCATTCTTTCTATTAGTCTGTGGGCTGGCTGGCAGTTCTGCTGCTGGTCTAATCTGAGCTCTCTCCTATGCATTGGGAGAGCTGGATCTCTCCCTCCATGTGGATTCTCCCTCTCAAGATCGCTATCCCAGGCTTGTCCAGGAGGGGGCAGTATCCCCAGGGAGCAAAGGAGCATTAAGGCCTAATTTAGGGAAGGTCCCGGATCAATGATCAATTCCACCTCATTCTTTTGGCCAAAGCAAGTCACAAAGCCAGCCAGAGTCTAGAGTTGGGCGGCGCTAAAAGAATTTATGGCCACACTGAACCTCCAGTCTTGTCTCGGTTCTGGGCAGTCTCAGGAAGGACTTGGAAAGGGTGCAGCTCCTCAAGGTGCTTGTACCCTCACCGTTCTTCAGGGGAAAAGGGGAGGAGGGGAGGTCTGGGGGCCGCTGGGATGCTCTCCCAGACGGAGTCCTGCCTGCCAAGGCCCACACCCTCTTCCCCGAGGTTCCAAGGAGCCATACAGCCAGACCAAAGCCGAACGAGACACGAGTCCCCCAAGCCCGGACACATGGCCCTGGTGATAGACTGAGTTCTGCCTGTGGTTTAGGCCTGAAGCCGAGGTGGAGCCCCAAGTCCACTTCCCCACCCAAACATAGAATCAGAACTGGGGAAAGGGAGACAGACACATGGCTCAGCCTGCCCGAGGAGCAGGGAATTGTCGAGTCTGCTGATCACACGGAGGGAAGAAGGCGGGCATGCAAGAGAGAAGGGCTGCCACCGGGAACTGTGGTCTGGTTGGTACCTTGAAGGCCAAGCTGCAGGTGGCGTGCATGGAACTGTCCCCTCTCCTCCAGGCACACTCTGCTCTTTGCTCCTTGATACCCATGGCTGGTCTCTGCATCCTGATACTCCTGGTGAGGCTGTTGCCGGCTGGGAGGGTTGGCCCCACGGTATGGCTCTGGCCTTTGCTGCCACCTTCCCATCTCTTCTAGGATGACCTCTAGACTCCTATCCTGATGGCTATTTCCTTCTCACCATGCAACATTCCCCCAGCAGGTTCCTTGGGACCAGAAGCGCCCTCAGCCCCTGTGAGGATGTGCCCCCAACACCCTGAGCCTGTGCCCCTGCTGAAGGAGGCCCTGGAAAAGGTCAGTGATGACCCAGGAGGGTGTGTGCCAGGCCTGAGTGGAAAAGGGGAGGGTTGCTCTCTGCACTGGACATGGCACCCACTCATCATGTAGTTTTTGAGCACTGACTCTGAGCTAGACACCAGGGACGTGGTAGAAAGAAGATACTGTTCTGTTCCTAAGAAGCTACTACTCTGGGAAAGAAGGAACAATCAAGACAATAAACACCGATAACACAGGGGTAAGAGTGAGGACAGGGAAAGTTCAGAGGACTGTGGTGGGGGGCACAAAGAAACTGACTTTGGGGTCAGGGAAGGCTTCTGGAGGAAGTGGTGTTTAAGCTGAAATGCGAGCGATAGGAAATAGCCAGCTGATGGACATGGGAATAATACAGGTGCTTGGTGGTGGTGGGTGTGGGTCAGGGTGAAGGTTGTGCTCCAGGTAGAAGGAACAGCATGTGCCAAGACCCAGAGTCAGCAGAGTAAGTACAAGGCAATACAAAGAACTACGAGGCCATTCAGTCTGGTGGGGCCACAGGTGGAGGGAGGAGAAAGATGAGATTGGAGAGGATGACACAGCCCGTATCACAGAGGCCACTGCAAAATAATTAAAACACCCCCACAATACAACTTTTAGCACTGAAGGTGGCCTAACAGTAGAGGGGGCTGTCAGCCGGCTCTAGTCTGTTCCACTCAGGCCCCGCCCACTTGGGGGTCACTCACCTCCGGAGGCATACAGACAAATGAAACACCATCAGAGCGGGAAGAGCAGCAGCGTGCTGGGGGATTTGGAACTGTCGTCTGAGGAACAGCTGAAGGGAAGGAGGCAGGTGATCCCACGTAAGAGGAGATGCAGCCCGGTGCAGAGAGGCCGGTGCAGAGAGGCACGTTCACTGTCTGCAGGCACATGAAAGGCTTTCGTGAGGGAGGGAACAGAAGGGCGCCATGTGGCTCTCAGGGTGGGGGGTTATGGTTAATTAATGAAAAAACAACAATGAACACCATGGCTGCCTTGTGTGAGCACTTAGTCTGTGCTAACCTCTCTATCAGAAACAGGTTTAGAGACGCAAAGCTAGGGCAGCTCAAGTCAGGATATGCAAAAGCACTCAGCAGGGGGTTAATTAAGAACAGGGGCTGGGCTTAGCATGGGATTCTAACTCTGATTCCACGAACCATTAGTCACTTTCATATCTCATAGACTCAGTTTTCTCATCTGTAAAATGGGGAGAAATTAACACTGACTTATTGTGAGGATTAAATGAAACAACGTATAAAAATCACTTTATACTGTGCCTGGCACATTCTAAATGACCAATGTACGTTAGCTGTTGTCATCATCATTACACTTCATCATTGCAAAGAGTGAGGCATTTTCAATAAATGTTCAAAAGAGCACTTAGGGGCCTTCTAGAAATAGTGAATTCTCCGACACTAGGGGGTCAGAGTAGGCCTACTGGAGGTTTTCTAGGGTAATGAGTTTTAACCTTTTTTATCTCATGGCACACATAAACTAATCACTAAAATTCTGTGGCATACCGAAAATTTTTTTTGCCTAACAAAAAAAAATATATAAATTTTGATTCATTCAAAATGAATGAATGTCTATTGTATTGGCTGTAATTTTTTTTTTATTTGACAATCTAAGGGAAAAGAGGTCAAGTATACCTGACTAAATGGTCAGATATTGCATATTTTATTTTTTGGAGATATTGCATATTTTTAACATTCTTGTGGCGCATGGGCTGAAAAAACACTGTTGTAGGGCATAAGACAAGGGTTTGACTAGATCAGCGGTCGGCAAACTCATTAGTCAACAGAGCCAAATATTAATAGTACAACGATTGAAATTTCTTTTGAGAGCCAAATTTTTAAAACTTAATCTTCTTCTAACACCACTTCTTCAAAATAGACCCGCCCAGGCCGTGGTATTTTGTGGAAGAGCCACAATCAGGGGGCCAAAGAGCCGCATGTGGCTCCCGAGCCGCAGTTTGGTGACCACTGGACCAGATCGATAGTTTGGGCCCCTCCGTCCTTTTACGTTTGGCCAAGGAAATGCTTCTTTGAACAAACAGCTCGTGAGGAATCCCCACATATAAAACATATTCTAGGGGAGCTGCCCTGGTTGCCACCAGAACGGGGGCCCATGTAATGAGAGCCCAAAGTCCGGAGGCTCACAGGGCTCCCCTCCAACAACTGGGGCAGGGGTGTGGGGGGTGGGGAGTGAAGGGGAGCCAGGAAAGGCGACCTGTGTGCAGGGTGTGGTGTGGGCATGGGCAGGGTGTGCAGATGACAAGTGGGGTGTGTCTCTGCACCCACATTCTGGGCCTCCTGCGCTTCTCCTGCAAGGTGGAGAGGATCCTGTACCAGGCACTGTCTGCTCCAGGCTGGCGGCCATGTCTGCAGTGGTCATCCACAATGACACCGTGCTCTGAACCGGAAGCTTCGGGAAGAATGGCTCTGACCCAGCTTCTGGTCCCCCCAATGAGTACACCATGTACCGGTCAGCCGGGTGACCTGCAGGGGCCTGTGGAAGGATGAGGGGTGGGAGGGCAGGGAGGACCTAGGAGGTAGGAGAACTCAAGAGAATCATGACTGGGGTTTCCAAGCCCCTTATTATTATTTTTTTATATATTTTATTGATTTTTTACAGAGAGGAAGGGAGAGGGATAGAGTTAGAAACATCGATGGGAGAGAAACATCGATCAGCTGCCTCCTGCACCACCTCCTACTAGAGATGTGCCCGCAACCAATGTATTTGCCCTTGACTGGAATCAAACCTGGGACCCTTCAGTCCGCAGGCCGACGCTCTAGCCACTGAACCAGACCAGTTAGGGCCAAGCCCCTTATTAAGTCTTGACAGTTTTACAGACGAGGAGACTGAGGTCCGGAGAGGACCAGTAAGAGCCCAACTTCACACCACAGAGGTCACAGGTCAGGAAGGAATTACTTCTGGAGAGTCCTCAGCCCCAAACCTCCCTAACTCCAAGAGGCTCCCTTGTGTCCGTCCCTCCCTCACGTCCATGTGCCACAACGGAACCGTAACCAGGTCCTGGGCTCTTGGCCTGGGACCCTGTCGATCGGCAGCAGTGGCCCAGATGGAAGTCCCTGGGGACATGCTGCTGCACACACTCCCTAGGCGCTGCCTGCAGGATCCTTAAAGCTTACGATGCAAAGTGAACACATCTGCTCCCAGAGACACTGTGAGAACTGCAGGAGTTCCATTCACATTGCACCTGCTACGGGCCATGTATGAGGACAATTATATTTCGTCACTTACTGAGCACTTACCACCTGCCAGGTGTCTTGCCAAACACTTTACAAGCATGCTCTTGTTCAATCCTCTCTACAACCTGTGAAATGGACAAGGAAGCCGACTCTCAGAAAGTCTGGTACTTTCCCAAGACCACTTAGCCGGTGAGAGGCAGAAGGATGACCCAACCAGGTGGTCAACAGTGGGAAGGGCCTGGGGGAAGGCCTGCCATGGGGCAGACACTCAGGAATGTGCATCCAGCCCAGCCCTACTGCCTCTGGTATATTCTCAGTGTCCCAAAGCCAGCTGTACAGAGGCTGGTGGATTTTCATCTGAGACATTAAATAAAGCAGATTCAGTGCTTTCCTGGAATACTAGAAAACTGGAGCTGGGGTGCAGGGTAGAGATGGATTGTGGGGCCAAGAGTATGCTCTCTGCACCCTTGTGTCCCCAACGTTGGCTAGGATCTCCAGTGTCTCCAAGATCTTCCCAGTCCTCATGCTGTACCGCCTGTGGGAGGAGGGGACCGTAGCCTCTCTAGATGACCCTCTGGAGCGCTATGCCAGCTCCTTCACCATTAACAACCCGCTGGGCATGGCATCAGCCCCCGAACAACAGAGCCCGATGGATGAGCTGGAGGAGATGGGCCCAGCCCCGAGGCCTTCGTCCGTCACCCTCCGAAGGATGGCCAGCCAGCTCTCAGGTGAATGGTTTTGCACTTAACCTTGCTTAGCCCCAAATAATTCAGGTGGGGGGAACTGAGCGGATTCTTATCTCGTCAGGCTGAACCCACTCTCTGCTGTTACTGAATTGCTCAAATTCTCCCGATTCTCACTGCTCGCCAGCCACACAGGCTGTGCTGTGCTATTCCTCAAACATCCCAAGACCTTCCTGCCTCAGGGCCTTTGCACTTGCTGTTCCCTCTGCCCGAGACATTCTTATAGAAGAGAATGGCTCTCCCTCTCACCTTCTCCAGGTCTCACCTGCTCAAGGATCACCTCTGCAAGGCCTCCATCTGACCAAATTATTTTTCTCTGTAGCTTGAATATGTGTTTGCTTGTTGCCTGGCCCCTCCGCTAACTCCACATGGGCAGGGACTTTGTTCATTACCGATTCCCCAGGACCCAGGACAGTTGTTGGCACAAAACAGAAGCTGGAAATCCATTATTGAATGGATGGATGGAGAGAACCCAAATCCTGTGGTCCTTCCAACAGTTGTCACAGCTAAAAAAAACAGAAAAGTCCAAATGGTTAGAAAAGTCCAAAGCTGTTTGGCCACTGATCTCAAGAATGTTATGGATTCAAACTGTTATCTATAGTTGATGATAATTATTCTTTGAGCAGTTGCTATGATCAGACACCATGCTAAGCATTTTATTTTACCAAATCTTCACATCTTCCCTATGATAGAGGAATTATGTCCCTCACATCACACAGGTGAGGGGACTGGGGCTTGAGGGGTTAAGTGGCTTTCCCAGTAAGACACAAGCAGGATAAGAGTCCATGCTGGACTATTTTTTGTTTTTTTAGGTAATTTTGTTATCTTTCAACACATGGAAGGTGGGGAGGGGGGCAGTGCATCCAATGACCGCCCCCCCATCCACCCTCGGCTGGCCCAGCAGGTCTGACCACTGCTCCTCCCCAGGGCTGCCCCGAAGGCTGCGATCCACTTCGCTGCTGTGGAGGGGCAGCACCCAGCAGGCCCTGAGCCTGCTCAAGGATGATGTGCTGGTAGCGGACCCGGGAACCAGGTGAGGAGTGTGCCTGATGCTCTGTCAAAGTTAGGAACCTCCTCAGGATACCTCCCCTTCCTCCAGAGAGAGGGCTGCATCCTCTCATCCTGGGTGGCCAGAACCTGAAGAGACCTCGAGGTCACTGAATGCAACCCCTGTCCCACAGCTGGAAAGGCTGAGGCCCAGAGAGGGTGTTACAGCAAGGCAGGTGCTGTTGGAACCTTGAGTTCTTTCCACTCATCAACTCAACATTGATTGAGCACTTACATTGTGCCCAGAATGTGCTAAACTGAGATACAGAAGCAAACAAATTTACTAATATCCAGGTTCCTCCTCATGGAGTTTGCATTTAAAAAAAAACATATTTCATTGGTTTTTTACAGAGAGGAAGGGAGAGGGATAGTTAGAAACATCGATGAGAGAGAAACATTGATCAGCCACCTCCTGCACACCTCCTACTAGGGATATGCCTGCAACCAAGGTACAGGCCCTTGACCGGAATTGAACCTTTCAGTCCACAGGCCGGTGCTCTATCCACTGAGCCAAACCAGTTAGGGAAGAGTTTGCATTCTTGTGAGTCAACAGTGAGCATTCTTTTTTTTTTTTTTTTAAATATATTTTATTGATTTTTTACAGAGAGAAAGAGAGAGGGATAGAAAATCAGAAACATCGATGAGAGAGAAACATCAATCAGCTGCCTCCTGCACATCTCCTACTGGGGATGTGCCCGCAACCAAGGTACATGCCTTTGACAGGAATCGAACCCGGGACCTTTCAGTCCGCAGGCCGACGCTCTCTCCACTGAGCCAAACCGGTTTCGGCGACAGTGAGCATTCTTATCAGTGAACAGAAAAACAAGATAAACAGAGGTTTTGTCAGGTGCCACCTGGAAATAAATGGGACACTGATGGGAGCGGATAGCTGGGGTGGCCACCGAACAGAGAAGCCCCGCTCAGGGAGCGAGGGGCTGGACAGAGGACGGCTGGCATTCCTCTGCCTCAGAGGCACCTTTCCAGGCCTGTTGGCCTTTTTTGGAGAAAGATGCTCTGTTTCTCCAAATGCTGAACCTTAGGCCCCACTGAGGAAGAAGGGGCCCAGGTGATGCTCAGGCATCCGCATGCTCGAGTCCTCCTTTCCGCTGTGCCACTAACTTGCCGTGAGGCCTTGGAGGAGGCATTTGGCCTCTTGGACCCTCACCTTCCTCATCTGTACAAAAGGGAAGTCAGGCCCCAGCCTGTGTAGCTCAGTTGGAGCGTTGCGCTGTGCACCAAAAGGTGGCCGGTTCCACCCCCGGTCAGGGCACACACCCAGGTTGTTCAGTCCTGGTCAGGATGCATATGGAAGGCACCCGATCCACGTTTCTCACATTGATGTTTCTCTTTTTCTCACTCTCCCTTTCTTCTCCCTAAAATCAATAAAAATTTAAGGGAGGTTGGCTAGAGTTCAGGAATGTCTAAAAGGATTTGTGGGTTTCCACCTGCCTGTGCCTTTTTGAAATTGCACCTTCTCTAGGAAAGGGAGAACTCTTACCGACTGCTGGTGTCTGCCACAGCTGGGAGAAGGGAGGGGATATGCTGCCTCCTGTTTCTTATCCTTGAACCACATGATCGCTATAATTCCACCCCCGCCCCCAACAATGTAAGATTCTAGTTTTCTGTTTGCTAAAGTAAACCATACTAAAATGTAAAGGACCAATAAGATTTGCTTTACTACTTGCCCAGTCCAGCTCTCCTGCCTGCTGAGTGACCCTGGACAAGTCCCTGCCCCTCTCTGGGCCGTCCTTCCTCATCCCAAAGGTAGAATTGGTGATCTGTAGTCTCTGATGGGTCTGACCACCTGGGATGCAGTGAAGCAGGTTCCTGCCCTGACCGGTCCAGTCCTGTGAAACTCTGGTGGCATTTCGGACGGTCTGAGTAGGCTACTTAGGGCCTGGAAATGTTCATCGTGGGCTGCACCCCCGTTTCCACACCTCTCGTTCCAGGTGCCATTACAGCACCCTGGCCTTCTCGCTCCTGGCGCACGTCCTGGCAGCCCACACGGCTCGGGGTGACTACCAGCGCTGGGTCTCCGAGAACCTGCTGGAGCCGCTGGGGATGACAGACACCGGCTTCGACCTCCCCGCTCCGGTGCGCGCCCGCTTGGCGGCTGGCTTCTACGGCAGCGGCCGGCCCGCGCCGCTCTACGACCTGGGCTGGTACAGCCCGTCCGGCCAGATGTACTCCACCCCCGCCGACCTGGCCAAGCGGGCCATGGCGCTCCTGGGCGGCGGGCCCCGGCGGCTCCTGCGGCCCGACGCAGCGAAGACGCTGCTGGCGCCGCCGCTGGCCTGCCCCGGCGCCTACTTCGCCAACCAGACCAGCACCCCTTGGGAGTTCCACGGCTACCGCGTGGTTCGCAAGGACGGCGACCTGGACGGCTACGCCGCCACCTTCTCGCTGGTGCCGCCGCTGCAGCTGGGCCTCGTGCTGCTGCTGGCGGGGCCGCGGCCCCCGGGGCCCGACCTGGTGGCGCGGGCCTACTACGTGCTGCGGCCGGCGCTGGAGCGCGCCCTGCGGGAGGCCGCGCGCAGCCCCGCCCCCCAGCGCGCGCCCGTTCGCCGGCTACTTCACCTTCGCCGACCGCACCTTCTACGAGGCGCGCGCCGGGCCGGCGGGCGAGCTGCGCCTGCGCCAGTTCGGGCCCCGCGTGGAGGCGCTGGTGCCGCCCGCGTTCCGGACGCTGGCGCTGCGTCACGTGCGCGGCCGCGTCTTCCAGCTGCACGTGGCCCGCGAGTTCCCGTGCGCGCTGCCGCTCGGCGACGCCTGGCTCTCTCTGGAGGCCCTGCACGGGCAGCTCTGGCGCTTCTACCCGCTGGGTCGCCGCGGGCTGTCCCCCGGCTTCGATGTTCCCGGGCTGAACACGTACCGGGTGCTGCGGCTGCTGCGCAAGCCCGGCCTCAAGACCCAGTGACCCACAAGCGGACTGAAGGGTCCCGGGTTCGGTCCCGGGTTGGATTGCGGTCAAGGCCATGTACCTTGGTTGCGGGCAGATCCCCAGTGGTTAGTGTGCAGGAGACAGCTCATCATGTTTCTCTCACCGATGTTTCTGGCTTTCTATCCCTCTCCCTTCCTCTCTGTGGAAAAAAAAAAAAAGGCCCAGTGACCCGAGCCTCGCCCTCCAGCAGGCAGTTGACAAAGCCGGCCAGGGAGAGGAAGGGCTAAGTACAGAAACTTGGAATAAAGCATTTACATACTTTGAACAGCACGCTGACAAAGTACCTTACTTTTGTGTCTGTTGAATCAAAGACAAAATATGAGCATGTTACAATTTACATAAAATGAAATGCACACATTAGGAGGGTATAGTTTGGTGATTTTTACAAGTATGTATACTCCCCCCCACACACACACACCAAGATTCAGAACATTCCCATCGCCCCCCAAACGTCCTTCCTACTGCTTTGCAGTCAGTCCTCTTCCCTGTACCCAGCTCCAGGCAACCACTGATGTTTCTGTCACTCCGTATTAGCTCTGCCTGCTATAGAATTTCATGTGAATGGGATCATACAGTGTAGTCCTTTGTGTCTGATTTCTTTTGCTCAGCAGGATGTTTGGAGGGTCATGCACGTCTGTGTGTGCATCAGTAGTTTGTTCCTTTTTATTGCGGAGTAGTAGTCCATTCAAGGTATATATCCCAGTTTGTTTATCCATTCACCTGTGGATGGACATTTGGGTTGTTCCCATTGTGGCTGTTACTAAACACAGCATTCCTAAAGAACAAACAAACAACACACACACACACACACACACACACACACACACACACAAAGCATTCCTGTATAACTGTAAATACATGCTTCCACTTCTCTTGGTAAAATATCAAGGCATGTCTGCCATGCAGTTTTCCAAAGCTCTTGTACTATTTTATGTTTCCAGCAGCAATATGTGACTGTTCTCTTGCTTCACACCTTTCCAAAATTTTACCCATACTAATGGTTGTGAAGTTCTGTCCCTGCACATGCCTAACCTCCCTCATTATCAATATTTCCCACTAGAGCCCTAACCGGTTTGACTCAGTGGATAGAGCGTCGGCCTTCGGACTCAAGGGTCCCAGGTTCGATTCCAATCAAGGACATGTACCTTGGTTGCAGGCACATCTCCAATAAGGGGGTGTGCAGGAGGCAGCTGATTGATTTTTCTCTCTCATCGAAGTTTCTAACTCTCTCTCCCTCTCCCTTCCTCTCTGTAAAAAAACAAACAAAACAAAACAATAAAATATATTTAAAAATATTTCCCACTAGAATGGTGTATTTGTTAACAAGAGATGAAGCTACATCGACACATCATTATCACCCAAAGTCCACAGTTTACATTAGGGTTCACTCTGTGGGTTTGCTCAAATGTATAATGGACACGAGTCAACTATTATAGTATCATACAGAGTATTTTCACTGCCGTAAAAATCCTGTATGCTTTGCCTAGTCATCCCTCCGTCCCCACTTAACTCTGACAACCACTGATCTTTTCACTGTTTCCATAGTTTTGCCCTTTCCAGAATGTCACAGAGTCGGAATCACACAGTAGGTAGCCTTTTCCGATTGGCCTCTCTCACTGAGGACTATGCATGTACATTTCCTCCACATCTTTTATGGCTGGATGGCTCATTTCCTTTTAGCCCTGAGTAGTATTCCATTGTCTGGATGTATCATAGTTTATTTATCTGTTCACCTTCAAAGGGCATCATGGTTGCTTCCAAGTTTTAGCAATTATGAATAAAGCTGCTATAAACATCCATGTGCATGTTTTTTTGTCGACAGGAGTTTTTAACTTCTTTGGGTAAATACCAAGGCGCGCGGTTGCTGGGTTGTATTGTACGAGTGTGTTTAGTTTTGTTAGGAAATGCCGAACTGTCCTCCAGAGTGCTGTGTCAGTTTGTGTTGTCATTGGCAACCAGTGAGAGTTCCTGTAGCGCCACATCCTCTCCAGCACTCGGTGTTGTCAATGTTCCTGATTTGGGCCATTTCCCTGATAACCTATGCCTGGAAGCACTGTTTCCTATGCTTACTTGCGGTCTGGATATCTTCTGTGGTGAGGTATCTGTTAAGGTCTTTGGCCCATCTTTTAATTAGGTTGTTTGTTTTCTGATTGTTGAGTGTTAAGAGTTCTTGGTGTATTTTGGATAGCAGTCCTTTATTAGATGTGTCTTTTGCAAACATTTCCCTCAATCTGTGGCTTTTCTTCTCATTCTCATGACATTTTCTTCTGCAGGGTAGAAGTTTTAAATTTTAACAAAGGCTAGCTTATCAATTATTTCCTTCATGGATTGTGTTTTTGGTGTTGTATCGAAAAAGTCATCACCATATCCGAGGTCATCTAGGTTTTCTCCTAAGTTATTTCCTAGGTGTTTTATACTTTTATGTTGTACATTTAGGTCTATATGAATTTGAGTTAATCTTTGTGAAGGGTGTGAAGGGTGTCTAGGTTTATTGATTTGCATGTGATGTTCGTTTGTTCCAGCACTGTTTGTTGAAAAGACTATCTCTGTTCCATTGTTTTGCCTTTGCTTCTTTGTCAAAGATAAATTGACTATACATATTTGTAAACATATTTAAGGTTCTGTACTATCCTGAAGTAAAGAAACCTAATCAACTTGCCCAAGTCCAAAATTTGCCTGATGTATTTTACCATGAACTGTCCTCGAATGCCCCCTTCTTGAACTGACATTTATTGGACAAACAGTTACTGAGATCCTATCATAGGTCAGGCATTGTCCTGCTTATGGAGAACACAGCTCAGTGCGTGACAGACACGGGCCCTGCTCTCTCCCAGCACAATCCGGAGAGTTCATGTTGTGCATGCCAAGCACTCGTCATGCTTCATGTCATTTAATCCTCGCCTACACTCTAGGACTTAGATGTTATTGCCCCATTTTACAGACATGAAAATGAGGCTTGTAGCAATTATGTGACATCTCCATAGAAACTGAGCCAACAGAGCTAAATGATGGGGTTGGAATTCAAACCCTAGGGCCCCTGATAACCGAGCTCAAACTCTTAAAAATGAATATGTGTTCTTAGAACACTTGGGAGTTACTGCTCCAATTCAGTGCTCCTCCCCAGCAAGGCCAAATCCCCACCCCAGCCCCAACCCCAACCCCAGCCTCAGCCCCAGCCTCAGCCCCCTAGCTCTAGCTTCATCCTTAGTGCTGGAAAATTCCTAGTCCTTCTTCACAACCCTGCTGAGGACCTCTAGGAGCCCCCATCTGTTCCCTGGGGAACCTCAGCAAAAATACCAACCAGAACAAACAAACAAACAAACAAACAAAACCTCGTGAGTCCAGGTGATAGTTTTTACAATTCACATTTATTTTGAAAAAAAAAAAAAAAGGTTCTGCTAAAAATACTCCTACAAAGGCATTGGAGCAACCGGGTCAGGGGCTCATGGACACAGCTGGTGAGGTTTCCTTGGGTCACAGTTTCCTGACCCACGGCCATCAGAACCCCGGAACGCATCACTTCCCAACCGCGTCACTTCCCGACCCCCCAACATTGTCAGGAGAATCGTGTTTATGACCAGAAGAAACAGGGTTCTGTGAAACCCTGCCAGACTCCCCTAGTTGAGAGTTCTGGCCTGAGGGCCCAGACTGGAACTAACACCTGGGGTGGTGGGGTAGGGGGGTGGGGGGTAGGGCGTGGGGAGTCCAGGACAGTGGCTCAGACAGTGGCTCTAGGAGATTAGGATGTCAAGTGCCCCCAAACAGAGTGCCCCCTGGAGATTTGGGATTTGATTGGCAAGGGCCTGACAGTGAGTGGGGATCACCAGTAGCAGCATAGCAGAGTGATTGGGAGGCAGACGCCGGGGTCAGAGACCACTGGCGGATTTTGTGACCTGGGGAAGCCCCCGTTCCGGACTCTGAGTTCCCTGGTCTGTGAAGCAGGAATAATTGTACCTGCCTCACAGAGCTGTGTGAGGATTAAGCGAGACACTGTGTATAAAAAGGTAAGCATGGCCTCTGGCACATTGTTGGCACTCAAGAAATAGCAGCTGTGATTAGGATTTGGGGCCGAGCCTGACCAACCAGTAATTGCTCTTCTCTGTATTCCAAAGAGGCTGGCTGTGAGTGAGGTTCCTGCCAGGCCTACCCTGGGCCAGCCTCAGGGGCGCCTCCTCGTGACCCCTGCCCGCCAGAGTCCCTGTCCATGGGAGGGAAAGCAGACAGACTGATTTCTGAGCTGTGAGCAGCCCAGAGGCACCCCCACGGGCTGGCCTCTGTTTCCCATAGGCAGTAGCCTCCACTAGAAAGGGTCAAAGGGCCCTTGGAATGAGGCAGGGACTGTATGGCCCTGACACTGTGACCAGAGAGGCTCTGGCGTTTGCAGCAGGACCTTATGGTTTCCCAGCGCTAAAAACAACAAACAAACAAACAAACAAACACACTGGCTCTGCACAGGAAGGTGGTGTACCTGGGGAAGACGCTTCAGCAAGTCCCTGGCCCTGCAGTCTCCTCTTTGGGGGAGGAGTGGGAGTTCCACCCCAGACGCGTCCCTCCCCAAACATAACTAGTGGGGCCCACACTTGCTCCCGAGCTGGGCTGTCCAGCCCACCAGCCAGTGGCACGGTGGCCGACCTGGGGCCTTGCTCAGCTGGGACAGCTAGATGTGGGCAGCTCTGCTCCTCGCCCAGGGAGGGAAACCCAGCCTCTCAGGAAGGTCTTGGCCCTTGTCAAGGTGCACCTCTGATTCAGACTCCAAGGGGGAGCTGTTGCTAGTATTTTTTACCTGCTCCCACCCTCTCTCACCATCTCTCTCCTCGTTCTTGCTCTTTCTTTGTGCTTTGCCCCTGCCACAGTCCTCAGGTTTGGGGTCCAGTAATGAACAAATGGGATTTGAAGTCTCAAGAATTAGCAGCATAGAATCACATGGTGATGGAATGATAAACACATGGAATCTCCCACTGGAATCTTAGAATTGGGGGCTTTTGCCATCTTGGAATCTTTAGCACATGGACGGTTGGAACTGCACTCTGCAGGAACCCAGAGTGTATGTGGTCCTGGCTCTGGCCTCCTCCCTCCTGCTCCCTTTCCCCTCCTCCAACAGGGTGTTAGACCTGAGTACAGACAAGGACCTTCTCTCCCTTCCCCTCCTCCGAGGAAAGCCGTGTGTCTTAGTCTGGGAAGCAGGGGGTTGGTGGTAGTGGAAAGGGGGGGCGCATATGAAGCTCCAGGTCCAGTTGGAAGCCCCATTCTGCCTTTGCCTGGCCCACCTGGCCAGGTGTTGAGTGAACAGCTCTGGATTTTAGCCTTGGGGTTCGTGGGGTGCCCACAGGGAGCCCTGGGGGAACTGCCGGGCCCCTCTGCAGTATTAAGTTCTTGCTTTATCTCACTGTATCAGCTTTCCTGAGGCAGCTTCCATGCTGGGAAGCTCAACTCAGACAGACTCAGGGTCTGGTGGGGGGGTCTGTCTAATTTCCCTGAAAGCTTAGCACAGCCTGAACACATTCCTGAGGGTCAGCCCTACCCCCACTTCGTGAGTTCTAATCCATGTCTGAGTTTGGGCATCTTATCTGACAATGTCCTGCTTTGTCCTAATCCCTGTCTACACCAGTCCCTCTCTCCGCAGACTTCAGGGCACAGGGCGTCGAGGGGAAAGTGCAGAGAGGATTTTAGTCTGGAGGAGTCCCCCAGGAGAGCTTGTTTAAAACAGAGGCCCCTGGGCCTGCCCTGGGGGATTCTGACTCAGGGGTGGGGAGAATGGGAGTTGGGGAGGAGCCTGTGGGTCTGCAGGCTGAACAAGAGCCCGGGCGATTCTGATGCAAGTGGGTGATGGCAAACATTTTGAGAAGTCCTGGGAGGTGGGAAAGAGGAAGCCCCGAAGGCAGAGGGCCTGGAGGGAACCCTCTGGCAGCACCGTGGGCATCTGTTTCCTCCCTGGGAGAGTGAGGATGGTAACACTCAAAAGGTCCCTAATGTATGGTAAGTATTGGGTGGTTGATGCAACCCCTGTGGCCCCAACCTCTTGTGACCCGCCTCTAGTGGGGTGTCCCTGAGCTTTCCCGTGTCAGAACAGAGGCCAAGTCACTCTCTGGGACCAACACTCTGACCTTGGTTTCCCCGAAGGGACACTGGCCAGCTTCTAAGATGTTCTGTGGCAGGACCTATGTCCTGGGAAGCTGGGTCAAGGCCGGCAGGTGGTGTGTGCATGCACAGAGTGGCTCCCTAACTTCCCTTGGATTTCCCTAGCATAACACACTGTTGTAAAGGGCAGGTCCCCAGCCCCCTCCTGGGTGACCCCACCAGGGCCAAGGCCACCAGGGCAGAGATGGGCATCCTAAGCAGGTGGTATGCCAGCATGCCACTTCCCACACATACCAGGGCTCCGCTCTGTCCCCTCAGGGCTCTGCCATGCCCGCCTTCCTGCCTGCCCAGGCTGTCACTGCCACCCACAGCTACTCAGCTCTGGTCAGGGCCTGGTAGCGCTCACAGAGGCCTGGAGGAGAGGGGGCGGGTATCCTCCCCCGATGCTGAGTTAAGCATCGGGTAGCACGAAAGCCAGCCCTGCTGCTCCCAGCAGCTGCAGCGACTGGATTAAAGGTGTCAGTGAGGATGGGTAATACAGCAGGGCCTGTATTCTCTGGAATAGTGAGGCTTCTCCAGGGGGCTCTTCTTCCCGGGGGAGGGGGAAGCTGTGGTGCACTCTGCTCCCACCTGATGGCTGACCTGACTCCTCCCGAAACCTGAGGCTCCCTCTGCTACTCTTCCACTCAAGAACCTGCTGTGGCTGGGCTGGGTATCATGTGCAAACTGCCTCACCCTCTGAGCACATCAATCCCCGCTTCCCACCACTCCCTCTGGCCCAGGCAGACACAACTCCTCAGTGCCGGAGCACTCCAGCCTCTGAACTTTTGGTGACACTCTACCGCCCGCCCGGAGTGCTCTCTCTCTCACCCTCTGTCATTTTCAAGACTGCCTCCTCTGTGAAACCCTCCCTGACAACCCCCGCCCATTTGAGCTTTCCCTTCTCTTACCAGCCAGCATCAGACACCAAGTACTTGATGTCCTCTGTGGAGTGGGCAACGGAAGCAGATAAACACAGCTTTGCTCTGTCCCTCCTGGTTGGGTAATGCTGAGCGAGCTACTTCCCCTCTCTGAGCCTCAGTTTCCCCCCTACCTAGGGGAGAAAATAGTGCCTCCTCACCCGGCTCACCCAGTCCAACCCTCTCCTTTTACCTGTGGGAGACTGGGGCTCAGTGACGGGAAGTGACTTGCCCAGATCCACCTCTTCAGTGACAAGAGCAAGGCTTCCAGGATGTATTTTCCCTAACAACCTGCAGCCTCCTGTCCTTTGAATGCATTTGCACTGCTTTCCCTGGCAAGAGTCTTCCATCCGTTGGGACACTAGCCTTGGAACTACAGGAGCCCAGGAGGGAGCCAGGCGGGGGAGGCCCAGGGCTCAGGACTGGGGGAGGCGGGGACCAGAGGCCTGGGTCCTTCCTGTGCTTTAGCCAGGTGTGAGGAAGAGCTAGGCAGGGGCAGGGCCCAGGAGCTCCCAGTCTTCTGGAGATGAGCCCCTGATTGCAGAGGGGTGCAAGGCTAGTGATGGTACACAAGGGGGTGGCAGAGAGCTCCCTGAGTGGAGGCAGTGTGGGGACCAACTAGAAAAGATGGAGAAAGCCCAGCTGATGCCATATGGGCAGGAGGCACCACTGGTTAGTAAACAGCCACTGCCCGGAGCGCCTGAAGTGTCTGCTGCACTTCCATCATCTATGCTGATCGGTCTGCCCACATCTTACCGGTTGATAGATACCATCCCCCCAAGAAGAAGCCTGCTGATTGTCAACAACAGCTCATTCTGGGGGCTTCTGGAGCAGGAGGAGCGAAGGCGATGGCACCGCTACTCCCCAGTCTGGCCTGTGACGATCGGCTTGTCACACCCTCGGAGCAGCTGGTCCCATTTCCACGGTGCCCTGGCCCGTGTTCACAAGGCAGCTTTTCTTTCCTCAAGTACCAACTGCGTGCAGAGCAGCCGGAAACTGCTCACACTGCTGGGCAGGTGGGGCTGGCACTTGGGGCGACGGAGCCAGGAAAGGATTAGTAACCAGGCAGCGGGGCAGGCGGCTCAGAGCCATGTGCCCGGGCCAGCAGCTCGGCCGGCCACTTCCTGCTGAGAAGCAAGAGGTGGTGGGGGAGCTGCTCCAGCAGCAAGAGGCAGGCACCCTGGATGGTCACAGTGACATCTGTCTGTCATCCTGAAATGGAGACACAGCGGGTCAGGGGAGCACCCTTCCTCTTGAGAAGCAGGCACGAGGGAGCCCAGGGCCACTGAGGACGCAGGGCCCTGGAGGGTGGATGGGCAGACATGCTGGCGAGCAGACACCAGCCTATCGGCTTAACGCAGGAAGCCATCTGACAGGAAGCACTGAGTGCCAGCCCCCTGGGGTGGCCCCAGAGCAGTGGGAGGGGGGGAAGGCTGGGGAGACAGAGTTAATCTGAAGAGCATCAGGGCAGCTCTCTCCAGAAGGTGACCTTGTGTGCTGGGACAGCTGCCACCCGTGCTGGGCATCTTTGGGGCACAAGGGTGGCCAACTGGGCCAAGATTGGCCAGTTCTAGGGAAACCAGCCAAGGCCTTCCCTGTGGCTTACTCTGCTGTTCCCCCCTCTGGGGGGGGGGCATGCTCCCCTCTAATCCCTTCCTTCCCTTTGCATCTCAGGCTCCGGAGAACAGGTGAGTGACAGACGACAGGCTGGTCCATGCTGGATGCTCTGTCGGACCACCGAGAGGCCTTTAGCTGGCCACCTGTGACCTGGAACTTTCCCGCTGGTCAGTCTCCCATGGACAAAGGGAAAGGTCCTGCGATGAGGCCTCCCCGCTTTAGATCCCCTGCCTCCTCCTCCATAAAGGATTCTGAGTTTATGTGAGTGGAAGCCCATTTGTGCAGAGATTAGCTGACCAGGAATAGGTGCTCATTCCTGTGGCTTTGACTGGGGGTCCATGAGTACTCCGGGACCCTTACAGCCCCACTTCGCAGCTCACCTAATACCTATACCCCCTCATCCTGGCCCAGGTGAGCGGAGTGCACCGCCAACTCCCTGCTCCTGATGCAGCCTGCAGAGGCAGCAAGCGTTACTTTCAAGTCACTTCTTCCATTGCCTGTGCTTTTGACAAGCCTGAGCCAGAAAGGCCACATGGACGCTGGCGTCCTCCATGTGTTTCCTCAGCCCCGGGCCTTCTATAACCCTGAGCGAGGAAGAGCATCATGAGTCACTAGATGAGTTCCAAGGTGCCAGGGGTCTCAATCTCGGAACTTACAGAGGACAGAGGTCTTTTTTATAACTAAAGTGTTTATTTCCATTCAATTCACTAACCAGTTGGTCCGCTCAGGTGCCTGCATTTGCTCACAGGAGGGAGACTGGCCAGACCCCTGGGCTGATGGGTTTTCCCATGGCCAAGACCCTTCAGATCTGGGCCACGGTCTGGAACAGGGAAGGGGGTAGGAGAGCAACACACTTTCTCCCAGGGAGGGAAGGAGCATGCCTGCACACACCTCTGAGGGTGACGCTCTGGAAGCCGGGGTATCACAGTGAATGATCCGGGTCCGGGGCTGATGCAGCTTAGGTTAGGCTCCCAGAGGTGAAACTGGGATCTGGCCATGTGAGGGCAACTCAGGAGCCTCAAAGGAGCCTATTTGCCTGGGAAGCACTGACTATATCAGGGCAGGAGGAGAGGGGATAAGTGGGCAGAGAATTCTGGCCTCGGAGCCTATCTCCTGCTCAATCTGTTGCTTTCAAAAACAGCCCTGGGGGAGGGGCTCTCCTCCACCGTGGCCCCCCAGCTCAGCCCAAGTCTCACTCAGTCTGTGAATGGCCCAGATGGCCCGGTGGCAGTTGGCTTTGGTGAGGCCTGGTGGCAGGTGGGAACTCTATTCAGGCGGAGAAGGGAAGGGTGTCAGTGAAAACCATATAAAAATCCAGATATGTGCATATAAAATCTCGCCCTTGGTGTATTGCCTAAGTCATTAAGCTGAAAGCACCTTCTTCCTAGAGAAGGATCAAGTCCTCAAAAGGTAGGAAATGTCAAAGTGTCACTTCATTGTCATTAAAAAAAAGCAAACAACCAACAAACAAACCCCTAAACCAAATTCACCCCTGACCAAAATACCCCCGCCCCCCGGTCCACGAGTCGCTGTAAACAAACCCAGACGCAGGCACAACCGTCCTCAGTGGCAGTTGTCGCTGATGGCAGTCACTGCAGCGCCAGCCCGCCGCTGGGGGCTGTCGGGAGCCGGCCGTGCACGGGACAATGGACGTGGAGCTGCAGGGCTGGCGGGTGGCGGCCTCAAGAAGGCCGACCTTGCCGGGTGCCCGTGTTCTCCCTGACCCAGGAAGACAGGGGTCCCTTTTCAGCCCCGTGGGCCAATAGGAGAAACACGTCTTTTCCATTGGAGTTCCTAAAATATTCTCCAAAGACGGAAAAATTCTTCTGTTTGCCCAGTGGCAGGAGGAATGGATATTCCCAGCGCGGCTCCCAGGTGGCTGCCTGTCTGTCCGCCCGGCACGTGGCTGTGGAGCGAGGCCGGGAAGAGCAGCCCGGGGACAGGAGAGAAGAGCGACCCTGGTCTCTCCCCTTCACATTTGTTTTCCTGAAAGTGGTTCGTGGTTCCGGCCAGGTCGCCTTCCCAGAGGGAGTTGGGGAGAAACTGCTTCCGACCTCCAGCTGGACAATCGCGTGACTCTCCCAAGCCCTTTTTCTTTTCCCCAAGAACAATGACCGCTTTCCTTAGGAGAATCCTCTTTAAAAAGTATTCCTTGTGTTTCCCGCCCCCTCCCAGGACCTGTCGTCTTTTGTCCCCATTCCCTTTCCCATCATCTGAGGTGGACGTGTTCTCGGTGGCGTCTCGGGGCTGGCGGGCTGCGTGGTTCTTCCTGTTGCCGTGGCCTCCTGGCAGGTGGCTGACCCTTCGGTAGACGGAGAACCAGGGAGGCCGGCGTGTGGGGTGGAGGGGGCAGGGCCTGGAGGAGGAGCTGAGCCGAGGCAGGTGAGTGTCAAACCTCCACAGACTGGATCTGGTTCATCTGTGCCCGCATCACCTGGATACTGTTGAGGATTTTTTTCTGGTGGCCGGCCAAGGTGACCCCAACCCGGAGAATGTCCCTGTGGGAGAAAAGCACGTGTGTTAGGGAAACGTGGGGGTGGAGGGGACTCTGGGTCAGGCAGAGAGCTGCCTGGCTTCTCCAGGGTTTCCTGCTGAAGAGAGCAAGGGCCCAGCTGGCGGGGCTCAGCGCCCGAGCCTCGACCTATGAGGCAGGAGGTCACGGTTCCACTCCCAGTCAGAGCACATGTCTGGGTGCAGGCTTGATCCCCAGTGGGGGATGTACAGGAGGCCGCCAATGATTCTCTCTCATCAGTAATGTTTTCATCTCTTTCCCTCTCCCTTCCTCTCTCTGAAGTCCATACAAATATTTAAAAAAAGGGAGGGGGGGGAGAGAGAGAGAGAGAGAGAGGGAGTGCTTGAGTGCAAGGGAAGGGGGAGGGCTGTGGGGGATGGGTGGGCATCTGGAGCTGAAGTGAGTGAGTTCATGAGGAAGGAGCATGTGGCTGGGGATCAGGGGATCTAGGGGTACCATCTCCTCTGCTTCTGGGAAAGGAGCCCGCATGTACTAGTCACACCCAATCTATATCTCTATTGCTCCTCCTACAAACCCCCAGATCACAGAAGGAAACACTGGGGCTGAGGGAGCTTCTGTGATTTGCCCAAGGTCACTCAGCCAGTGGGTGGCAGGCGGACCTGGGTGTTGATCAGAATGTGACTCCAAAGTTGGCCATCTCACCCTTTGATCCCCACATTCTTGCTGGGACACTGCCTATTCTCCATTCTCCTGAGCCCCACCCCCCACCCCACCCCGCTTGGGAGGGTGGGTGGAGGCAGCTGGGCACTTACTCCATCATCATCTGTGACACGACATCGAAGGAGGTGAAGCCAGCATTGGCGAAGCTCTCCTTGTACTGCCCCATCTTGATGGCCTCTAGCCACTCGTCCACTGTGTTAAAGCTGGTGTAGTCGGGGATCGTGCGGTCCAGCAGTGGCAGGTTGATTCTAGGGGTGGGGTGAGCAACAGAGACAGTCAGGGCACATGCTAGCAGAGGGGAGAGGGTACGGACGGGCTGCAGGTGTTCCTGCATATGTCTATCCGTCAGCATGAACACAGGTGAGTGTGCATGTAGGTGCGTATCTCCCTGTGGGTAGTTGTGAGTTTGAACCCGCATACAAGTGCACACATAAATGTGTGAATATGAGAAAGCAAGTGTGCAGGACTCAAAGCTGGGGCTACCCCGAAAGTCTGGGGAAGCCTCTGCAGGGACTGCTGAGAGGCTGGATCACATGTGAGGTGGGACACACTTCTTATTTCAGCAGGAGGGGGTTCAGGGGGACTCACTGCTGATGACCCTCCTCCCCCAATGCCATTCTCCATCCTTGTCCACCCTGGCTGTGCTGTAGGAAGCTGAACTGTGGACTGGCGGCAGGTGGGAACTCTATTCAGACGGGGAAGGGAAGGGTGTCAGTGAAAACCATATAAAAATCCAGATATGTGCATATAAAATCTCCAAAGTCCAGACAAAGCGGGTGCACTAATGGGAACGGCTTCCTGGCTGGCTCATCAGGGTAAAAGTTCACACAGTATTTGTATCCGGAAAGTCAGGAGCTGTTGACACAGGGTCAAGGTGAGAAGCGAGAGGTGGAGGCCAACATGAAGATCTGTTGGGCACACGAACTAGGGGTATGAGCCCTGGACCCCCAGGGACACCTGCTGGACCCCTGCCCCTCAGCATCTCTGTATGACTGAGAGTCCCAGAGAGTGCAGGATCATGAGTGGGGCCTGCGACTGCGCGCAGGCAAGGCTGTGGCGGCTACAGATGTGATGAGCCCACTGTGGGGGCGTGTGTGTGGTGAGTCTGTACTGGTGAATGCTGTGTGCTCAGGTGCCTGTGTATGTATGTAAGTGCGAGTGTGAGAATGGGTATATTCATGTGTGAGACTGTGTGTGTGAGAGGGAGAGCATAAGCATGAGCACTTGTGCCTGTGTTCATATATATGTGTAGGACTATGTTCTCGTGCATGTGTTTGTGTGAAGCGGGGGGGGGAGCTGTGTCAAGGAGGATACAGACACAGTGAGCACAGGTTTGAGTGTGAGGCTAGTTAGGGAGGAAACATGGTGATGAGTATTTCCATTTACTAACTAAGATTCTGCTAACTTTTCTTAAACACAGTTCTATCTGACCATTCTTTCTTTATTTTTAGATTTAATATTTTATTCTTATTTATTATTTTTTTCTTATAATTTTATTTTATTTTTTATGTCTGTGTCCTTATTCCTCTATTACCCCCCAGCCCCCGCTCATGCCCCACCCCCCTGTAGTCTGTGTCCATTGATTATGCTCATACGAATGCACACAAGTCTCTCTGTCCCAATTCAGGCAGAGTATCTGCTTGAGGCAGGGTAGCCAGGGTGGGAGGGTATTTGGAGAGGGTAAGGGCCAGCTGGGGCGGAGCCACAGAGAGGGGCAGGGCCATACCCAGAAGAGAGGGGCGCCATGGCTTTGAGGCTGTTGGGGTTGCGGATCATCTTATCCAGCGTGTTGACGATCTGACCAAACTTGGGCCGGTGGTTGCGGTCCTTCTGCCAGCAGTCCAGCATGAGCTGGTGCAGGGCGCTTGGGCAGTCCATGGGCGGTGGCAGCCGGTAGTCCTGCTCTATGGCATTGATTACCTGGGGACAACAGAGGGCTTGAGTGGGTTGGGAGGGTGGGTAAGAGCTGCCCTCTGACCTGGCCTACCTTACCCCCAGTGCATTTCACAACACACCTCTCTGGTTGCCCTCCACCTCTCCCAGGCAACCTGCCAGGTCCAACCTAGGGATGGGCCTCCGGGGATAGCCCCAGCCTCACCTGGCAGCTGGGTGCTTGCCTCTCCTGTCCTGATCTTGGGGAATCCATAACCCCGAGATAGCCTCTGACTCAGGATCCACCCTCTCCCCCATCTCTGAGCCCCCTCCTGGCTTTGTTGGCCTGAGGACTCCTCTTCCTGGTTCCTGACCACACTCCTGACTTCAGTGCCGTTTACAGCTCCGGGTGAGAGATGCCTCCTTGTCAGGCCTCACAGCACAGATCTGTACCCCTCCCCCTGGCTCCCACCGGCTCCTCTGTCAGGGAATGGAACTCAAACATCTGCCTCCCATCTGCCCTGCCCCTGGGGCCAGACTCATCTTCCCCAGCTTGACGGGGTCACTCTCCCTGCTCAGGCAGCTCCTTCAAGTCCACCCTGTCCACATTGTTGCAAACAGCAATTCCTTGAGTTGACTTTCAAACACCCCATTATTGAACCTCATCAACCTTTCCAACCAGCTTTCCTCTCCACTGCTCCCAACACAACCCCTCACCATCCCGCCTCTGGGCCTTCTTTCCACTGTAATCCCTCACATCTGCAAGTCCCGCTGCTGTGTGAGTCCCTCTGTCCCATGAAGACTTCCTGGCTGATCTTGCCCACACTGCTCTTGTCTCAACATTTGCCTTCTTCAGTTTAGCACCTGATCCTAAAAGTTCCCAATCACTGCTCTGGTTTCCAGAATAATTGTCCCCAAATTAAACACTTGAGGGGCAGACACAGTCTCATTCAGGGATGGTCACAGGTGAATACGTCCTTAAGATTTGTAGATGATGGACCATCTTAACTCCTGAGCCCCTGGAGAGTCCAGGGACTGTGCAGACATGTGACAGCCATTACAGGCTGGAGGTGCCCTTACCCAGGACCTCAAAGATGGTACTCCCACTCTCTGGGAGATCAGCAAAGACCAGGAATGTGGGATCCCCCTTCCCCACCTGGCTGGCCAGAGACGCTCTCTCCTGGAGACTTACGTCCTGATTGGTCATGTCCCAGTAGGGCCGCTCCCCGTACGACATCACCTCCCACATGACGATACCATAGCTCCACACATCGCTGGCCGAGGTGAACTTCCGGTACTGGATGGCTTCCGGGGCCGTCCAGCGGATGGGGATCTTCCCACCCTGTGGAGCAGAATGAGGGTGGATGAGTGGGAAGCAGACCGATCTGGCCTCTGCTCTCAACATGCCCCGCCACGTGCCCTGTGCTGTACTAGTCATGTGAAGCATCTTACCGTTCCCAAACTCAGCATACTGCTTCAGACCTCAGGGAGGAGATCTCTTTGCACATGTTATTTCTCTGTAGGCAGTAGCTTTCCCCACGCCCCATCTGGAAACCTCCTTCTCGTCCTTTAAGTCCCTCTGACAGTCTTTTCCTTAAGTCCCAGTTGTTGCTCACTCTGTTGAATCCTACGATGTGCCTGTATCTCCATCGAGGAGGCACTCTGATCATTTGCTACTTGCCTGCCTCCGACTGTACTATCTTTGAGCTCTCCGAGGGCAGGGGCTGTGTCCTGTTTCTGTTAAAACCCTTCACCACCCCAAACTGCTTTCAGGAGAGAGTCGTGAGCCTGGGCATTCCGGAGCTCCAAGGTCTGGCCCTGCCCAACTTCCCAAACTCCTGCTCACCACTTTTACCTCCCAGCTCGCATTCTGGTATCATCTTACCATAACATGGCATCTGACTAACTTTCACTGGCCCTACAGCCTTCAGCTCAGATAGCACCCCCTCTAGCAAGCCTTCCTCTGCCTCCCCAAGCTGTGTCCTGGCTCCGAGCCCTGTCACTCCATGTTGCTCTGTACAAATGTGCCCCCCACCAGCCTGTGAGCTTCAAGAGGGCAGGCACCATGTTTCTGTCGCTGCATCTCCAGGGCCCAGCACGGTGCTTGGCACGAGCAGGTGGAAACGCACTGCAGGAGGGTTGGCTGTGTATGCCCTCTTTCCTGGCACCAGGACTCCATTGCTCCCTGCGCGTCTTACCAGGGCGCTGGTGTAGGTGGGGTCCGAGGTATCGTCCTCCAGAAAGCGCGAGAGGCCAAAGTCAGACACCTTGCAGACCAGGTTGCTGTTGACGAGGATGTTGCGGGCAGCGAGGTCGCGGTGGACGTAGTTCATGTCCGCCAGGTACTTCATGCCGGCCGCGATGCCCCGCAGCATGCCCACCAGCTGGATGACTGTGAACTGCCCATCGTTTTGCTTCAGGAGACGTGAGAAAACGCAAAGTCAGCGGGAGGGTCTGCATCAGACTCTGGATCGTGTTCACAACGGGAAGGCAGGGCCCCACCCCCTGGCCTAAGCTCTGTTTCAGGTGCTCGGGGGCCGTAGGCCCAGGGGAGGCCAGTTTCAGGCTGGTGGGGAGAGAACAGACTGTGCAGCAGACACCGTTGGTTTGAATCTGGCTCTACCCCTTGCTGTCTGTGCAACCTTGGACAAATGACCTAGTGTCTGTCTCCGAGTCTCAGTTTCCTCGTGTGTGTGCTACGTGGGGATACGTGACAACCACCTTCCAGTGCTGAGTTAAACAAGAGGGTGTATGGGAGGGGCCTGGCACATACGAGGCACTTGAAAAATATCTGCTAAATGGCAACTAGGCCAATGGCATATGTCCGACTCCTCATCTGTGCTTTCTGTCTGTTTGGATGATTGCGACCTCCTAGGGGGCCTGGAGTTTTGCTCCGTGCTCTGAGCTCCTCCCTGGCCTGTAGTGCTCTGGAGAATCCACAATTCAGTGAAAATTCTGGACTAGGGTTCTAAAGACCTGGTTCCAGTCCTGGCTCTCACCTTGACCCTCTGGATGACCCTGGGCAAACTCTACCTCTTGAGCCCGTTTTTCCTTGCGCATAATGAGAAGGCTGGCTAAGCACACGGATGGCACCCAGTTTCAGGTTGTACGCTAACTCTGACCGACTGGTTGTGGTTTCCTGGATTGAGTCTGAGGTTTGCTTTGGAGTGCGGTTGGAGAGATTTCTGGGATTGATTAGTGATGTCAGTCGTGGGCAAGGGAATGGCAAATGGCAAATATATAGGCCGTTCCTGATCTAGATCTTTTCCCAAACACCTTCGCGGCTCTGACTGTATATGAAGTTATGTCCGCCACCCCTTTTCCTGCCCCGCCCACGGCCCCCTACCCGGAGGAAGGAGTCCAGGGAGCCATTCTCCATGAACTCGGTGATGATCATCACGGGCGTGCTCTTGGTGACAACGCCCTCCAGGTGAATGACGTTGGGGTGGTCGAACTGGCCCATGATGGAGGCCTCGCTCAGGAAGTCCCGGCGCTGCTTCTCCGTGTAGCCTGACTTGAGCGTCTTGATGGCTACAAAGATCTCTCTCTTGCCTGGCAGTTTCAGGTGGCCACTGCACACCTCACCAAACTCCCCTGGACAGGCACACCAAGAGGGGCAAGATGTCACATGCCAGGTGGAAAGGTCACCTCCCTACTCCCTGTAACCCCCACTCCTGGGGCCGCCTCAATGTTCAACTCATCTTCTTGGACACAGAATCCCTTTGTAGACTATGGGAGCCCATCTTTGAGAGTAAGAGTAAACGCTTCATGGCTGTCCTGTGGTGTTTGGATGGCATGG
This sequence comes from Antrozous pallidus, assembly GCA_027563665.1. Classification (NCBI taxonomy): domain Eukaryota; kingdom Metazoa; phylum Chordata; class Mammalia; order Chiroptera; family Vespertilionidae; genus Antrozous; species Antrozous pallidus. Next base: position 198,932,571 of record CM050508.1, read on the forward strand.
TGTGAGGATATGGGGGGGGGGGCACGCCCTGGGGAGATGGAGGGTGGGACATGGGATGAGGGGTGGAAGGACAAAGCACTGGACTGAGTCCAGAGAACTGGGTTCCAGAGTTAGCTCAATTGCTGATGTGAAGTATATTCTCTCCCAGCCCTGTGCCTCAGTGTCCTGATCTGTTGAAGAGGATGCCCTTTGAGGGACTTTTCCATTGGGCACTCTGAGCCTTCAGGCCTTGGAAGGTCCTCCGAGGGTTCTGCCCCACGTCCTACGCTGTCTCAGGAGTACACATTGGGGTGGATACGCCTGGGTGAAGTCGCAGTACCTGGGAGGGCACCAGCCACCTACCTGCTCCGATCACCTGCTCAATTTTGACACAGGAGATGTCAATTTCCTTGGCAAACTCCCTCACTGCCTCATTGGGGTCCTCGTAGGTGAATGGATCGATGTAGATCTTCATGCCTGGGGTCACTGAGGGATAAGACGAGGCTTGGTCAAACACACAGATTCAAGATGTGCACAAATGGAAAGGGGAGAGCCAATCCCTCCATGGATGGATATATACTCTCATGTGGTCCCCCCTTAAGAATGTGGCCAACTCCCTGAAGGTCACTTGACCTCTCTGGGCCTCGGTGAGCAGATGGGCACTAAGCAGAAGGATGTGGGGAACAGATTGCTCAGCAGGGGTAGCAAATAGATTCTAGTTCTTGTTCTAACTCTGACTGACTTCCTGGAGCTGCTGAAAGATGGCCAGGATTGATTAGCAATGTCTGTTATGGGCGTGGGCATAAAAGGAAGAAAGGATAGATAGGGTTGTCACTCTTGTGATAGAAAAACAGGAGGAAGGAAGTCAAGAAGGAAAGGAGAGAATTGTAATAAAATTACAGAAAGAGCAGGCAATAGACTGTGTTCTTGGGCTGCTTAGGAGGTCTCGCTATTTTTCAAGGCCTGATTCAAGCCTTCTCTCCCCTCAGGAGACCCTGGCTGTCTCAGCCCGCCCAGGCAGCGCCAGAGCCTGGAGGCTACCTCACCATGGCTTCTGGGACCACCTCTGGGGTCCCCCATTAGCCAAGTCTTTAAACCTTTCTGGATCTCAAATTCCCTGTTAATCCACATGAGGCAGGATATGCACATAATTCCTGATCTGATGTGAATTTTTACTTTTTTATGCAAAGGAAGGAAGGAGGTGAGCTGGATGTCAAAGACCCAATGCTGACCCCAGCACTGAGTCCACAAAAGCTTTGAAAAAAAAGGAAAGATGATCCATCCACATGGCTCCTCCCAGATAACTGGTCTTCCGCTTCTCTGACCATCTGGCCCTCTCTCAGCCAGGGCTTCCCTCTAGCTTCCCCAGCTCCCTGCCCACATCCTCTCAATGCTCTGCGGGCTGTGACTTTCTGGTAGCAGCTGTAGGAGGTGGGAACTGGAGTCTCTGGATCATAAGTAAGATTTGGTTGGTTGATGAGTGGGGCCATCAACCCTGCACAGCTAGTATGACCTTGGACATGTTAGTTGACCACTCTCAGCCTCTGTTTCAGACATTCCAGGAATCTAGGAGGTGGAAGCTCTAAATAGGGATTGGCAAACTGGCCCACTCTCTGTTTTGTAATAAGGTTTTATAAATAAAGTTTTACTGGAACACAGCCTGTGGCTGCTTTCATGCCACAGTGGTTGAGCTGAGTAGCTAAAGCAGAGACTATATGGCTCACAAGCCTAAAGTATTTACTATCTGGCCCTTTACAGAAAAGTTGGATAACCGCTGCTCTAACACATGAGCTTTATTTTGGATTTTGTCTAGCCCTTTAGGTCAGGGTTTCTTAATCGGAGTGTGTGAACCATTTGGCAGTTCCAGGGTGGGTTTTGGAGTGGGCCAGGGGGTGGAGTCTGGTAACCTCTTAAAATAGAATGCATTTATTGTTATTGCCTTTTTAAATTAGAAAAGTAATGCTAGTTCCTTATAGTCTGGAAATTCTTGAAGTAAATATTGTTGAAAGTAAAAGTTCTCTAAAATCTATCCCTGCATGTAGACTTTTCTGGGTTTTCCTATCTTGTAATTTTATATACACACATATGCTGACTTTTGTTTCCTGGCCATAGGATCCAAAACTTGTAGCAGTCTCAGAGGAGCCTGGGGTCCGCCCCACAAAAGGGGTTAAGAACCACCATTCTAGCCTGCGGGAGCCTGGGAGGAGGGGGTGGGGGATCTTCTCTCACGCCCCCTTCCCTGGTGCGCTGCATAACGCTCTGCACACAGTCGACACTCAGTGTCAGAGCTGAGCAGAATCCAGGTGACTGAGACGGAGGAGCAGCAGCTGCTATTTACTGAGGCCTTTGTGCCGAACACTGTGCCAGGGTCTTGATATGCATTCTTTCTCTCCTCTGCCCGAACGCTTGAGGAAGGTCTCATTATTCTCATTTCACACCTGTGGAAACTACAGCTCAGAGAGGCAAGTCATCTGCCCAAGGCCACACAGCTAGCCAATGGCACAGCCAGGATTTGAACCCAGGTCTGTCAGGCTCCAGCCAGGAGCCAGTCCTCTTAATTACCATGCTCTCTGCCAGAGCTGGTCCCTGCACCCTCCTGGCGTATTCAGCCAGGACTCTTCCCCAAGTCAACCCCCCTCAGAGCGGGACACAGGCTCCCTGAGGATGCTCCTTTTTTCATTCGGACTCCAATTGCCCTGTGGGTCTTGAGGGCTGACTTTTAGCCTCCCTCCTAATAGAACTGGGGAAAGCCCTTCCTGCTGGGTCAGCTGGGAGGGAGGACAGGAACGGGTGCTAAGGAGAAGCACAGAAGGAGCTCCAAGCCTACTTGGGTGCTGCTAACCAATCAGCTGCCACCCCCAAGTCTCGGCCAGAGTGATGATCAGGAGGACAGAGGCAAGTGCCTTCACTTGGCGTTCCATGCCCTCAGTGATGGGCCCCGATGATACCCCCCTGCTCCTCTACATGCCAGCAAAAAGGAGTTATTTACCCAGAGGTCCCGGGAAAAAAAACACCTCACCCGTTCCTGTCTCTGTGCTTCTATTCATGTGGCTCCCTCCATCTGGACCACCCTTCTCTTCCTCTTTTGTCCACATCAAATGCCACCTCCTCTGTGAAGCCTGCCTGGATCCCTCCCGGGAGACCCACGCTTTCTCCTCCGGCTCCCGTGGCCCTGATGTCTATATGGCTTTTTTACCTTGTATCAGGGCTCCCAGACATGCATGCTCAAAGCCACGCCCCCTCCTTTCCGGAACACTCTGCAGCCTGGGCGGGCTTGCTTTTACCTTGCTCCCCCAGGGCACAGAGGCTGTGTCTGTTGTTCATGCCCCACCGCAGCACCTGGCAAGGAGGGTGCTGACTAAATGCTTACTGATGGAAGAGTTGCATCACTCATCGACGTGCCCTCTTTTTCCTTCCCGTGTCTTTGGGGTCATGAATGCCTTTGAGAATTTGGCAAAAGCTATGGATCTGCTCCTTGGAGAAACACCCACATGCGAGTACACCCCCATACTCAGAATATCATTTTGGAATTACAGGCCCTGAAGCTCCAGGGGTCTGTGAGCCCCAAGTAACGAGCCCTAGAATATTAATCCTGGAGTGCATATGTGAAGGTGGCACACAGTAGCTGGTCGATAAACACTTATTGAAGGCAGGGCTGTGAGTGAAGCCATCCTGCTTCTGTGACCCTTCAGTTTCACTCCCCATCAAGAGCACCGTTGGCTCGCAGTTCAGTCTGGATTCCCAGGCAGCAGCCCCTGTTCTAGGCACTCGCAAGGTCCTGACCCAATTAATCCTCCTAACAACCCTACCAGGTCAATGCTATTTATTATGCTATTTATTATGCTGAGCCTTATGGAACTGTCACTATGTGACTGTCACTATGTATCTGCCTTGGGCAGATGACTTTTTTTGGAACTACAAAAAAACGGCAATTTCATTTGGTCCAACCTAATGTTGTACCTCCTTTTTCTTGGGGGAAGAAACAACGGCATAAGAAAGGTGAGATGACCTGCCCCAGAGGACACGCACCAGACAATATGTGGCTGGAGCGGGGTTTGAATCCAGGTGGTCTGGCCGAGTCTCTCCTGCCAGCGTTTTCTGCTGCTTCCCAGCTCGGATCTTGGAATTGGAAGGGGAGCTTATGGCCACAGCCTTGCACAAGACCTGGCTCCCAGGAGGGGTGTTTGCTGAGCTGGGGTGGCATGAGGGCCCCCGCAGGCAGGCTCTTCAGAAAACACTGGGCTGTTGTTTAGATGAGGGATGACTGTCAGGGCCACGGCCTCTCACCCTGAACCTACGTGGGAAATTCGGGATGAGCGAGGGGAGGCCAGGCATTCAGAGGCCTGGGTTTGAATTCTGGATCTGCCAGAAATGATGTCACAAAGAGACAGGACCTACCTCGCAAGGGGCTTGCAGGGATTAAATGAGAATCGTTTCAAAGGGCTTAGCAGAGTAGTTGGCACTAATTGTTAACTGTTATAACGAAGCGTTGGCTATTGTTAAATGTTATTACTACAAAGCACTTTAATACCCATTCATTCATTTAATTCTCACAATTTTGTGAAAGAAGTATCATTCCTGCTACTTCCCATATAAAGATGCCAGCCCGGCCGGCGTGGCTCAGCGATCGGGCACCAACCTGTGAACCAGGAGGCCCTGGTTCGATGCCCGGTCAGAGCATCTGCCCGGGTTGTGGGTTCGATTCCCAGTGTGGGGCATGTAGGAGGCAGCTGATCAATGATTCTCTCTCATCCCTGATGTTTCTTACTCGCTCTCCCTCTCCCTTCCTCTCTGAGAAGAAAGAAAGAAATTGATAAAATAAATAAAGATGCCAAGACTCAGAGAAGTTGGATGACCTCCCCAAGGCAACCTCGCTGGCCAGCGGCGGAGTCAGAATGAGAAATCAGGGGAGTCCCCCTGGCTCCATCCAGGCACCACAGCCCCCGGTATTCAAGCAGCACCTGCTGAGTGACGGAATACCTGAGCGCAGAAAGGGCACTTCAGCCAGTCACATCCCTCCCAGCTTCCTCCCGGGCCCTGATCACACAGGGCTGCTGGTGGACATGGGTTCCGCCGGCTGGCAGTGCTTCGAAGCCAACAGTCCTGCTCGGACACTGAGTGAGCCTGAGCTTTCGATTGCGCTGATCTAGGAATCACCCCGGGGTCTATTTTTTAAAATAGTTCCCTGCTGTCACCTGTCTCCTTGTTACTTGCTCACGCTCTAAATAGCGAGGCTCCCAGATGGCTCCGGGTGACAGCGTGCGTGCACCTATCTTCCTCTGGCTCAGCAGGTAGAGACAGCACAGTGCGGCCAAGAGCCGGCATGCCGGAGCCAGACACCCTCGGCCCGCGCCCAGCCCCTGCCCGAGCGGCTGTTTACTCACACTCACAGTGGGACATTATAAGGGTTAAATGAATGCGTACACGAAAAGCATGAAGACAAACTCTTAGCACGTGGAATACAGGCAATATGTTTAGCTACCTCTACGATCATGATTTTATAACGTGGGGAATGGGAGGGAGTGATGTAATTTATGACCTTTTCCTTTGATGTGCAGGTGATTTTTATTTCTGTGTAGTTAAATTTGTCTGCCCTTTTCTTTGCTTTTACACTTTTGACAGTCCTTTTCTATTCACAGTACAGTTAAATGGTTATCTAAATGGTCTTCTGGAAACTTGAATGGTTGAATCATTTTTACATTGAGGTCCACAGTGATTGTTAAGTCCAGGAACTTACACTGAGTTTTAGCCAGAGGCTTAATCTGGAACTCCCAACTCTGCCCTTTTTTGGCAAACCCCTCATCCAGTCCTGTAACAAATCTAGTGGTTCTACCTTCAAAATACGTCAGAATCCAACCACTTCTCACCCTCTCCATCACTGCCCTCTGGTCTAGCCATCATCATACCATCCCTGGATGACCCGAACAGCCCCGCCCGGGGTCTCCCTCCTTCTGTCCTTGCCTGACCACACCTCACCCTTCCATGCATTTTCTGCACGGCAGCCAGGGAAGCCCTGTCAGAATGTAACTCAGAGCCCGTCAGTCCTTTGCTCAGATCCTTCGAGAAGCTTCCCATTTCACTCAGAATAAAAATCAAGGCCCTGCTATGATTGACAAGAACCTGCATTGTGGCCCCTCACACCTCCCCTTCCTGCCCCCTCACCCTGCTCCAGGCTCACTGGCCCTTCCAGACACAGTGCAGCTCAGGGCTTCTGCACTGGCTGCTCCGTCGCCTCGGATGCTCTTCCCCGAGGCATCGCTGCACAGCTCACCAACCCAGCTCCTTAGTATCTTTCTTCAAATGAAACCCTCAGCAAGGCCCACCCCAACTCCCCTAGTTAAAAACACAGCCCTGAACCTACCGCTCTCCATCCATTACTCTGCTTCTTTCTTGCCACAGCATTTCATCTTTTTGTCTTGCCTTTCCCACAGCATTTCCATCTTTTATTAAATGATACTAGTAGCCCAGTGCACAGGTTTGTGCACATTGAAAGGAAACTAATTAGAAGGTGGCCAGTGGAGCAGGACTGGGAAAGATAGGCCAGACATGCTCTGGAGCCAACCTCCCATGGTCCCTCCCAGGCATCTGTGGAGTGGGCAGGGTCCCTTTGGCAGGAGGGGTTCCGTGGCCCAGCCTGTGGGGATCGGGCCAAAACCAGCTCTCTGACATCTCCTGAGGGGTCCCTGAGTGCAAGAGGGCACTCTGCAAAGTTGTTGTCATACAGGATGTGGGATGCAAATGTAAATGTGCAGCAAGCCAGATTCGGGGCCGTCAGTACCCCAGCAACAACATAACCCACAGCTGAAGGTGAATCACATGGCGTCAGAAGGAATTGGGCTCCCTCTTCTCTGGTGTCGGGGTGCGTCACTCGAGAACCGCCATTGCCAAGTCACCACAGCTCAGCAGTTCCTGCGTTGTGCGTCTGTTCCCTGGTGGTCAGTGTGTGTCATAGTGACTGGTTGGACAGGTGGAGGGACACTTAGCATATTAGCCTTTTATATATATGGACGCTTTACTTATTTATGACGTGTTTTTTTATTTTTCTGTCCCCGACACTAGGATATAAGTTCATGAGGGCAAGGGATATTTGGTTTGTTTACTTGTATGTCCCAGCAACTATAACAGGGCCTGGCATACATAGGAGGCTACAACAAATATGTGACAAGTGAATGGACAGGCTGATGGCCCCCCTTTATTCAGGGGTCATCTGAGGAACCCTAGGGTACCCCACTGAGTACAGTTTGAGAACCTGTTAGACCTAGTTGGAATTCCTGTTCCCTGAGTGAGGTCTCTGACACACCTTCTCCCCACTCCCATGCTACCCCCCACACAGAGAGTCCGTTCTGCCAGGGCCCACCCCTGGGAGGGCACATCTATCAGGGTGTGTGTGGCATATTTGCTCCCAGCCCTGGCCTAAGGTGGGAGGGGACAGTGGGGGGAATGGATGCACTGGGTGGGAGTGAATGGTCCCCAGAGGAGTCACCAGGAAGGAATGGCAGGAGGCCCCCTCCTCCCTTCTCTCTCATCTGTAGGCCGGAGCCTAGGGTCCTCATCACCTCACTCCCCCTGTGTTTATCCTATAAATATGTGTGTAGTGACTTCTATGCGTGGGAAGCGTGCTGGGGCTGGGGAGGCAGTGGTGAGTGTCAGGCACGGTCCCAGGTCTCCACGCGCTCCCGAGATAACGGAGAGAGAAGGGAACAGCCATCACAGTGCAGCCTGCTGAGGGGTGCTGTGCACACACAGACGACAGCCCTAAGCCTGGCTGGGGTGGGGTCAGGGAAGGCTTCTCAGAGGGAGGCCTGAGGGAGAGGAAGAGATGCTCAGGTCAAAGGGAACAACATGTGCAGAGGCCGAGGTGCCGGCGGGCAGGGCACGTTCAGGGCACTGCTCGTCATTCAGTCTGACTGCAGCGGAAAGAGGGCCGGAGAAGTTGCTGGGAACTGACAGTGCAGGGCCCACGGGTGCCAGCCCCGCTGAGGTGTACGTACTGTGGCCACTGGTGTAGTGCTGCAGCTTGTCCGTGTACTCCGAGTCAGCACGCTCAAACCCCCGTCTTCTGGAACAAGAGCAAAGGGCTGGAGCCACCTGGAGGCGCCCGGGGAGCTGGGAGCCGCAGTCGGTAATAGGGAGGTGGGCAGGCCTTTGAAACCACATCCCTGTCAGAGATCTCCCAGCCTGCCCCTCGCCTGGCAGCCCCACTCATCGCTTCCCACTTTCCCACTTCAAGTCCAGGCTCGCTGTTTCCCCTGCCCCCTCTCTGGCCACGCCCCTTTCAAAGAGCAAAGTCATCTCCTCCGGTCATGGCCACTGGCCCCAGAAACCCTGGGGGCTTCTGTCCATCTGACCTTATGACCCAGTGTCATCTAAAGTGGGGAACTCTTGCCCAGCTGGCGTGGTTCAGTGGTTGCGCTTCAACTTATGAACCAGGAGGACACGGTTTGATTCCTGGTCAGGGCATGTGCCCAGCTTGTGGGTTTGGTCCCTAGTGTGGGCAGAAGGCAAGCAATCAATGATTCTCTCTCATCATTGATATTTCTATCTCTTTCTTCCTTTCCCTTCCTCTCTGAAATCATTAAAAATAGATTAAAAAAAATAAAGGAAGAAGAGTTTCTCTTTGCCTTTCCCCAGCATAAGTCAGGGAACCATACCCCCTTCCTGCACATGCCATGCCAGCCAGTTGGGGTGCTCTTCTTCCACCTCCTCCTGCCTGTGTCCTCTCCATCTTTCCAGCCACCTCAGCCAGGCGGCCTTCCCTGAGCGCCACCACCTCCCATTGGACACTGCTGATGGCCCTAATGATGAAGGGGCCTCAACTAGTGCAAAGGCAGGGCGATCTGTATTCCCCCCAGCACCCGCTTAGCTCCCAGCATCCTGTGGTCCTCCTGCCCACTGCTCTGAGATGTTCCTCATGCTGGAGTCTTAGCGTCTCAGTGCGCCGCCCTGAACAGTGGACTTGTCAAGGGCAATGGGCTGGGCTGCTAATGGGGGCCGTTTAGGAGGAGATGGAAAGGCCACTTGGGGGTACCCAGCCCGACTCAAGCCTCTCTCTGGCCCTGGTACTGATGGAAACGCCTCCTCCCTTCACAAACACTGCTCGGGAACGGCTGAATGGACGCACGCCAGGCCTGGAGCGGCTGGGGGACACCCACCCACCTGTTACACACGATGGCGATGACCACCACGGCGATGAGGAAGACCAGGGCAGCCGCCGAGGAGCCGACGATGAGTGGCAGCTTCTCCTGGATGCTTGTCTGGTACTCGGCTGGGGAGAGAGGGCAGCGCGGTGTTCTCAGTCTGCCTTGGGCGCCCTAACAGCCCAGCACCCTGCGGGGTCTCCCAGGATCCCGGGCTCTGCTCCTGCTCCTCACAAAGTACTTGTCACATGCTCAGGTGGAGAACTGGCTGTCACTGGCTCACAAGTAACCTTGGACAAGTCCATGAACTGCTCTGACTCTCAATTTCTCACCAATAACACGGGCATAATACCCACATCTCAATGTTGACATGAAAATCAACAACAATAAGCCGACACATAAGAGGCCGTTATAAGCACAGACTCTGAGGCCATACTCCCTGGGTTTGAGTGCCACTGGCACCACTTACTGTCTGTGTGGACTCTCATGAAGTGACTCACCTCTCTGTGGCCCAGTCTCCTCCTCTGTAAAGTGGGGGAGAATCACACTTCCCATTTCCTAGGACTGCTGTGGGAAGCACACAGTAAACACTCAGTACATATCAACTATTAATGTTACTGAGTGTTTTAAGGGTTGGTCACTGTACTAAGTACGCTACATATCTTGTTTGATTCTCAGGAACGGCCCAGCGATGCACTGCCTATGTTAACCCATTTTACAGATGAGGAAACTGAGGCTTTAGTGAGGGCATGACTTGTTTGAGGTCACACAGTTAGAAAGTGGCCAAAGCCATCACTTGAACCCAGGTCTGTTTGACCCAAGGCTGTGGGATTAACTGTGATAATGCATAAAATGCACTCAACATTGGCCTTGCTCTTGCACACCACTCAGTACATTCTCAATGTCACCAACATCATCATTGTTTTACATTCTATTATCATTCCCATTTGCTTTCATGGCCAGGGCTTTTCAAAGTCAGAGACAAGGTCAGTTCTGGGTCTTAACGCCAGCACACATTTGTTGAATACTAAAGAAAGGATCTGGAACAGTCCTCAGAACCCATGTCAGTCAGTAACGCTCATCCAGCATTCCGGAGGGCCGAGAAAGGTGGAAACGCTGGCTGTGAGGAACGGGGATTGAAGAGGAACTAATTCTGGAAGAGACCGGGGCACTGTGAGGGAAAATGCTGGAGCCTCGTCATAAATAAAGCTGTCCCGGAGCTTGGCTGGTTGGTGGAAGGGCCCCCAGACTCACAGAAATGACAACTATAACCTTAAGCACTATTTGGTGAGCGCTAACTCTATGAGACCTAGCACCAACCCTGTGCTAGGTGCTGTACATTTATCCCCATCCTTCTACTATGATGATAATGAGATAATTGTTATCAGCCCCTCTATAGAAGAGAAAAACAGGCTCAGAGGGTTACGGTAAGTTGCACAGGGCCATACATTTAGGGCTGAATCTCCATTGTAATTTCCACTTGTCAGGCACCAGAGTCCTAGCTCTTTAAGTATCTATGCTGCCCTTCAAAGATTATTAGAGCGGGAAGGGTACTTAGAGACCATGTGGTCCCAGACTGGGACACAAAACATAACGGGCTGCAACCTCCCATTCTCTTGCCCGGGGTAGATATGACTAACCCATCTCAGTGCTTCTCCCTGCTGAACTAGTGTAGGGATGCAGTAGTGTTGCGTTTTCAGATTGCATGTGATGCTTTCATCTACAGATGAGGAAAATCGGGACCACAGAATGGGTGTGATTTGCCCAGAGTGACTGCAGGTGAGGGCTGAGCTCCCAGGAGTCGTGGGAAAGGAAGGGGCCTGGCTGACATGCTGGTAACGGAATATCGAAATCCCTTACATATGGCTGTGCAGTTTGTGCAGTGCACGGAGGCTCCCAACCAGGAGGGAAGGAGGGCTGATTGACACCAAGGAGCAGGGGTGCCGTTTCTAATGTGCACAAAGGCCCTCTGTAGGAAGGTGGCTCTCAAGATTGTCTTGTTTGTGGAGTCAGCGCCCCCCTCCTGCCCTCTGGCCCCTCTTACCTTCTGTCATGGTCTGGAAGTACATCTTGCCACTGTAGCGCCCATAGCCCGCCACGGTGCGTGCCCGCACCTGGAAGACATAGATGGCGCCGGCTTTGAGGCCCTGCACAGTGACTGTGTTGGTGGGGCTTTTTATGGCCGTGGCGTTGTACTCACTGAGCTCCTGCCGAGGAACAGAGAAGACAGTTAGCGAGGTTGATGCCCACAGTGGGCCCACAGCCCATTGACCACTCCTGCCAGGGGATGGAGGATGGGGAGGGGTCTGGCCACCAGATAAACATGTGTGGCTATCAATTCTTCACTCCCTCCCAGTAACAGAATCACACACCTGCAGCTTCTGCAAGTGATTTTGCAACACAAGAGAAGGCAGAGTGTATTCCTCCTCGTGGATGCTGAGTTTGTCTACATGACCTGCTTTGGGCCACTGGAATATCCTAGAGGACATGATGCAAGCAGGGGCTTTACATATACTTGTTGATTTGGCTTGGCCTCTAGTGATTCTGCAGTCTGCCATGAGGGGGGCTTAGTCTGGGTAATAACTAGTTCCAGAAAGAGAAAAAGGGGGAAAAGATCTTGACCTAACATCTAGAGTGAAAAGGAGCCACCTCAGCTGACCGACAGATGCAAACCTATGCGTAAGAAAAATAGGTCCTTGTTGTAGGTCACTGGATTTGGGGTTGTTTGTTCTACAGCGCCATCTCAACACCAGCTGACTAATACACATATACTGAGTGGTCACTGTGTGCAGACCCTGGGGTCTAGACTGTGAATTCTTTTTTTTAAAAAATATATTTTATTGATTTTTCACAGAGCGGAAGGGAGAGGGATAGAAAGTCAGAAACATCAATGAGAGAGAGACATCGATCAGCTGCCTCTTGCACACCCCCCACTGGGGACGTGCCCGCAGCCAAGGCACATGCCCTTGCCGGAATCGAACCCGGAACCTTTCAGTCCGCAGTCCGACGCTCTATCCACTGAGCCAAACCAGTCTTGGCTAGACTGTGAATTCTTATGGGAGAAGGTCCACATTGCTCACTTCTGCATCCTTCTCTCTGCCTCATGCCTTGATGGATTAAGTAGAAGGACCCCTGTTCAGCCTTAGCACACTTGAGTCAGACAAGAATTAAGACCCAGAAAAGAAGAATTATGCTCAAGGTCACATGCATCAGTTGATGGCTGCTTTGGGACTCAGATCCATGCGGGAGCCACCTCTAATGTTCATGTCTTTGGACACCTTTGAGAGATGCAGACACCAGTTCTCACTTCCTAAGCACTGCCCAGGGTGACCTGAGGAGCCTGGGCAGGACAAAGAGCCGGCTGCTGCCATGGGGGTGGAGATGTGTTTGAACTGGATGCAAATGTTTACCTGCCTCGTTGATGCTCACTCAGGCATCTGTCAGCTGCCCAGATAACCTTCTCCAAATGCCTGCTTTGCATTAGGTGCCGCGCTGGGCACTGGGGACCCACAGAGGTTAAAGCATAGGCCCTGGCCTTGGAAACCCAGTTCAGAAAAGCAAACAGGGTGGAGAACTTAACCCTTTGAGGATCTGGAACCCTTTTGAGAAACTGATGAAAAGCTACGACCCCTTATGCAAAGAAACACGCACAATCCCAGTCATGCTCGTGTCAGGGATGTACAGAGCCCTTGAACACTCTCCTGAAACAATTAAGTGAGTGAGAACAATGGTTTTAGAGGTAAAAATTGTAACTACAACATTACTATTTTAAAAAACTCAAATGTAACCCCGATGTCCAATCGTTTATTTGGCAGCTCTCCCTTCCCTGAGCCTTCGCAAGTCCTCTTGCCCCATTTGAAATACCCTTTCCTCATCTGCCTGCAGTTCCCTGCTCCTTATTCAAGACCCAGCACCAGGACTGCCTCAGTTGGGGAGACTTCCCAGATACCCCAGCCAGATGGCACAGGTCCATTGTCTCCCACCTATTGTTCTGATATACATGTCTTTCTTTTAAAAATATTCTTAAAATATATTTTTTATTGATACATGTGTCTTCTCTGAAGAGAGTGTGGTTCGTTGAGGGCAGGGATCTTATCTCATTCATCTCTGGGAACCCTCAGGCTCCACACATGGTAGGTGCTCACATGAATGATGTGAATGAAGATACTGGTAGACTATTCACCATCTACGAACCCAGGATGCACCACCAGGCTTGGCCACTAGGGGCCGCCGTCTAACATGGGATCCGCTCGGGCTTGCCAAAGGGGTTCATTGTGCAGACTGGGTGGGTACCCACGTAGCCTGGAAGTTTTATGTTCCTGATCACATGAGGGAGATGGGAGTAACAGCCAGTGGCCTAGGTGCCTCGGGAGGATGGAGAACAACCTGAGTTGGATCCTTTCTCTAACGTGGGGCACAGAACCCCGCAGGGGATTGGTAGTCATTTCCAATGCCAGTTCTTCCACTTGCTTGCCTTGTGACCTTGGGAAAGACCATTTCCCCGAGCCCTGTTTTCTATTTCAGAAAATGGAACAATAAATTCCAACCGCTCAGGGTTGTTGTGAAGATAAAAGTTGATCAGTTAGTCCCTGGCACAAAGTTGCTGATCTAGAGCCATCAATTTCCTCCATATCTCCCCCATCCCCCAAGAGTACCCTTATCTAAATAAGGATTATGTGGGTTTGGGGAATACATTTAGTATGAAATCCACTAGTCCTTTGTTTGAGTCCTTATCCAGAGACTAAGGGCCAATGAGGCAGAGAGGGTGCATTGCTTAAGTCTTATGAGCCTCAGTTTTCTTATCTTTAAAATGGGATAATACCACTATATGCCACACACAGTGGTTGTTGAGATTCAATAGGAAGTAATGGGTGAAGACTTTCAGAGAGTCTCTAACACACATAAGGACTTAAGG
>CM050508.1:198951601-198999101 GCA_027563665.1 Antrozous pallidus
GGCCCAGTGAGAGAGGCCCAGTGAGAGAGGCCCAGTGAGAGAGGCCCAGGGAGAGAGGCCCGGTGAGAGAGGCCCAGTGAGAGAGGCCCGGTGAGAGAGGCCCAGGGAGAGAGGCCCGGTGAGAGAGGCCCAGGGAGAGAGGCCCAGGGAGAGAGGCCCCGGTGAGAGAGGCCCGGTGAGAGAGGCCCAGGGAGAGAGGCCCAGGGAGAGAGGCCCGGTGAGAGAGGCCCAGTGAGAGAGGCCCAGGGAGAGAGGCCCAGGTGAGAGAGGCCCAGGGAGAGAGGCCCAGGGGGAAAGGCCCAGTGAGAGAGGCCCAGGGAGAGAGGCCCAGGGAGAGAGGCCCAGTGAGAGAGGCCCAGGGAGAGAGGCCCAGGGAGAGAGGCCCAGGGAGAGAGGCCCAGGGAGAGAGGCCCAGGGAGAGAGGCCCAGGTGAGAGAGGCCCAGTGAGAGAGGCCCAGGGAGAGAGGCCCAGGGAGAGAGGCCCAGGGAGAGAGGCCCAGTGAGAGAGGCCCAGGGAGAGAGGCCCAGGGAGAGAGGCCCAGGGAGAGAGGCCCAGTGAGAGAGGCCCAGGGAGAGAGGCCCAGTGAGAGAGGCCCAGGGAGAGAGGCCCAGGGAGAGAGGCCCAGGGAGAGAGGCCCAGGTGAGAGAGGCCCAGGTGAGAGAGGCCCAGTGAGAGAGGCCCAGGTGAGAGAGGCCCAGTGAGAGAGGCCCAGGGAGAGAGGCCCAGGGAGAGAGGCCCGGTGAGAGAGGCCCGGTGAGAGAGGCCCAGGGAGAGAGGCCCGGTGAGAGAGGCCCAGGTGAGAGAGGCCCAGTGAGAGAGGCCCAGTGAGAGAGGCCCAGTGAGAGAGGCCCAGGGAGAGAGGCCCGGTGAGAGAGGCCCAGTGAGAGAGGCCCGGTGAGAGAGGCCCAGGGAGAGAGGCCCGGTGAGAGAGGCCCAGGGAGAGAGGCCCAGGGAGAGAGGCCCAGTGAGAGAGGCCCAGGGAGAGAGGCCCAGGGAGAGAGGCCCAGGGAGAGAGGCCCCGGTGAGAGAGGCCCGGTGAGAGAGGCCCAGGGAGAGAGGCCCAGGGAGAGAGGCCCGGTGAGAGAGGCCCAGTGAGAGAGGCCCAGGGAGAGAGGCCCAGGTGAGAGAGGCCCAGGGAGAGAGGCCCAGGGAGAAAGGCCCAGTGAGAGAGGCCCAGGGAGAGAGGCCCTGGGAGAGAGGCCCAGTGAGAGAGGACCAGGGAGAGAGGCCCAGGGAGAGAGGCCCAGGGAGAGAGGCCCAGGGAGAGAGGCCCAGGGAGAGAGGCCCAGGTGAGAGAGGCCCAGTGAGAGAGGCCCAGGGAGAGAGGCCCAGGGAGAGAGGCCCAGGGAGAGAGGCCCAGTGAGAGAGGCCCAGGGAGAGAGGCCCAGGGAGAGAGGCCCAGGGAGAGAGGCCCAGTGAGAGAGGCCCAGGGAGAGAGGCCCAGTGAGAGAGGCCCAGGGAGAGAGGCCCAGGGAGAGAGGCCCAGGGAGAGAGGCCCAGGTGAGAGAGGCCCAGGTGAGAGAGGCCCAGTGAGAGAGGCCCAGGTGAGAGAGGCCCAGTGAGAGAGGCCCAGGGAGAGAGGCCCAGGGAGAGAGGCCCGGTGAGAGAGGCCCGGTGAGAGAGGCCCAGGGAGAGAGGCCCGGTGAGAGAGGCCCAGGTGAGAGAGGCCCAGTGAGAGAGGCCCAGTGAGAGAGGCCCAGTGAGAGAGGCCCAGGGAGAGAGGCCCGGTGAGAGAGGCCCAGTGAGAGAGGCCCGGTGAGAGAGGCCCAGGGAGAGAGGCCCGGTGAGAGAGGCCCAGGGAGAGAGGCCCAGGGAGAGAGGCCCCGGTGAGAGAGGCCCGGTGAGAGAGGCCCAGGGAGAGAGGCCCAGGGAGAGAGGCCCGGTGAGAGAGGCCCAGGGAGAGAGGCCCAGGGAGAGAGGCCCAGTGAGAGAGGCAGTATCACTCGCCCATGACCCAGGAGGTAACCAGGCTCGGAGAGAGAGATGGCTGCCCACGTTCACACAGCTGGCTGCTGCTGGGGCTGGGACTTGAACCTATGGCTTCTCACTCCTAGTCCAGTGCTCCTTCGACTACACAGTGGCTTCCAACCTGGGGCCCGGGCTCCTAGAGGTCCCCGAAGGGAGTGACAGGGTCTGATTTAAAGGCTGGAAGAGACAGTGCTCTCTCCGCAGAGAAAGGGCACGCAGGCAAATGGAAGGCAGTGCATTAGCTGGAAGCCGAGCGGCTCTGGAGAGCGCTCCACGCCGGGCGGAAACGCTCTCGGCTTCGGAACGAGTGGGTGACCGATTCCCGCTTAATTAATGCAGCTTCCTGGAGAACCAGCGCTCCAGAGCTTCGGGACAGCGGGCGTCACGAGGAAGGGATCTTGGTGGGGAAAGCCCGTGGCCACTGCATGGCACTGAGGTTGCTGGCCAGGTCCCCAGACCAGGGAAGTAAGACTCAGAGAGGGGATGGCGCCCCCCTGAGGCCTCACAGCCAGGGAGGAGTGAAGCCAAATTCGAGCCTGAGACCAGTGCTCTTTCTGTTTCAAGGTGGTGTCTGCCTTGCGGGACAGGAGGACCCCAGCCCCGCCTGGGACGGGCCCCCGGGGAGGCAGGGCGGGGAGCGCGCCAGGAGCTCGGTACCTTCTCATAGTACTGCAGCTCGTAGTCCAGGATGACGCCGTTGGGCTGGTCGGGCTGGGACCACGACAGGGTGATGCTGTCCACGGTGCGGCTCACCTGGTGCATGATGGACACGGCCGAGGGAGCTGGAAGAGAGGTCAGAGGTCAGGGGTTGGGGTGGGCAGGAGAGGGTGCAGCGTCCAGCCGAGGCCACACCCCGGGGAGCCGACAGGGTGCAGAGGGACTCCTGCAGCGTCACAGGTGCCATCCCTCGCCGAGGTGATCCAGTCCCGAGGAAGGACCCTGCTCCTCCCTCACCTCCTTCCCCGTGATTCGCCCCCTAGCAATGAGGAAACGTGGCAGAACGTGTCCCTATAAAACGAGCGCACGTGTCAAACTCGGGGGGCATCGGGAGATGGGTGAAAACTCCCATTGCCGGGCACCACCGCCCACATTCTGATGCCACCGGTCTGGGCGGGGCCTGAGAACCTGCAGTTCTAAGGAGCTCAGGTGCTGCTGACCACTGGGAAGGGAGGGAACCTGTTCAAGGTCACCCAGGAGGCAGAGGCAGGCCCAGGACTGGAGCCTCGACCAGGTGGTCTAGTATCTCCCCACCACGCCGCTCCCCACAGCCTGGCCCCCGCCCCAAACTGCCCCTCACTGCCCTGCCTATCCTCTTCCTGGGGCCTTTAGGCCCAGATAGTCTCAAAGCAGAGGTACAAGTAGTTCCAAGAGGCGCAGGCTGAGGCTGCCAGACCTCCGGGCCCGGGGGCCTGTCCTGTCCTGAGGCCCTGGGGAGCCACGGAGGACTGCAGTGCAGATGGGAACTCCCTCCTCCACCAAAACACAGGCTGCCATCAAGTTTGTCGTCTTGACCACCCCTGGATGTCCAGTGGGGACCAGAAAAGAAAAAAGGTCCCCACAGCTAACACCTCACACTTCCTGTTCACGCTACCCCTGGCACTTCCCCAAACTCTTTATGTCAGGTGACTCATTTAAGTGTTCTATCAACGCCACAAGGCTGTTATTATTAACCAGGGGCCCGGTGCGCAAAATTCGTGCACGGGGAGTGGGTGCTCCCTCAACCCAACCTGCCCCCTCTCACATACTGGGAGCCCTCAGGGGATGTCCAATTGATGGCTCACCCCCAGCCATCGCCCTGCTCAGCTCAGCCACAGCTGCTTGCGATCACCTGGCTCCGGGGGCTGGGCGCTGGCCGCCACTGCCGTTTCATCTCCACCCTCGAGCCCGGCGCTCACCCCACTTGGCCCCGCCCCCTCTCCTGATTGGCTGGTAGCATAGCCAATCAGGAGCGAAGGTATGGTCAAATTTACATGTTTCTCTTTTATTATATAGGATTAGTATACCCATTTTACGGATGAGAAAATGGAGGCACGGAGGTAATGAAGCAACTTGTCCCAAATCTCCCAGTTAGCAGGAAGTGGAGCTGATAGTTGAATCCAGGGCCAGCTCGGTCCCACACATCCTTTCCGCTCCAGTGGCTGTGGCTGATGCAGGCTGCCCAGGCAGGTCTGCAGAGCGGTGGCCCTCAGAGCACCCTGGTCCAGATCTCATGCTGTTGCTGCGAAGCGAGCTTTACTCGGCTTCTGTTGACTCACCCCACTACCACCCACCCGGGCCGCCCCAGCTCCGGGAGCTCAGCTGTCGGTACAGGCAGGTCCCACACGGCCCTGGGGGTCTGGGCCTGGCAGGCTTAGCTGGCAGATTTGGGTTACAGGCAGCTCGCCCGGCTCTGATCCTGTAAGCCCCGTATCCCTGGGTGTGGCAAGGAGGCGGCATTGCTGGGAAGATGATCAAGGCAGGCCAAGGGGGGCCAGGCAGGGCTGGCCTTTCTGCCGGAATCCAGGGGGATTAGCAGCGGAGAACAGGGAACAGCTGGATGTCCTCTCATCCCTCCTGCCGCCCGCTGCCCACCCTGGGGTGTCAGGTTTCCCTGTAAGCTGGTCTTCAGGGGATTCTGGTATTTTCAATTACCAGCCGGGCACACTGGCAGGGGGATGGGGTCAGCGATGTCCTGTGACCCCTGCAAGGAGATGGAGCCCCAGGGAGCAGGCACAAAAGAGGCTTGTGACCGGGAGGGGAAGGGAGGAGGCCCGCCGGGCGGGGCCTGTTTGGCTGGAGCAGGTGGTCAGGGGCCCCGCTGCCTCCGGCGAGCCCTGGGGGAGGATCAGTCCCATCATTAGCTGAGATCTGGGGGAGCGGCTTCCGTGCGTGCCCCCGTGTCCCCCGCAGGGCATGGAGGGGTTGGCCGGGGTGGTCTCCGAGGGCCTGCTGGGACCGGGACCCTTTGATAGGAAGGAAATCTGGAGGCCTCTGACCTGCCTGCTCAGCTTTGCCTCTGTAGCCCTGAGCTCTGAGGAATGAAGGCGACCCTACACTCGGCCTTTACTCTTCACCAGTCAGAAGACCCCATGAGCTTAGAGGGCACGGGGGTTGCTGGGCATTGGGCAGCCCGAGATGCCAGCCCGCCTCTCAGATCCCAGGGCCTCTCTGGCATCTTCTCCCGCTGACAGCCCTCAGGGGCTCCCACAACACCTGGACTAGAACATGCTCCACATGCCTGCACGGCCCACCTGCCCGGCGCCTGCCACCTCCTGCCACTCACTGCCTTTCTGCTCCCGGTCATACCAAGGCCATTCCTTTCTCAGGGTCTGGCGTCACGTTCTTGCCCGGCAGCCTCTTCCCCCACATTTTCCATGGCCGGCTCCTGCCCTTCATTCTGGTCTCAGCTAAACCGCCGCCTCCTCAGAGAGGCCCTCCCTGACTTCCCCTCCACCTGCCTACCCCAGTCACTCACCATCTCACACACTCTCTCCTGGACAGAGCTAATGTCATCCCAGGGCAGGAGCCTTGTCTCTTTTATTCAGTCCTTTATGCCCACTGCCTGGAACAGTGTGTGGCTCAGAGTAGGTGCTTGGTTGATATTTACTGGAAGAAGGGAAGGAAGGGAGGGAGGAAGGGAAGAAGGAAGGAAGGAAGGAAGGAAGGAAGGAAGGAAGGAAGGAAGGAAGGAAAAGCCGGCTCTCGCCTTTTCGAGCCCCTTGAGGATCCTGGCTGAGTCCACTGATTGGGGGGACAGCGTGGCTTGTCTAAGTCACTGGCCATTCTCTCTCCCTCAGGCCCAGTGCCCCCGCGGTTTCACCTGCTGACATGACACGGGCTTCTTGCTGGCAGCCAGCCCGCAGGGCCACACCAACTCTTCTATCCCCGCTCCCGTCTGCCGGGGTCCGAACGGGGACACCTTACCCGGGACAGGACCCCTAGAACTTCTGGCTGATCACAGCACAGCTGTGTTGGGTGTTTGTCTCTCAAACCTGTAGCAATGCAGTTGCCTCCCTGTGGCCTGACAGATTCTGGACGACCTGGGCATAATTCACACCACAGACAAAACTCTGCCAGAGAACGGCCTGTTTCTGTCCCAGGGGCCGAGCTCTCAGGCTGTGTGGGACAGAAAGCTGGGAGCTGGGCTAGGGTGGCGCTCTTCTGTGAAGGAAGGTGTCCCGTGGCCGAGAAAGTTTGAGACGTACAGAGTTCTAGACCCCTGCCGGTGAGACGCGCACGGCACACTCCTTCAGTCAACGCTCTGAGAAGTCCCGCAGGGGAGAAACGTAGGGAACCTGGTTTAAGCCGTCCAGTCTCATTGGGCTTCAGAACCCTTTTTCACGGGACAGTTACTGATGTCTTTTGGAAGCAGAGATCTGTGGAACGTATCGATAATAATAAAAGCGTAATACCCTAATTAAACCAGACGTCCTTCCGGACAACCTTCTGGACAAAGCCGGCGCTGCGAGGGAAGCCTGGGTCCCGGGTCCCTGCCTGCGGCCGGAGGGAGAGAGGAGAGGAGAGGGAGAGAGATAGAAACATCAATGATGAGAGAGTAATGGGTTGGCTGCCTCCTGCACGCCCCACACTGGGGACTGCGCCCGCACGTGCCCTTGACCGGGACTTCTGGTTCGTAGGTTGACACTCAACCACTGAGCCGCGTTTTTAGACAAAAAAACAACAAAAAAAGTGGGTCCAGGAAATGCTATATTTTTTCCCTTAAACCTGAGAAAAGGGTTTCGATTGGCGTCCATCTGACCATTCATTCTTTTCTGGGCTCAGCACAGATTCGGCAGCGCCTATGGCTGCCGCGGGAGTGGACGGAGCAGGAGTCAAACGCCTCACTTTACAGGTGCGGACAGCGAGTCAGACCAGGTCTCCGCCCCGAGCGCCTCGGCTCACAGGCGGCAGGGCCGGAATCAGGACTGGGCGGGGACCAGGCTGGTGTTTTCTCCCCCTGACGACCCAGCCTTGTCTACGAGTGGGCTACGGGCAGGCAGAGGCCAGGCCCTGGGCGTGGTGCTGTGGGAACATCCAACCCCCACCTTCCAGGGGCTGCTGAACTCCCCGATCCTGCCCGGTGCTGCCCGGTGGAGCCCAGTCCTACCCAGCACCTGGATTAGCCAAATGGTAACAGCCTGGGCCTCAGATCAGGTAGCCCGAACAGCCTACATCACCCCTCTGTGCCTCAGTTTCTCCTCTGTAGAATGGAGACAATGGCAGGGATGCTGGGAGGTGAAATGAAGACCCACATAAAAAGAACCCAGCCCAGAGTAAGGAGTCAGGGGATGTCAGCCACGTGTAGCAGTCTGGGCCACGCAGGCTCCCACACCACAGCGTGAGTGGCTGAATGTTCGGCAAAGGCTCGTGGACGGTGGTGCAGGGGAGAAGAGGCGGCTTCTGGGCTCAGATCCCAGCTCTCTTAGGGCAGGTGAGCGTGTGACCACAGGCAAGTTACTTCTCCCTCTGAGCCCAAGGTCCTCAGCTATAAGTTGGGATGTGGCAGACCCTCCTCACTGCCTATCAAACATCCATTTTTTCTTTCTCAAACCAACAAAACCCTGGTTCTTAGCTAAGGTACCTGGAGCCCAAAGAAAAGACGACTTTCCCCCCAAACTCTGGCAGCTGGAAGTGATCCCATCACAATGCGCTTGCCTGTGATATAAGCGAAACGTGGGACTTGGAGGAGGTCTCTTTCAAAGGGAGGACTCCCACCCTTATCACTCTCCTTCTTCCATGCTGCCTGGGACATGGGAGGGATAGCGGGAGCTCTTGCAGCCATTTTGGCCCGCAAGGACAAGAAGCTGTGTGCCGAGAAGCCTGGCTGTCCTAGCTCCCGTCTGTGACATCCTTTATCGATAAGAAACAAACCTTCATTCTGTCCAAGCCAGTAGGATAGACAGGTTGTGTCAATTGCCTTCCTATATCTACACCCTTTGCCCCGCAACTCGTTCGTTCCCACGCTCTCTGACTCTGGGCTTGGCCATGGACTTGCACTGGCCAGTGGGAGATAAGCAAACACATAAGCAGAGGCTTGGGAGGCGCTTTGGATGTATCTGGCGCTGTCTTGGTTCCTTGTGACTGCCCCGGAAAGAGCATGCCCAGGCTGACCTGCTGGGGGCTGCGACCAGGAGCAGAGCTGTTGTCCAGTTGTCTCAGCCAGGGCCACTCCTAACCAGCCGACACCAGTCACCCCCAAACGTGCAACAAAGCCCTACAAAATCCCAAGAGCTGCCGAGTGAGTCCGAGAAGACAGAATGCAAACATGTGACTGCTCCCCGCCAAGACCCACCCGGAGACTCTTGAGCTAAAATAAGTGCTACTTGTTTTCATGCCGTTGGTTTTACGGTAGACTGTGAAATAGCATTACTGTGGCAGCAGCGACCCGTTATTTTTCTTCCTGCTACATGTGGCCAAACCCAATCGTAACTGATACCCGAGGCCGGCACTGCCCCTCCCTGCAGAAAGCTTGGGGGGATCAAAGAGGACGGTGCATTCAGAGGGCTCGGCCCAGGGAGGGAAGCGCCCTCTCCCTCTCTCTTCCTTTCCCCGGGCACGGGCCTCGCCAGGGGCTCTCTTGGCCTGGTTCTCTCTGATCCTCTGCACCCCCAGGGAGAGAAGTCAGTGAGTACAGGCTCATGCCAGTTCTAGAGACGGAGCCACTGTGTGCCCACCCCCCAGGGGGCAGGAGGATCAGAGGAGAACACAGCGGCGGAAAGGGCCTGGGCAAGTTGAAAGTCTTTTCCGGAGAAAGCCATGGGGAGTGGTGTTACCTGGCCGGGCTCACCTGGAGACAGGCTCTGCCAAGGAGCTACTGAGATATTTTGGGCAACTGCGTCGGGCCCTCCCTGGACATCAGTTTTCTCTTCTTTAAACGGAGGAGTTGGCATCGGCTGAACTCCAAGGCCCCTGCCAATGCTGACGGGCTTGCATTTGACTTGTGTGCCCTTTCGGGAAAGACAGAATCATGGCCCCGAAAGATGTCCATGTCCTGATCCTGGAATCTGTGGGTACGTTCCCTGACACGGCAAAGGGACTCTGTGATTAGGGTTACGGCTCCTGAGATGGGGAGGTTACCCTGGATTACCCAGGTGGACCCAATCTAATCACTTGAGTCCTGAAAAAAAGGGAACCTTTCCTAGCAGAGGGTCAGAGACCAGAGAGCCGGAGTGTCACTCGATGCCCTGTCGCTGGTTCTGAGGCAGGGAGCCACGTGCAAGGACCGGAGAGAGGTCAGCTCCCAGCCGACAGTCATCCAGGAAACGGAGACCTCCCTCCTACAACCACATGACACTGAATTCTGCTACCACCCAAGTGAGCCAGGACACGGGTCACCCCTTAGAGCCTCAGAAAGGAACACCGCCTGGATTTCAGCCCCACGAGATCCGGACTGGACTCAGCCCTCGGAACGGGAAGATAAGCAGTGGGGGGCATTCTGAGGTGCCACGCTTGCAGCACTTTGTTACAGCAGCAATAGGAAATGCACACGCCTTCTGACTTCATGGGAAGTGCAACTGTCATGGATTGTTCACCTCCTGTGTCCTAGGTGCTTAGTCTGCATTATTGTAAACCTGGCAACTGTCTGGCGAAGCCGAGAGGATGGACAAGTGCCCATTGCGAAGGTGCGGGCACCCCGGAGACGGGAGGTCTCCTGGGAGAGCCTGGCCGCGCGGCCTGGAAAGGGCCATGCGGGGTGAGGCCGGAGCTGCCACGCCCAGAGCTGGTGCCTCTTCTTCCATGTGACCCAGCAGCACATGAGGACAAGGGAGCTTCCTCACTGGTCAACCTACTGTTCGGCACGAGTGGCCCCAAAGGTCACATTCACCCCGCCAGGCCCATCCGCACAGCCCTCCTGACCTTTGCAGAGGCTTGGGTCCCGCCCATCCTGAGCCCAGGGTGCAGCGACATAATTATTTAGGCTCTGCCACGGACTGCCCGGGCACCATGGGCAAGCCCCTTAACACTCCGGGCCGTGCCCTCCTTACCTAAACGACGGGATAACGACAGGACGCGCCTCCCTAGCGCTGCTGTGAAGTCATCGTGAGGAACTGGGGTGATGTCTGGGGCACAGTAAGCGCTTGGTAGATGTGAGCTATTATGATGATAGAGCGACTGTAGAGTGACCTCTGCTTTTGGAGAGCCTGCCCGTGCCCAGAAGCCTGCGAGGCACCTTGAGAACATGAGCTCAGGGCCTCACCGCAGTCCCGCAAGGAGAGGTGACGAGACCCACGGGGAAGACGTGCGCTAAGTAACTTGTCCACGGCGACGTGCTGGTGCGCAGCCAGGCTCGATTCAAAGCCAGATTGGTTGGCTGGATGCCAAAGCCCAGACTCTTTCCACCCTTCCCACCCTTCCCACCCGCCCTGGAGCCGGGCAGAGGTACGGCTGCTCAGGGCTGGCGAGGGTGAGATCGCGTCCCGTGCGCCCCTGGCGGGCGGCCAAGGGCTGGATGCGGCCCTGGGGACGAGCCCCACGTGACTGACGTGCTGTGCACGCCCAGGTCTGATGCTGCCTCTGGCTCCTCAGTCAGAGCTCAGCTTCCATGTCTCCGGACATCCGTCCTGAGGCCAGTCCTCCCTCCTGTCCTTTCTGGTCTTGTTTGTTTGTGTCAAAGGCCACGCACCCTGGACAGCCAGACTGAACCCCGGGTCTGCTCTTCCCAGCTGAGAGACCTGCTTAGACTCTCCCAAGTCCTTCGAGTGGGGACTCCGAGCCCAGCCTCCTCCATCGGGGAGGGGGGGGAGGTCCCTGCGAAGACTCACGCAGGGGGCGGGGGGGCAGGAAGGCATGCTGGAATGGCGGGGCGTGGTTCACACATGGCACGACAGCTTCATGAAGCCAGAAGACAGCTCTGGCTCTGGTGAATGCCAGGGAATCACGAGCAAGGCCCAGTCCCTTGCCCCAGAGACATACTTTGTCCTTTTAAGGCAGTGAGCTAGATATTTATATATCGAATTTTAGGGCCTGATTAAAACCGGCCACTGAACGCATTTGTCTGGAAATCAAGTCCCCAGCCTTGCTTTCCAGCCTTATCCGACTTCTCCACACCCACCTCGCTCCATGCTTCTCTGAGCCCCGCTGCAGATGCTCACCGGGCGTCCCTGCGGTGCACCCCTGCCGAGGAGCCGGGAGAACTGCAGTGAGGAGAAGCAGACCAGTGGGGATGGTGTGTGTGTGTGTGTGTGTGTGGGGGGGGGGAGAATGGGGTGGGAGGGGGGACGGGAAGGAAATAGTTGAAGACATAAAGCAAAAACTCAGCTGCAGGCACTTGAGGGCCATGGGGCTGGGGCATGTGATCAACTCAGGAAGGTCAATGAAGATGGATGAAGGTCTGAAGGAAGGTGGGAGGGGAGAAGCATTCCAGGCAGAGGGAACAGCATGTGCAAAGACCCTGTGGCAGAGGAGTCTGATGCTTAGGAGAAACAGGAGAATTCTTCCTCCTGCCTGCCTCCTACACTTCCCTTGCTTGGGACATCTCCTTCCCTGCATGGCTCCAAGGAGATGTGAGAAGCATCTCCCTTCATCAAAATGCCTCCTCTTCCCAGAAGCCTTCCATGGTGTGCCTTTCTTCTACTCCCCAGGAAGAAATTGTCTCTCCTGCTTATGATCTCCCTCACCTCCCTGACCCCTCCGTGGGCCCTCGCTCATGCCATCTTGTATATAGACTCTGCCCAGGTCTCATCTTCCCAACCGGGACATAAATCCATGGGGCAGGCACTGACTTCTCCCATGTAGACTTAGAGTCACCTGCTCCCAGGTTTAAATCCTAGTTTAGACTACTTAGGAGTGGGACTCAGCATAAAGGATTCTGCTTCTCTGGACTTCCATTTCCTCATCTGGCAGAGGAGGATACTGTGGGGAGGGCATAGTGTGTCTGCACAGTCCCTGGCTCGGCTCTGGGCATCCGTGAGAGTGGGATGTGTCAAGGGGCTTAGAGCAGAGGAGGGGCAGGGGGATTTATGATCTAGAAAGCTTCAGGGATGGAGGGCTTACAGGGGCTTAGACTCCCTTAGATCCGAGTTTCCCCAATTTGTCTGATAGCAAGAAACATTTGAGCCGCTTGAGAGAAATGCAGATTCTCGCTCACTCCTGGGGTTCTGACTCAGCAGGTCTGGGGCAGAGTCTGGAACCCGCATTCTGAAAAGCTCTCCTTTAGTTCTGATGCACGGTTTGGTGGGGAAAATGAGGCCTGGAGGAGTGTGATAGGTTGGATCAGTTACCTCCGTCCCTCCTCTCTGTAACAGGATCATGCACCCACATGCTGGCCAAGGAGCTCTGCAGGACTCATTTATGTGGGCGACTGCACCACAAGCAGAGACATGTGTTTGTGTGGCGTGGCTTGGCCCGCCACGTGTGTGTTCCCACCATTCGCCAGGAGAGAAACACGCCTGGGTGGCTGCTGGTCCAACGAGAATGAGGAGCCATATGGAATAGACTGAATCCAGCCCACGTTCTGGAGTCCTGCCCGGCATAGCCTGTGCAGATTAGCTAAACCCTAGCTGACCCCCAGACTAGTGAGTGAGAAAACAAATGTTTATTGTGGTAAACAACTGGGTTGTGGGGCGTTTTTGTTATGCAGCATTCTGGCAGCAATAACTGACTAATACACTAAGGTCACCCAGCAAATGAATGACAAAGCTGGAATTCAGACTCAGGTTCCCTGCTCCTAATCCAGTGCTAGTTTCTTACTGCATCTGTCCCTCAGTCCTGAGGGCTCCTAGGGCATCCTCCTCTCTGAAAGCCTCTCACTTCTACCCTGCCCCACCTCTGCTCTCTGGGGAGCTTCCAGCTCCAGACAAGAGGGCTCCATCCCAGTAGCCCAGACTCCATCCTTGCTAATATGTTGAGGCTTCTTGAGTAGGCAGTCTCACCCTCAGGAATCCCAAATGGATTCAGGGAAAAACCCCTCCGTCTCCCCACAACGAGGGAAAGAAATCCCCAGGCTCTGGGGAATAGTAGCTTCTCCCAGTTGTAAAGAGTTCCCTCCCCTCCACTCCCACTGGGAGCCTGGCTTCCCTGCCTCGGGACTTTGTCAAGCTGAAGACACTCTCAGTGGCGGCTTCACACTCTGTGAGGTGTCTCTGCCAACAGCGACTGGCTTTTGAGGCTCTCTCAGATTGCCCACCTCGAGTCAGCTCCATCCGAACCCCAATCAGAGCGGGACTTCAATGCACTCACGGCCCTTCACGAACTGCAGGCATACGCTCAGAAACATGCCCGCTCAGCCACCGCGATGCCACAAACATTTACAAACAAAACCACACTACTCCTTCTCAGACACAAACACACAGACAGGCAAACCACCATCAGACATACAAACTCATGTTCCAACACACCCACCGTGTCCCTCAGGTCCAGACACACCCATGCTCAGGAATGCGTGTACCAGTAGGAAGTGGCAGACCAAGGTCACATGCAATCACCCACACACAGTCACCCAAACAATAGGACATACCCACACCTTCTCCAGATACACCCCCTCACATGCACAGTCAGACCCACAGTCACACTCAAGGCTCCTTGGACACGCCCTGGATTAAGCCCAGGCACTGGAGTCCGTTAGACGTAGTTCATTCCTATTTCGTATCTTCCTGCTTTGTGACTTTACTTCTCTGAGCGCCATATGTAAAATGGGAACACAGATGCCTCCTACTCAAGGAGACCAGGGGGAGGCAGAGAGGTCAAGCTCGGAAAGCACCCCTCAACCAGGTGGAGCTGGTTTCCCTCTTTCCTCCCATGTCCTAGGCACGCCTCCCCACCCTCTGAATTCCATTTCTTTCGATGGCTCCCTTTAAATTTCACCTGGGCCTTTAAATATAGGTCAAATCCTGCCTCCTCGGGCAAGCCTCCCAACGCTTCCACCTCGAGATCCCCCTGAACAAGAAGCTGGAGCCTGGAGCCCCCTGGTTTCTCCTGGGACAGGACCCAGGTCACACCCACAGCAGGGGCTTGGCAAGGATTGTTGAGTGAATAACCGAGGGACACAGTCACAGTGCCAACCACAGAGTTTTCAACCCACATGTGCCGTAAGTTCCTTGAAAGTCCCCATCCCTTGCTTGGGGGATGACACGGCCACATGGAGGTTTCCAGTGACCCTGAGGACAGTGGTCTTGGTGGAGGGAAGGGGCCAGACACCTAAGTGGAATGGACTGAAGGGGAAGAAGGGGTTGGGGGTGAGTGAACTGTTTGAAGGAACGCAGGGTGGAAGATGGAGGGCGACATGAGGTCACAGAAAGGATTATTAAAGGTGGGCGTAAGGAGAAGCGTTTGGGTGGAGTCAGATTGGAATGGGCTACAAGTTCAAAGAAAGCACCCATGGGAACTGCTAGAGGCCCACCTTCCACTGTGACGGAGACTGAAGTCAGGCTGCAGAGAATATGCCTCCTCTGTGGCTTGGTGACCCCACATGGCCCAGTTCCTTCCAGTGGACGGTGCACAGAAGTGATGGTGCACTTCTGCCCTCCTCGCTTAAAGCACTGTCGCTGCCCGGGTCTCCTCCCTCCCGCCCTTCCTGCAGACATAGACATGCTGACTCAGTGTTGCCCACGGAGCAGAGGGTGAGACAACAAGACGGAAGGGGGCCATGTCTTGGATCTCCGGGGATCAGAGTTTGCCCTGCGAACCTGACTGCTCCCTCCTGGACTCCTATGTGAGAGAGAAATGCATTGCAGTCCCCACAGCCACCCAGCACCGGGCCCTTTTGTTACAGCAGCTGCACTTACACTTTTACTAACATGCGTTCAACAAGTGACAGCAATGATTATGAACACCACCACAATGGTAACGCTCTCCCAGGTGGCAGGCTCACACACCGCCTTTGAAGACAGGAAACCACAGGTGTGAGGGTGTCTTTAACGACGGCTGGCAGGACACCCAGCTGGCACCGCGCCCGGCACTGCCCTCAGAGCCTGCCTTGGAAGCGCTTACCTGCTTGGTTGGTGGTGATGTTCACGGAGGCGAACTGCGGGGAGAAGGGGCTCTGGTCGGTGACGCCGTTCACGGCCTGGATCTCAAAGGTGTACTGGGTGTGGGCCAGCAGGTCGCTGATGTAGATGCGGGGCTCCGTCAGGCCCAGCTGGCGGGGTGCGTACTGCACGTTGTCCCCACAGCGGGTGCAGGCGCCCCGGCCGGAGCCACAGCTCTTGCAGATGATGTTATAGACCAGATCCTCTCGGCCTCCCGAGTCGCGGGGCGGGGTCCATTCCAGCATCAGTGAGGTCTCGTTGACGCTGGAGATCACGGCCTGGGGTGCAGAGGGGATGGCTGGGGAGGGGAGGGGTGCCGGTCAATGGGGGCTCTGCGGGTACGTTCCTGCCCAGCCCATGCCTCCCAAAAAGCTTCCTCCAAGTACTTTCTCCTCTTCCCCCACCAGAGAGATGTTTCTAGAATATAACTCTCATCCCGGTGCACATCTGCTTAAACCAGGGGTCGGCCAACTCATTAGTCAACGGAGCCAAACATCAACAGTACAATGATTGAAATTTCTTTCGAGAGCCAAATTTTTAAACTTAAACTTCTGCCTCTAAACTTAAACTTCTTCTAAACCTAAACTTCTTCTTCTTTAAAATAGACTTGCCCCTGCTGCGGAAACCGGTTTGGCTCAGTGGATAGAGCGTCAGCCTTCAGGCTGAAAGGGCCCAGGTTCGAGTCCGGTCAAGCGCATGTACCTTGGTTGAAGGCAAATCCCTAGTAGGGGGTTTGCAGGAGGCAGCTGATCAATGTTTCTCTCTCATTGATGTTTCTGACTTTCTATCGCTCTCCCATCCTCTCTATAAAGAATCAATAAAGTAAATTTAAAAATAAATAAAATAGACTTGCCCCTGCTATGGTATTTTGTGGAAGAGCCACACTCAAGGGGCCAAAGAGCCGCATGTGGCTTGCGAGCCGCAGTTTGCCGACCACTGGCTTAAACCCTTCTCCCTAGATGCCAGCCTCCTTGGTGTTTGTTACCAGGGACAGTCTTTTTGTGTTGGGGGTTATGCCCCTCAATATCTACTTCCCTTTCCCCTTATAACAGACCCGATTTTATTCAGGTGGCAATGCGTCCAGCTGAGAGGCTGTACTCCCCAGCCTCCTCTGAGGAGCTGCCGGCGACGGATTGCAGTGTCAGTTGTTGGTGAGGACTTTTTCTTAAAGGAGACAGCTGCAGAATACCCCTTCATCCTTCCCTCCCCTCTGCGGCCTAGACTGTGCGTGATGGCTGGGGCGTTGGCAGCAACGTTGGACTGCGAAGTGACCCGAAGGATAGAAACCACGTGCTAGGTATGGCAGAGCCGAAGGGAAGCCAGGTTCCAGAGAACCCCCGGGATTTACCATGCTCTCCTGACACTGCCTGTCCCGGGCTGCTGTTAGGTAGGAGAATAAACCCCCACGGTTTCTGCCACGGGGGCCAGCTCTGTGAGCAGGGCCGAGAGCAGGAGTTGTAACACCGTCCGCGTGCTCACCCTGCCGTGGAGAACCTTGGCCTGCGACTCGGGCAGCCACTGCCAGGTGAGAACACCGGGCAGCCTTTTCTGCCAGACACCAGCCGTGTGCGCTCTTTCTCTGCCAGCCCTGCCGTTGTCTCTCCCTTTGTAAACCCAGACCTTGACCTTATGCTCCAGGCGACTTCACAGAACGGGGCAAGGAGCCAGATGCCAGCTCTGTGGCATCTGCATGTTGGCATCATGACCACCCCAGGGACTGCCCCCAATGGTCCTTTTCAACCAGTTTTCCATCCCACGCCCCACGCCCCCCCTAGGTCCTCCTCCCTCAGGAAAGGCCGGCTGTACCAGGACAGCCGCCCAGCCTTCGCTCTGGGCTTTTCTGCAGGAGACTGTGGCTCAGGCATCGCCCTCAAGGGGCCCCCGACATACTTGTGCAGGGCATGTCCAGCGGGTCCAGGTCTGCTCGGTAGTAGCCGTTGCGGCAGACACAGTTGGTGGCCCCTTCTGAAGTGGTCCGGCTGTTGATGGGACAGTGGGTGCAGGCCTCATCCCCTTGGTTGGCCTTGAAGGTTCCAGATGGGCAACCTGAGAGAGAAGACAGAGAGTCACCGAGTAAACCAGGGGACTCAGAGAGGACCCCGCTGTCTCATGGAGGGGCACGCAGCATCACGAGGGGCCACGAGGCCGGTAGAAGGGGCCACGCAGTGTCATTGCTGAGAAACACCATTTCCTGAAGTCCATGGGGGTCTCCACTCCCCCACAAGGCAGTCCTATCTGTGCCCAGGAGATTCCAGGTGTCTGCTTTCTTGTCTCTAAAGCTGTCTACGTGTTCAGCTGGCCCCTGGCAAGCCTTCCTTACCCACTCCAGGGCGGCTGTGCCACAGCTCCTAGGACCAGCCCTGACTGAGTCTGACGGCTCTGAAGAGGCCTGTGGCAGTGCCCGAGGCCCGGTCTCACTCACCGATGGCTGGCCCTGGGTTCTAGATGACTGAGATTGCATTCCACTAGGCAAGCTCTGGCACAGGGCAGAGCATGGGGAGAGGCGATGTGGTCGAGCAGGGAAGACCACTGGTTTTGGACACAGACAGACCTGGGTGTGAGTCCCAGTTTGGCCTTGTACTAGCTGCGAGGCCCTAGAACAAGTGGCTTAACCATTCTGAGACTCAGCTTCCTTACTTGCAAAATTATGATTCTGAGGCGCGTTTCTGCAGGCCATTGTGGGCATTTGGTGGAAGCCTGTAAAGCACAGGACCTGAGGCTTTGCACAGGATAGGTGCCCGATGAAGAGGAGCGGTTATAAGAGGTGTTGGATCAATTCAGTAACTAAAGGGCTCCGAAGTACCAGGGACAGCCTGAGGAGGGCAGTGTTTGCATTTGGTGGGCACTGGGCCATCTGGGATCTCACAGGTCTTTGGTCTTCTTCCCTGCTCTGGGGGCTGCTCAGGATTTGGGTTCAGGCCCGACAGCTCAGGCTCGGGTCCTGCAAGAGTTCATCCCTCCCTTCTGGCCCTGGCTTGGGAATCAGGAGGCCTGGGCTCTAGGCCCTGCCTCTTTCCTGGCCTGTTTCTTCTTCCACCCATTGGGGTTCATCATCCCAGCTCTGCTATGGTGCCGTTGAGGGGGAGGGAGATCATGCAAGGTGTGGGTGAGAAGGTGGATAGGGAAGAGCTGCGCAAGGGGCAAGTTCCTCCTTGGGGTAAAATGCAGCCCAGCGGTCCACCGGCCTGGGCTCTCACCCGATCACATTCCAGGCCGGAGTCCTGTGCGAGCTCTGGCCAGCAGCCCCACCTCTCTGAGCATCCCTTTCCTCCTGTATGAAAGGCTAACATACATTTCCCAAATCGTTTTTCCAGCCGCAGACTCCGAACGTATCTTTGAAGTCCAAGGCTTAGCAAATCACCCATCAAGGGATCTCCTGGCCCTGCTCTCCGCTCCCTCAGGATCGGAGCGATGTCTGGTTCGCTGCTCCTCCCCCTGTGCCTAGCACAGGACCTGGCAGTCAGATGCTCCATCTAAATACTTCTAGAAACTGCCTGCTTACAAGGAAAGAGCTTGAGCTTTAGAGGCCATGCACGTAGAAAGGCAATGAAGGGTGGTAGTCAGCATGCAGGCTGCCTGCAAATCCCAGCTCCACCCTTGCCAGCAGTGTGACCTTGGGCAAGTCACCTAAGCTGTCCCCTCACCTGTAAAATGGAGATAATCATGTTTACCGCCTAGAGTGGTAGTAAGGAGGACATTTGGTTAATTTAGGCAAAAATGCCTAGAACAATTCCTGACATTATTGAACTAGCTGGTTCAAATACTGATTTGCTGGGTGACCTCAGACAAGTAGTTCAACCTCTCTGAGCTAGTTTTCTCATTGGTAAGAGCATCTACTCCCTACTGTACCTGTGAGTATTGCAGTTGATGAACAGTACTGGCCCAGGGTCGGGAGGGGTCAGGGGTTGCAGCTGCATCCTCAGAGCTTGCCGCTAGAAAACGTACCTCCCCACCCCACTTTGCAACTGCCCTAATCAACACCCCCCTGATGATGCCACCCTGACCAGGCCCTGTGGGGGGTCTCGGAGAAGAACCCGCTCCAGCCCAGTCTTTAAGGAGCTGCCAGGT
Source organism: Antrozous pallidus (assembly GCA_027563665.1). NCBI lineage: Eukaryota > Metazoa > Chordata > Mammalia > Chiroptera > Vespertilionidae > Antrozous > Antrozous pallidus. The sequence goes on from CM050508.1 coordinate 198,970,583, forward strand.
GAGGGGGGAGACTGACTGACACACCGACCAGGCTAGCATGACACCAGCAAGGATGGCACCGGCGCCCCTGGGGGGTTGGGGGGCTCCTATCGCACTGCTGGGGAAACGGCTCTGGAGCACCGAGGGAGACGTTTGTTCTAAGGACTTAACTCATCCAAGCCTCACCCGACCCATGGCGGAGGGGATGTTATCACCCCCGGTTTCAGAGGGGGAACCAAAGCAGAGGCCAAGTCACTTGCCAAGGACAGGGGCTGACAGTGGCAGAGCTGGGATTCTGTCCCAGGTGGTCTGACTCCAGGGGCCACTTCCCTAACCACTGCACCACACCACCTTGCTGTGACTCACACTGTCAGCGGTCCATGATTGCTGAGCAGGGACTGGCAGCTTCTGCTCCAGGCACCTGTCTAGGACTCTCTACTTCGCTGTGCTGGCTTTGGGGCCCCTGCATCCTCCTACCCTCCCTTCCTCCCTCCCTCTCTCACTCATTCCTTCCCTCTCGTCTTCCTCCTAGGCACCAACCTTCCCCTGCTGGCTCTATAAAGGGGCAGCCCCAGCTCCAATCGAGTAGTTGGCCTCTCTGAGCCTCAGTTTTCTCTGCTTTAGAATGGGGGCACACAGGGCTCCCGTGAGGGTCTAGGACCATTCTGATAGATGCCAAAGGGTTTTGGCTCCAAGACCAAGATCCTCCTGGCTCCATGTTTAGTGTGCCTCCTCCATCTGGGCCCGGCTGGAGCGGCTGCCCACTCTCCCCTCGGTGCTGTGCCAGCCCCTCCATCTGGACCGCCTTCCCTGCTGTCCTCTCCCATCCTCAGGCCTTGGCCCCTCTCAGACACCCCAGGCTGCCTCCTCCAGGAGCTGTCTCTCATTAGGTGTGCTGCCCGGCCACCCCTCGGCCCTCCCACCGGGCGTTCTGTGGTTTCTGTATCTCTTGGCATTGTGCTTCATAAAACCCTTTGTTCTGTCCCCTTCCTCCCCGCCCCCCCCCTGCAGCCAATCAATTACCACGTCTTCCATCGCCAGCAGTGCCCAGCCCTGGCTCTTCTTTGCTGCCCTCCCACCCAGCTTCTCCTGGCCATCTGGCCTCCTCCTGCCCACCCTCCAGGACCAGCTTTCCAAAGTGTAAGCCTTCCTGTGTCACTTAAAAACCCGCCCTGGCTTATCGTGGAATATTATTTGGCCCTAAAAATGAAGGAAGGACTGATCTATGCTACAACATGGGTGAAGCTCGAAAACACTGCTTAGGGAAAGGAGCCGCCACAGACGGCCACACAGTACATGCTTGGACGTCTGTGGAAACACCCAGAACAGGCACACCCGGAGAGAGGGCACGCGGAGTAGCGGATGCCGGGGCTGGGAGAGCAGAGCATGGGGGATGACGCTGATGGGGATGGCTTCTTTCTGAGGTGACGAGAACATTCTAAAACTGATCGTGGTCACGGCTGCACAACTCTGAATACACTCAGAGTCACTGACTTGCACAGTGTAAATAGGGGTACTGTATGGTATAGCAGTTGTCATCATAATAAAAGGCTAATATGCAAATGGTTGCCATACTGTGATGCCGAAATGCCATGACGCCTTAAGGACCAATCAGCAGGGACCTGAGGCTACGTGGTGCCGGGCCAGGGCCGGGGTGAGGCCGCCCTCAGCACCTTCCCCTGCCCTGGTGCCAGGATGTGAAGCTGTGTGTCCCCTGCCCTGCGGGGGCTTGATGGGGGTGGGGCCAGACGGGTTTTGGCATCACCCAATGGGGGTGGGGCCAGCCGAACACTTCTATTATAGAGAAAGGGCAAATAGCAATATTAAAATATTTCCTCTAATTAATTCCCTTTTAATGTGATGAATTTCATGCACCGGGCCATTAGTATCACAATAAAATGGCTATTTTAAAAAAACAATAGCCTCCAAGCACCCCAGGCCCCGGGGCCCCCAGGGCTGGCGCATGCCCATCTCCCAGTGCCCACTACCCCAAGCCTGTGCCTGCTGGTCTACACAACCAACTACATAGGGTGCTCCCTCCACACCTCTGGCCTTGGGAGATCCTGCCTTGTTCCCTGGAGTGCCCTCCCTTTGCCATAAGGGAAAGTCCTACACTCTTTCAAGGCTCAGCGCAGGGACCACCTCTGCAGGGGAGTCTTCCCTGAGGTCCTCCGCTGGGCTGAGCTGACCATTTTATTTTTATTTATTTTTAAAATATATTTCACTGATTTTTTTTTTTTAACAGAGAGGAAGGGAGAGGGATAGAAAGTCAGAAACACAATGAGAGAGAAACATCGGTCAGCTGCCTCCTGCACACCCCCTACTGGGGATGTGCCCACAAACCAAGGTACATGCCCTTGACCAGAATCGAACCTGGGACCTTTCAGTCCACAGGCCGACGCTCCATCCACTGAGCAAAACGGTTTTGGCTGAGCTGACCTTACTTACTTGTGAACCTGTAAGTACCTGGCTGGACTGTAACCTTCCAGTTCGGTGCCGGTACCCCGTGGGTGATGGGTGGATGAAGGGAGGAGCTGGAAGAGCAACCAGCTCAACCACCTCACTTGACATTTGAGGAAACTGAGGTCCAGGGAGGAGGAGACACACGTGGCTCTTTTCTGATCTCAGCCATACTGTGCGGCTGCGGGGCCTCAGCTCCCATCAGCCACCTCTCCCACGGAGAGGTCTGGGGCAGCTGCCAGCCACAGAGCCCGGTGCCCTCGGGGCCATGCTGCTCGCAGCTTCTCAGCCGGGAAGGCCCCCGTCCCGACAAATCTGAGTCTCGTACAGAAGTGGAAAGAAAACCACGAGACCTGAAGACACAGACCCGGGCGGCGGTACCCCTGACAGGAGTGTGGGCTCAGGTGCACCCGCTGCTGCTGAGACTCAGTAATCTCCAGAAAGGGTGCTGATGAGACCTGCATGGGGCAGACGAAGCGAGAGTCCCTCCAAGGCCTCCCTGCCCACGATGCTCCACGATCAGATGAGAAGGAGTCGGACCCACCACACCCTGCTTCAAACCAGCTCAGCTCCCCACCAGGCACCGGCATGAACCTACACGCCGCACCCCGGCCATAAGCCCTGCACGGCTGGCTCTGCCGTCTTCCTGCCGCTCCCCGCCCCTCCTCTCGCCGACTGTGCTCCAGCCCCTGGTCATCAAGAGTGTTCTCACCCAGGGCCTCTGGCCATGCTGTTCCCTCTGCCTGGACCGCTGTCCCAGCTCTCCCATGCCTGACCCTGTTCATCCTTTGGAGCCCAGCTTAAGTGTCACCTTCTGGAGAGGCCTGCCCTGGCCATCCTGACTGAAGGGATTCTCTCGCTACGATGTCTGTCTCCGTTTCCTTCATCACAATGTGTAATTACAGTCAACCCGTGAGCCTGGGCTGAAAGTGTTATAGGCAGATTTTCTTTTTCTTTTTTTAAAATATATTTTATTGATTTTTTACAGAGAGGGAGGGAGAGGGATAGAAAGTCAGAAACATCAATGAGAGAGAAGCATCAATCAGCTGCCTCCTGCACACCCCCCTACTGGGACTGTGCCCGCAGCCAAGGAACATGCCCTTGACCGGAATCGATCCCGAGACCTTTCAGTTCGCAGGCTGAGGCTCTATCCACTGAGCCAAACCGGTTCCAGCAATATAGGCAGATTTGCAATCACACAGAGTTGGTGCCTCTAACTCCCTCGTTTTTTAAAGGGCCCACTGTATATTAGAAACAGCGTGTGAATGTGTGCGCCATCTTTTCCCTGCCCCGGAAAGACCTGGAGAGGAACCAGCTTTGTGTGGTCTCAGTGGGTCCCTCGCTGGTGGGACAGAGCGGTGGGGACATAGCAGGTGCGCCATAAGTATTTGTTGAAGGAACAGACATACCTCTCCCAGGAGGCTGTGAGGATCAGATAAGAAAGTGGGTGAGGAAATACTTGGTCGAGTCAATACCAGGTCTGGTGCCACCACTATCATCTCAAGGTCACCAGGCCGCATGGATGCTCAGATGCCTCGCCACTTCTCATCTGTGCTCCCCAAGGGTCTTCCCAGGGGCCTGCCCACAGGAGGGACCTACTCATCCTAACTGCAAGCCCCGTATCCTGAAAACACCCTCAGTCTCAGGCACCGTGCCGTGTACTTCTCCTGCCCCATCTGCCACCTCTCATCTGTTTGCAATTCCCTCCATGCCCTGGCTGCACACCGCTCCCTTTACCTGAATGCTCCCCCCGCCCATCACCCCGTCCCCTGGGATTGGTGAATCTGACCTGTGCCCTTCTGGGAGCCGCCCCCTCCGCCCTCCACAGCAGATAACTCAGACCTCCACTGAGCACGCCCCACACATGCTCGGTAGGCAGTGATGTGCTGGTAAATAGCTGACTGGGGCAGGGGGAGCTGTGATTTGTCATATTTGCTGATTTCTGTGCTGTAAACGCTCCCACCAGGGCAGTTTGAGGTACCTGAGCTGGGAAGAAATGCCCCCAGTTGGCTGTTGTAAGCCAAGCTGGCCCAGACCAGCTCCTTCCCACCACTGGACCTAGCCCATAGGTGGCTGCTCTGTGTTCTGCCCACTGGCCGGGGAACCCTGGTTGGGGTAGGAACTGGGTCTTTAATCTCCACATGCCTGGCACCTAACGTAGTGTCGGGCACATAGAAGGTGCTCAGTTAATTCAGTTTTCTGAATGAAGGTAGGTCTGTCTCCCCACTGGACAGAGAGCAACGTGAGGGCAGAGACTGTGGGCTTGACAGGTTCAAACACACAAAGCGTTTAGAACCCACAGCAAGTGCTACATACACGTGAGCTCCGCTTCCTCACCCAGCATGCCAGGACAATAATAATTCCCATTTGTCATGGGCTTCCCAGGTTCTGAGCCTAGTGCAATCGATTGACACGGGGTTTCTCAGTAAATTCACACGGCCACCCCCGAAGTACCATTAACACCCCCTTTTTACCGATGAGAAAACAGGTTCAGAGGGGAATCGCACAGCTTCCAAATGGCAGAGCTGAAGACTGACAGCAGGTACTTCAGTCTTTGTCCTTCCAAAGACCTTGTGGCCAGGTATGACCACAGAAATCACTGTGTGGCTCAGTATGAGGACCCGAGACCATGCTGGGATGGGGCGTGAGGGAGTCATTCAGCAAGGGAGAGGTGAAGCCTGGGCCCCAAACACGGGACGCGGGGCCGAAGCAGCCAGCTAGCACCCGCCTTCTGCTGCTGCCCGGAGCCCTTGGCCAGGCAGCGGCAGGCGGGGATGGCAGCCGGCCGGCCGGGGAGGAGGATTACAAAGAAACAGATTTCCTCCCGCCTGCCCCCCTGGGCTCCGGGGATAGGTGATAATTGACCGAGCGAGCCCTCAGTCAGGCCAAGGCAGGGCTCCATCTGGGCCTGGCACGGTGGGGCCGCTAATTGGCACTGGGTGATCCTCAAAGCCTCCATGGTTGGCTTGCTGCTCTGCTCCCCCCTCTCCTCCCAGAGACTCCAGTTTACTCCCCAAAACGACTGATGCTACAATGAAGTCAAAAAGCGCAAGGCCCAGTGTGAGCGGCCTCGAGGCCGGGAAAAGCGTCTCTTGCCTTCTGGGTGTCGGAATGAGAATGCTCAACAGTTTAGCTCCTGCTCTTGAGGCCTGATGACATTGAACCTGGGCATGGACTGTGGAGCCAGCTGCCAGGACGAAGTTCCAGACCTGCCTCTTGCTAACAGTGGCAAGTTCCTTAATTCTGTGCTTCAGTTTCCTTGTCCATATAATGGGGATGATAACACCGGCGTTGTATTTGTTGCAAAGATTATCCAAGGCAATACAGACCAAGCACCTGCCCCAGTGCCTGCCCGGCTCACGTGAAGTGTTCCACGTGTTGATGTTGTCCTCATTTACTCCTGGGCCACCACCGGCTACGTGCTCAGCCCTGGGGATCAGAGACAGAGATAGAGCCCCTGCCCTCGGGACAGTGGGTCCAGTTGGGGAGATGTATTGAGTCCCTATTATGTGTCAGGCATGGGGACATTGAGACAGAAGGGCCAGGCCCTGCTTGTAAGAGGGAGTGGGAGGGGAACAGAACACGGCACAGTGGGCAGAGGGGCCAGGCTCGGCAATGCCAGGCAGTATGAAGGCAGAGGGTATATTGTCCTGCCTTGAGATCTATCTCCAGGAAGTTCTGGGTTTGGGTTGGGGAAAGGAATTTGATTGGACAGAGGAGAGCCCTAGCCCAGAGCAGGGAGGCCCCGACTCCACTGCCCTTGCAGCCCTTGCTCTGTGAGCCACTCGGGGCTCCCGCAGGACCAGGTCTACGGCCCCTGCCAGCCGCAGGACTCTGGCTGTGGAGAGGCTCAGGGACCAGCCCTGGCCCTACATTTCCCTAACCACGGAAAAACTGATTTGCATATTTCCTGGGGCTTGTGCAGCGCACATGCCGGGGCTGAGCCTGTGTTGTTCTTGCGGCTAAGTGGGCGGGGTTTGGGGTCTCCCTCATGCAAAGTGGCTTTTGCATTTTGCACGCTTCTTGTTTTTGCTGCTGAGGTTGAGCCAGGGGAGTCAGTCGCCTCGGCTGGCTGGGCAGGGTGCCATGTGCCGTGGGCAAGGCCATGCTGGAAGCAGGCAGCAAACTCCTGGGATAGAAGGAGCTTCTCTCCCTGTGGCTAATGTGCACCTGCCCAGTGAGAAGCCAAGAGTTTCCCTAGCCCAGTGGTTGGCAAATTGCGGCTCGTGAGCCATAGTTTACTGACCACTACCCTAGCCCATCCCATCGCCCAAGGTCACTTGGAGTTCAGGGCAGAGCCTGCACTCCCACAGCCCATGTTCTCTCTCACTCCTGCTTCCAAAGCCCTCAGAGTTCCTCTTCCCCTCCTCCCTCCCCTGAAAAGGGGGGGGGGTGTGCCTGGCCAGATTACGTCCTGGGAGTGCCTCTGGGTCATTCCCCCGTGGTGGTCGCTCCTACTAGGACCACCCAGGGGATGCCAGTCATCTTGCCCCCCCCCCCACCATCCTCACATGCCCAGGACCCCCTGTCTGCCCCTGCTGGGACCTGGGCTCTGTGGATCCCCGCCAGCAGCTGGCAGGACTACAGAAGTCAGAAGGCACCGTGTTAACACACCTCCCCTTTGCCTGAGCGGGAAACCCAGGGCCTCCCCAGGCCAGACTCCACACCGGCCATCTGCTGAGCCCCTCCTCTGCTCCAGACCCTGCAGTGCTCCCCTGTGTCCGAGGTCCGTCCACCTCAGCTCCCAGCACCACCCAGCTGCACCCTGAGACCCCGTCAGAGGAGGCAGTGTCAGCTCCCCAGCAAGCTGTGCTTGGTCACTTCTGGGCCTTTGCTCAGGCAGTTCCCTTGGCCTGATACACCCCCAGCTCCAGCCTGGCCACCTTCAAATCTCAGCTCCAGCCCAAATCCCCTTTGGGTTCTTTTCCTAGGACTGGGGTTTGGGGCTCAGCCACTTTGCATCTGCCCTGCACTATTATCCGATCGGAGTTCTCTGCCTCCTGCACCAGACTCTGAGCACGCTGACAGTGCAGATCCACAATGTCTGGGGCCTCTCAGCTCCAGTGTTTGGCCAAGAGGTGACAGACAGGAGGTCTCTGGCAGTGTGTGCTGACTGAATAAGGCTCAGAAAGGTGCATGCTTGTGCTTAAGGTCACTCACCTGTGTGTGGACTGGAGATTTTGTTCTAGGCCCCTGGAGCCCCCCAGACCATGTCAGAGCACCCAGAGCCCCTCCCTGTGCCCCCAGGAATGGCTCTCATTGCATCCCACCTTCATCATTCTTCTTGGCATTTCGTTAACATATGTCTCCCCATGTCCCACCTTCCCACCCACCCAACTGTGTGCTCTGTGGGGACAGCCACCTCGCTGGCCTCGCCCACTGCCTGGCACAGAGCAAGCCTGTAGATCCCTTGGCCCCAAGGCTAGAGTAACCAGAACTTTCATGACTACTGTGTCTCTTGACATCTCCTCCCCTGTTGCATGTGGGTATGAGGGGGTGGCAGAGCTCAGTCTCCTGGGGAAGTCAGACCCTGTACCCCACAATCTGTAAAGGCAGGTGCGGGTGCTTCACAAACGGCCCTTCCAGCCCCTGGATCCTATGTTGGGCCCCCAGTCTGGGCTTTGGCCTGCCTCCCTTCATGCTACCCCCAGGTAGGGGCAGGGAGCTCCCACTCAGCAGGCAGCCCCATTTCTCCAATTTCCTCCCAATTAATCAAGCTCTGAACTTTTTAATTATCTGCCTGCAGGGTGACTCCCCACTCTGGTGAAGCAATTAAGGACATTTCCAAGTGCTGTGCGCTGCCGACCAGGCCTTGATGGAGAAGGTGAGTGGAGGGGGGACTGGTGACAGGAGGAATGGACAGGAATCCCCCTGGGCCATGGGGCGGGCAGCTGGGAGGCTGTCCTGGGGGCCTGGCCAGGGCCCCTCAAGGGATCTGGGGCAACATTGTGCAGGGCGACCCCCAGTGTTCGCTCAATGGCCTTTTCTCTGCAGCTACTCTGGCTTCATCCGGGCACTGGTTAGGTAGGTGCCTGCATCCTCACCTTGACCCTGGGAACAGGAAATAGAATTATCTCTATTTTAAAGAAGGAAACAGGCTCAGAACCATGAGGCAGCTCCAGAGGTGCTGCTGGGGTTTGCAGCCAGCGTTGGGTCCACATCTACTTCATTCTATTGTCTTTCAACGATCAGCAGAGCCTGTCCGTGAGCCGAGAGCACTGAGGAAAGAGGTGGGTCCGGGCGAGCCTCTGGAGGAGACGCCTCCAGACCTGATGAAGAATGCAGGCTCTCCACCTGCAGGGCTGGCGACGGGAGAGGCTAGTGCAGGCCGTGGGGACAGCCCGTGCGGAGGCACAGAGGCGGGAACGGCACGGTGTGTGCCTGGGGAGCCACGTAGTTCAGGACCGCCGAAGCTTGAAGTTCGAGGCTGAAAGAGGTGAGAGAGGAGGCTGGGGAGGCAGGTGGGTCGGGTCATTGGAAGTGAGGAGAATATTCATGATCTTCTGGTTTAAGCGTCTCATTTTATGACTACGGACGATGTGAGTCAGACATGGACAATGACTTGCCTAAGGCCACACAGCAAGTTCGTGGCCGATGGAGCCAGGGCTGCAGCCCAAGAGTCCGCTGCCCAGACAGGAAGGGAAGGCAGAGGGGGAGAGGAGAGGCAGCTGTCACATCGTGTCCTGGCTTCTGCCCCAGCCCTCCTGCCTCCCCTCTGGCTGCGGTCTGCTCTCAACCTATCAGCCAGAGGGATCCTCTGCTCCATGCCCTTCAACAGTGCCCGTCTCACTGGGGGTACAAATAGCCCTCAAAGCTCACTTTACCTCGCTGGTTAAACGTGTGGGTAGGTATTTCGTTTTTATAACTGTGTCCCCCTTACCTCTCTGAACTTACCTCATACTACTCTCCCTCCTGCCCACTCCATCCCAGCCACACCGGCCTCCTGGCCGTCCTGGGACACATCAGCCAATTCTGGCCCCAGGGCCTTCACAGGTTAATTTCCTTTGCCTGGTTCAAGTCCCAGCTCAGCTCCTTCTTCACTATGTCCCTCTCTGAGCTTCACATCTTTCTTTTACAACTGAGGTTAATGCTCCATACTCTCCCTTCCTCTGTAGGTTAACACGAGGTCCTCGTGAGCAAGTGGGGAACACAGAGACTCACAAAGTCTCTCTCCCCGGGGTGAGGTTATCACCGCACAGGGCTCAGAACGGTCCTCGCTGGGTCCTTGAGAAAACAGGCCCCCAGACCGTAAGCTGGATCGACACGCCAGCGCCTCCCAGATGCTGGGAAAGCGAGTGTTAAATAATCATCACAATGTGCCCGAGGGGAAGCCGGATGTGCTGGGAAAGCTTGACACATCTGGCAGGGCCAGATCCCAGTCCCTCAGCACATCTGGCTGCTGTATTGACAGGTGGTGCGGTGGGTCACTGAGGAAGGGCCTGGAGGGCCCAGTCCTGGTGCTACAAGGGGGTGCTGGCCAGATGGAGCTGGGGAACATCTCCCAAGCTGCCACGGGCCATTACCCCGCTGTGGGTCCTTCCTGCAGCAAGCCATCCACTGTACTTTGGTGGCTGTGTGCTGAGGGGCCAACTTAGGACCCAGAACCTGGGCTGCCAGATTTCCAAATCCCTGCCTTCCTTTGTCAGCGCCAGCCACCCCTGCTGGGCTTAGGGAGTCTGGGAAAGTCCCTCCCTTCTCAAGCTGGGGGTGCATTTTCGGGGTCACCTCATGTAGCACTTCCCCTTCTATGGGATCCAGAAATGTGGTCATCAGCTCTACCTGAGGGAGCCCCCCTGTGCTGAGACTGGCCTCCTTCCTCCCACCTGCCCCAAGAAAGCCGTGGTCATTAATAAAGGACACAATTAGCTGTCAGCAGAGAACATGTCTGGAATTTTTTACCTGCCCATGCGCTCGGTTAAGGCAACAAACCCCCGGACCCCCCGGGGAAGCAGCTGCCACACACCTTTCAGGGGCCCCTGTGCAGGGCAGGAGGGGCCTGTGACTCCGGCAGGGCGGGTTCCGCAGCCCGGGCCTGCGCAGGGCAGTGTTTTCCAGGCCAGCGGAGAAAGTGACAGAGTAAGAGAGACTTCCTGGCAGAAGTGGTTCCCCCCCCCCCCAACATAACAGGCAATACGAATTCAATACAATTTTCTCCCCCTTCCCTGTGCCGACTTAGAGTCTTTCAGAGCGAAAAGGACTTTAGAGAAGAGATTGCTCAATGTCTCACTTGACACCTCCTTTTGCAGTGGGGGACACTGAGGGCCAGGGTGGGGACGCGACCTTGTCTGCGGCAGCGGGAAATAAATTTGCTTCTCTCTGGGTCCCTAAGACAATTAGCATTTGTAGCCACAATCCGAAGGGATGCTTCACCGTCCCCGGTGGTCATTCCCACACGCTGCTGAGCCCGCTCTGTGCTGGCGCCGGAGGGACGACGGCTAACGGGGGACATGGTCCCTGCCCTCATGGAGCCGAGGGTTTAGGGAGAGAGCCGGAGGGAACGGAGCGATGGACAAACACAGACACCAAACACCATTGTGACTGCCTTTAGGGCAGCGACTGCCAGCCGGCGGCCCACGGCCCACTGCTGGTTCGTGAGGACCGAAAGGTTGGCGACCATCCCGTATCTATCTTTTATTATCTTTTTATTCCTCATGTTATAATGTTCTTATTTTCCATAAAAAAAGACAGATGCAGAGGCAGTAAAGCACCGAACAGACTGTCAAATGACAGCGGGAAGGCTGCGGGGGGTTGGGAGGGAGGGAAATAGATTAACCAAAGGACTTGTAGGCATGCATATAAGCACAACCAATGGACACAAGTCACTGGGGGTGGTGGGGTGAGGGCATGTGACAGGGGGTAGGGGAGGCTGGGGGAAGGTCAATGAGGAAAAAAAAGGAAATATATGTACTAATATATGTAATACTTTAAACAATAAAAAAATAATAAAACGCAACCCCTGGAGAGAAGAAAGAGTGGCTGAGTGGGAATAATATCTGCAAAGATGGCACAGCCTCAGTGCCTTGGTTCCTCCCCAGTGTGTTAGGGTCATTGCCAGGTGCTTGCTACCAGCTTGCTTGGCCCCGGGACAGACAGCACGATGCCCAGGAAGGCACTTCTGTCTGGGCACCTTGGCCCTAACAACACCGTGCGGTTGGGATTAGTCACCTCTAGTCTGCAGATGGGAGACTGAGGCTGACCGCCGTGACCTGCCTTCCCCGGGGCACATGGACACCAAGCTCAGCAGCCCAGGCCTCCAACGCCTGCCTGTCTCTCTTTGTCCTTCTGGGTGCTTCCCCAAAGCCCCACCTCCCCCAGGACCCTGAAAGGTTGGCTGCTTGAGCCCCGGTAGCCTGTGGCTCGAATGCTAATGAAAATCCCACTCGAGAGGGCCTGGCTTCTGGCGCCTCAAGGAGAAGGACTAGGACGCAGGGAACAGGGGAGCTTGCCCACATTCACACTGAGGCCTGGGGGGCCTGCAATCCCTCTCCCTCCTCGGGGTACCGAACCCGTTGCCCTCCTCCTGTTGGCTTCTGGGGATCAGGCCTAGGCCTCAGCTAACCCAGGCCATAAATCAAACGCACAAGATGTGGCTTTGGCAGCCATCCCAGCGAAAAAGATCTGGGGGTTTGAGTTGACCACAAGCCAAAAGCTGCTGAAAAAGCCAATGTGCTCTTAGGCTGTCAGAGTGGAAGCAGAGTGACAGCCCAGCATCCTCCCTGCTGCTCAGGCAAGGTCAGTTTTGAACTCCGCATTGAAAGGAGGTCCAGCGAGTGAGAGTAGACAGCACAGCTCAGGCCCCCAGCTTGTTTTCCATCTGTGACCGTCTGTGGATGGTGCTGAGGAGCGGGAGGGGGGGACGGCTTGGAGTGGGGTCTTAGGTACAAGCTTTCCCGGGCGGCACTTTCTAGGCACACAGCACAGTTCCGGAGCCCCTCTAGCCCTGGACCATTCTCTTGTCCGGATCCCTGGGAAGTATGAGTTCTCTCCTAAATGTAGCTCAGCTCCTGCCTCCACATGCTAGCCCTTCTGGATACTGGGGATTTTGAGACCATGTGAGATCACGTGTGTGGGCCTGCCCTTGATTTGAGAACAAACTTACTTTTTTTAAAAAAAGCCTTTTCTAAGTAATATCTTTATGCCCAACTCTATGTTGGGCACTAGGCAAAGGGTGGATGAGGATACCATCCTTGGTCTTGAGGTTCCCTGCTGAAAGGGCCCTCAGAGAAGGCTCTCCAGAGGAGGGGCCATGTGAACTGGGTGTTGGAGGATAAGTAGGGGTCTGTTAAAGCCAGAGGAGATGTAGGACATTTCAGGCAGATGGACAGTAAGTGTGAAGGAGAGTGCCGGGCATGGCAGGGTGGCTGGGGCATGGGATATGTGGGGGGGGAAGGCTAGGGCACAAATAATGAAAGGAGTTCTGAGGTTATGTCACCATGGGCTTTGTGTGCTCAGCGATGGGGTTTGGGGTTTTATTCTCTAATAGGAGGGGAACTAGTGCTGGCTCTATGCTGGTGCTCAAATGGCTGCCCTGTACCCTCAGCCCTTTCCCCCAAGCTGCCTGCCCAGGACCTGCATTCCCCCCTGCTCTGGCCTCTGTTGGCTCACTCCCAGTCTTAACTCTTTGCCTGTCCCCTCTCTGTTTTCCCCAGATATCTTTCTCCTCTAGCTCTCAAGCCCTTCCTCCTCTCTGTCACCAGTACTCCTGCCCTACCCTTAGAAGTGAACTACCAGCCCAACAGCCCCACCTATTGTGCACTTACTGTGTACCAGGCTGAGGGCTGTAGGTACGTTATCTGAGGGCCATGCACACAGGAGTGATTAGGAGCTCAGCCTCTGGAGTCAGGATCTCTCTAGCCTTGAACTCTGGCTCTGCCACTAATTTTGGGCAAGTTACTTAACGTTTCTCTGTGCCTCAGTTTCCTCACCTGGAAAATGGGTCCATATGACTTACTTTCTAGTGAAGATTCAGAGTTAAAACTATAGCGTGTTAGCCTTTATCAGCAATTCTTACAGCAATCCTTTAAGGTAGGTACTATTGATAATCCCATTTTTAGAGGAGACGGCTAAGGTTTTGTGAGGGTAAGTAACCCAGCCACAGGCAGTATCAGAGCTGGGAGGGGAGCACTGCACCCGAGTCCAAAGAGGGGGTTGGTACAAAGTACTCTATGACCTCCCCTCTTCCAAGCTGGTATCCAGGCTGGGCCTAAGGACCCAGAGTTCAATGACCTGCCAACCTGGTGGGGGAAGCCCAGGTAACCCAGCAATTTCCAAACAGTGTGACAGGTGCCAAGGGATGCATGTGAGTGGCGGGGGTGGGGGAAGAGAAAGTGCTGGGCCCAGGAGCCCATGGAAGGGGGCCTGAATATTACTCTTTCTAGAGATGATAACACTGAGCTGACTTGAAAGACATCAGAGGACAAGACAAAAGCCTGAGAGGGGGCATGCTGGGCAGAGGAACAGCCTGGGTGAAGGTGTGGAGATCTGAAGGTGCACAGCGAGGCTGAGGACATGCAACAGCAGCCGCAGGTCTGTGGGGTGCAGGACATGAGGCTGGCCAGGCAGACGGGTAGGGTGGATGCCACAAGCCTCCCGCCCAGCCCTGGATGATGTGCTGATGCTCTGTGCTTGCTGCCTGCAGATCGGGCAGCTGTGCCTATGGCATGGCGCTCTGTGAACCCACAGAGGATTGGGATTCTTGGGTCACAAGGCCCCCACGCAGAGCAGGGACTGGGGGACTCCAGCCTCCTCTGTAGGGTCCTTTGGAGTCCAGCTGATCCCGAACTTTCCCAGGGAGAGACGCCTTCTTCGAAAGTCACTTTAAGAAACACCTGGATCCCCAAATCTTACAAAAATCCCACAGCTTCTCAGTTTTAAAGGGCCAAAAGTTGAAAACTATGAGCTAACAGCCAGATTTGCAGAACAAGCGATCGCTGGCCAACAGCTGGGACACTTCATGACAAATTGGCCAGACACGGTCCTTTCAGAGCGAGCACCTTTAAAAGGGGCTTCACCTGCCCCTAAATGCCTCCTTTATTGGGATAGCCTGTTTATGGGGCCTCGACTGCTGTTCCCAGCTTGCACTTTGATTTTATGAAACAGGAGGAAAGTGAGTGAGGGAGAGACAGACATCAAAACAGAGGACGATGACAAGCCTCTAATCTCATAAACGTCTCTTATCTCAGTCCTTATAAAAATGGGGAGGCCTGGTTGTCGCTGGAAGTGGCTCTGAAGGCTCATAAACCTGACAAGCACTTAGCTCTAGCACCCGCAGGGAAGGACGCTAATCCTTGAGAAAAATGAAGATAAAGAGGGGAAGCAACTTCTGGTGAAAGGCTGCTCGCCGAGGGGCCCGCGCGGTCACCAGGCCTCCGCGCTGACTCTCTGACCTCGAGGCAACCCCGCTCGAGAGTCCCCCCCGTTACAAGAGAGGCCAAAACTAACGTTTTAACATTTGTAATCTCTTCTGATAAATAACAGCTCTCACGTGGAGCTTACTCTGGGCCAGGTATTGTTTTGAGTGCCTTATGTGGATTAATTACCGTAATCCGAAATCATACTCTAATTATCCTGTTGACAGGGGATCCGGGCACAGAGAGGTCGTCGCGGCCCCACATCACCCCTCCGTGCGTGGCAGAGGCAGGGATTTCCGCGGAGAGGGAAGCCATGTGCTTTCTGTCGCTCGCCGCTCGCTCATCAGGCAAGGGTGGGCTCCAGGCTGGTTGGGGGCCGTCGCTCAGCTCCATCACCCCCTCCTCTCGTTACAACATCCTGGCCCTGCTTTACAGCCGAGGAAACTGAGGCTCCGAGTGGTCGAGTGGCCTGGCCGACAGCACACAGTGCGGGGGTGGCAGAGCCGGGACCCACCCCGGCTGCCTGGCTGGAGGGCCTGGCAGCACCCAGCCTCCGGATCGGACCATCCTGAGAGCCCCCGAGGGGCCGGGGGTCAGGCAGGGCCCCGACGGTCAGAACCCGATGGCCCCGGGCGGCCGGCTTTGTCCGCTCGGCGGGACCGGGTCCTCTTCTGACCCTGAGAGCTCAGGAGCTCTTCAGGGAGGCTGTACAGTTCAGTGGTTAGCACAGCGGTTCCCAACAGGGGGCACATGCCCCACCTGGGGGCAATTTGGTTTTTAATGGGGGCAATTCGAGAATGAGTTAGTAACAGGGAACTTTTTGCATTTCTTATGGTTCTAGGGGCCTCATATACAATATGTAAATATTTATTGTGACATATTTAACCATTTCAGTCCTCTAATATATGTTTTAAAACTTTATTTGCTATTTTTTCATATCACTTCATATTATTATTATTATTATTAAAATATATCTTATTGATTTTTTACAGAGAGGAAGGAAGAGGGATAGAAAGTCAGAAACATCGTTGAGAAAGAAACATCGACCAGCTGCCTCTTGCACACCCCCTACTGAGGATGTGCCTGCAGCCAAGGTACATGCCCTTGACCGGAATCGAACCCGGGACCTTTCAGTCCGCAGGCCGACGCTCTGTCCACTGAGCCAAACCGGTTTCAGCCATATTATTATTATTTTTTAAACAAATTTCGTAATGATTCCTTCCTCAGTACGTCAACTGTCCTTTCGTGCTTTTATTTGTCTCTTTCATGGATGTTATGTTCTTTGGAAGCTTGTTTAGACCAAGTTAATGGCCTGTTAGGCTTCCTCCATGTGAAGAGGAGTTCACTTTTTGAATAATGAGAATTGTATGTCTTGTGGGGCGAGGCGTTAGGATTTTAGAGACGCTTAGGTGGGGTGGCCAAAAAAAAAAAGGTAGGAACCTCTGGGTTAGAGCTCAGGCTTAATCCAGCTCCATCACTTCCTGGTGGGAGACCTGGCACAAATCATAAACTCTGTGCCTTAGGTCTGCCAAGTGTAAAATGGGGAGCACAATGCTCTCTCCGCCTCAGCTTGTGGAGAAGATGGTTAACACACTGGAGTCCTTAAAACACGGCCAAGGGTGCAGCAGTAAACGTGAGATGTCATTACTGCGGTCGCCTCTCCTCGGGGCCTGCCCTGCACCCTGGACCCACTGCCAAACCCGACAGCCTCCTCACCAGCTCTCAAGTCCCTCCCATCACAGACTGCTGCCTGGCTAGGCCAGCCTCCGAGCTGCCTGGGCCGCCTCCACCTTCTAGAGAAAGCAGCACTTGGAGTTCAAACCCCAGCCCCAGCTCCTCCTGGCTGAGGCCTTCAGGCCCATGACCACACATCTTTGAATCTCTGCTCTCTCGTCTCTAAAACAAGTAAGAGTCGGGAGTTAGGCTCAGACAGACCTGGTCTCTGCTTCTTGCTCTCTGCATGACCTTGGGGCCATTGCTTGAACCCCTGGGGCCTCCGTTTCCTCAGCTGTACCAGGGGGAAACTCCCTTGTAGGGTTTCATATTGTGAGGACAAAATGAAGTTAGAGTTCAACGATGCCATGTCCCGCCCTGCAGGGGCTGTTAGAATCACCCGTTTCTCCTAGTCGAGATCATTCATTCAACAAACATGAAGCCCTACTGTGTGCCAGGCACTGTTCTAGCTGCTGGGGATACAGCAGCCAATAAGACAAGCGGGTTTCCTCACTGTAGAGCTTTTAATCAAGTGAGGAAGGCGAAAAATAAACATATCAAGTAAAAACAGTGATGTGTGTTAGAGGGGCTGAGGGTAGGGGTGGGAATTACTCTAACCGGGGTGATTAGGGAGGGCTTCTCTGAGGTGACATATGAACTCAGACCTGGAGGACAAGGAGGAGCTAGTTGCGCAGAGAGCTTGGGAAAGAGGATTCTGGGTAGAGGGAAGAGCTCAGACAAAGGCCCTTCCTCAGGAGGGAATAAATGGCCCAGGGTGTTTGAGGAGCAGCAAAGGGGAGGCCTGAGTAGCTGGAAAGGAGTGACAGGGGCAGGAGAGTGGGAGGTGGGCAGAGCAGGTGGAAGGAGCCTGAGCTAGGCCCCGGGGGGCTCAGAGAGGAGGCGCAGGTCGGCTCTCAGTCAGTGGAACCACTGGAGGGTTTTCGGCAGGACCGGGAAGCAGCCTGTGATCTGAACAGGTTCCTCTGCCTGCTGAGCGGTCCAGGCAGAGAGGACAGTGGACGGACCGGGCGGTGACAGTGCGGGTGGAGAGAGTGGTCAGGTTTAACGAGGACCCATGAGTAGCTTCTTCTGCCCACAGGAACACCCACTCGACTGCGAGGGGTGAGTGGTGAGGTGCCAAGTGAAGGAATAAAAGGCTTTCAGAGTATTTCACGATTTCAGCAGAGCCTTCTCCCCAAGGACTCTCCATCAGCACGCTGACTGCCCACGGGGAGCCGGTAATTAGGCTTCTGGGACAGGTGCCCGAGGGCTGGCAGTCTCCCCCGTGGGCCGCGTGGAGCCCGTGGCCACGCTGCTCCTTGGCAGAAAGTTCAAAGGGAAGAACGCGGCTCCAGGCAGCTCCCCGCTCCATTTTTAGGGTCCTCCTGTTGCTCCTCACCTAAGCCCAGGCATGTGGCTTCCCAGCTGCCCCGTGGCCCCATGGGATGCCGCTCCAGGCCTGTTCTTGTCCAGCTCCTGACATCTGCCCTCTGCCCTGAGCCGTGCACCAAGCGGGTACTGGGAGGGGCCGAGGACACGTCTTTGCCAGGGAATCAAATGTCACACTGTCTGTACGCTGCGTGCATGTAAACAGGATCCTTCCCGAGACACGGGGCCTTCCTGCCAGCAGTTAATTAATCAAACAGTGGACATTTCAGGCGTTGTGACAGGTAGGGGAGAAGTGACTTCGGGGCTGACAGGGCACAGGGATGCCGTTCACATCTCTATGGCCTCCTACTGCTCCCACCTTCGTGACGGACGCACCTGCTCCTGAAACCAGCCTGTAAGAACAAGCACACCTCTTGCTTCAGTTTCCTGAGCAGTAAGTTTCCTGGCCACCGATGCACCTCACAAAGAAGATATTATTCCGTGGTGCTGATGAGGAAATGGAGGCTCAGAGAGGGGACACATGTATGTTGGTGGCAGGAGTGGGCCATGGTCTCCACCTCTGGCTTTGGATTATACGTGGTCTCCTTGGCACCACGTCCGCTTGCTGCCAAGGTTTCCTCCTGCTCTTCCTGAAAGGACAGCAGGAAGCTCTGGTGAAGATCGGGAGACTAACCGGCAAGGCCGTGTATGGCTAGTGACAGACAGGAATGGACAGCAAAGCATGTGTCCTAAGAGAGCTAAAGTGACCATGACTGTAGACAGCGCCTGGGAAGGCACATGGGTATTCTTTAATTATTGTCTGCTGAACCCACTGATGTTGGCAAAGCCATGCCCTGGGATCATGCTTTGCCAAAAAGGCAAGGGTGTTGTCAGCTAGACCTTCATTTCAGCCTAGGTGTACCATAGTGGGTCTTTGCTATGTAAATCCAATCAAGCACCAGGAATGCTCGGGCCTACTCAAGAATGCAAATAATCTCCTTTGTCTTGACTTTTGGTGAAACTTCCTGGTATTTGGGGGTATAAAATAAATACACTGTATCAGCTCTGGGTCCTTGTCTCTCTATCAGAAGAGAACAGTGGTCCCCACTGGGTCCCAGCTTTTTCCTTCAATCTCTGTGTCTTGTTTCTTTCATTTCTCAATCCCCAGCTGCTCCTACTCAGGAACTGGACCTACTCTCTGGCCGCGCTGGACGTGGAAAGAGAGAAATACCTACACATGACAATCACTTAGCTATACCACAATCATCTTAGGTGATTTAGGCACTAACTCCTGCCCTTTGTCCACTAAGCATTATCAGAGCCTGTCATACTGCTGTAAGGGTTGGTGGTGTGCAGATTCATTCATTCATTCATTCATTCATTCATTCCACAGACATTGACTGAGAACCTGCTGTGTGGCAGGTACCTTGCTGGGGACAGAAAGACATCAGATGGAATTCTTGCCCTTGGTAACTGCTACTCAATAGCATGGCTCTGTCTCTGTGAGCTTCTCAAGTGGTGGCCTGGCTGTAAGACCCTGGGCAACTCACTTCAACTCTCTGTGCCTCAGTCTCCCCATGCGAGAAACGGGGGATAATAACAATGCAGACCATATAAGGTCATTGTGGGGGTTAAGTGAGTTAACATATGTAAGGTGGTTAGAACTGCATGTCTGCACAAAGCATATTCTAAGGACTAATAGGATTTCCCTACCAAGGCCTTATGGTTACTACTGGGTTCTATTTCTAACAATTGTGTCGTAGGCTCTCTTTTCTTTTAAGCATCCTAGCAGAGAGTATGCAGAATTCATTTTTCAGAAGCTATCTATCAAGTGTATCTTTACACTTGTGTGTATGCAGCCATTGTTATCCCTTCAATAAATATTTTTTTTGAATGACTGGCACTATTCTAAGGGCTTTAGCCACATCACCTTATTTAATCCTTACAACACCCCTGGGAGGTTGGCTAGTATCTCCCCTATTTTGCAGAAGAGAATGCAGGCTTAAAGAGGCTGTATGACCATCTAAGCATCCATCCAAGCACCAATCCATCCATCCATCCATCCATCCATCCATCCATCCATCCATTATCTATTCAGGATTTACCAAGTGCCTATTATGAGCCAGAAGGCACTCTGCCAGAACCAGGTTCAAGTCCCAGCTAGTAACAAAGAGACCCAGTACCTGCCCTACAGGACCTCCAGTCTAGCCAGGAAGACCGGCCCCCAGTTAACAACAAGCAGGATGATGAGGGCCACGAATGAAGAGGAGCAGGGGACGAGGGGTGAGTTCAGTGGGGCCTGACAGTGTATGACATTGGGCTTCAGCCCAACTAGGAAAGCCAGCCTAGAAACTTTCCCTTCTACCCCCAACCTACTCCTCTCAAATCCCATCTTTACTCCTTGTCAAATAGCAAACTTCTGTTCACCAGGGGTGATGGCCCTCCTATGAGACCTCTCGTCATCCCACAGGCTACAGATGTCATTCACCCCCAGAAAAGCCCAGGGCACTGGGACCCTATACTGGATCTCATGTTTGGCATTTGGTTGTGACTGTGTGCTGACTACAATGTCCTCCCATCTTAGGAAGTCTTCCTTAACTGTCCCCCTGCCCCCCAACCCTGTCTGTGAACAGTCAGGTTCCACTCTTCTCTGAGTTCCCACAGGAACTTGTGTATATCTCCAACTAATCCCCATATCATAATTATTTTCCCTTTGGCTTTATTCCCCACCAGACGTGAGCCTGTAAGCAGGTCTGATTCAACTTCGAACCTTGTACAAAGCTGGACATGTGGTGGGCACTCAATGAAAGTTGGCTTCAGGAGTAAGTGGAGACAGAATGGGTGAGAAAACCTGGATTTGAGTCCCATCCTGGATAATTCCGGCCAAATGATCTTGAACAGGTCGAAGGTTGGGATTTTGGGTTGGTATGCGAATAGCTTCCAATTTTAACCAATTTGGTTGGTAGCTACCTAGAATGTTGTGCCGAGAAGGATCGGAAGTACCAGTGGGTTTAGTGGGAAGAGGGTTGTGATAGATTAATAATGTCTGCTTTGGGTTCAGGTGCTCCTCATTTTTGATATCTTGGGAAAGTCCCTGTCCTCTTTGTTTTTCCCATCTGCAAAACGAGGAGACTGAACTCAGTACATCTGACACTCTGGGATCCTGAGCTCCACACCCTCCTCTGATACGGTTTGTCTTTGGGGACAAGAGCCTCGTGCCAGCCTAGCCCGGGGCCAGGTGCGCAGCAGGTGTTCAGTGAATGCCGGTTGGATGAATGATTCTTGGTCATCGTGAGACTCTAGGGAGAAAGGATTTATCATCCCAGTTTAATATGAGGAAAGTGGGGCTAAGAGAAATGAGGCACATAGAGCCCGCACCGGTCCCTGGGTCTTTTGACTCCTCAGCCAGGGCTCCTGCCCCGGTCAGTTGCATGTACCGAACTGAACAGATACTTCATCTTAAGCCAATCACAAAGCATTTTTACATTCCTTGCTGCACTTGAGCTTCACAAAGACTCTGGCAAGAGAGGGGTGGCCACTGCCCTCAGCCAGCAGATTGGGACACTGGTGGTCAGAGAGAGCATGTGATTTGCTGGGGCCCCACAGAGCTGGGATGTCTGGCTCCAAACACCGTGTTCCACCCACCTGCCCTTGCGAACTGTGGCTCCTAGTCCCAGGACCCTCCCTCTTTCCTCAAGGCCACCTCTGCTTTTTCAGAAAAGATGAAAGACCGGAGACATAAAGGAGATGTAATAGGAGCCAACCTCCCTTCTCCCAAGGGGTCAAGCCCCACCTTGGGCCACCTCTTTCAGAGAGGGGCCTCAAAGCGGAGAGAAGGGGTCACAGGACCTGAGCAGTGGGGCGCCAGCTGGACGGCAGGCTTCTCAGGTCTTGCCTGCGACCCCGGCCTCGGCTCACAGCAGCTGGGTAAATAGAAGCCAGCCCCATCCAAGGGCAGCGGGGGGCATTCCTGCCCCTCTCGGACTGCCTGACTGTTGCTAAGAATTGTGGGAAGGAGGTAGGGACAGCCAAGGTGAGCAGGTGACCTGAGCAGCCACATGGAAGGACTGGTCTGGGACTGTCCTCAGGAATTCAGGGATGACCGGAAACTAATGGTAAATGGTTGGACCTGGTCTGGCATCCCGCTCCCGCTCCCCAGCACTATACTTAGGTAGTTGCACGTACTTATCTAAACAGATACTTCCTCTTACGTCAATCAAATAATGGTCCCATTTGAATGTTTCATTCAAAACATTCTTGGCCTCCTGTGTCTCAACTTCATCACCTATAAGATGAGCTTAGGGACAGATACTTCAGGACTAAAGAAACCCCTTTTTCTCCCCTCCGCACTCTCTTTCCAGACACCCTGACCCTCCACAAGGAGCGGCTCCTAAAAACGTGACTCTGTGACTGTAACATGGTCCCCACTGTGCACCACAGGAGGGGAAGCAGGTGTCTGTGTGTAGGGAATCACAGCAGGGAGCCTCACCCCTGACTGGGAAAAGGCCCTAGACAGGGATTCGGGGCCCCTCGGAGCCCCTGTGACTGGGAAATCCACATCCTCTCTCCAGGCCTCGGTTGCTATCTTTGTAACCCCTGGGAGTTGAGGAAAACCCCCCCTTCCGGCTGGGGCTCTTTGCTTACCCAGTGCCCTCCGAATGTTCAAATCCAGCTCTGACGCCCCTACTTGTCATGTGAGGTCTTGCCCCAGCCCCCCAGAACTACAAGGCCTCCCTTCCCACCTGCACCCCACCGGACTTTGCTTCTTTCTGCCTTTCCTATCAGTGCCCCCCGTTGTTCACCTCCTGGGACTGTTGGTTCTTAAAGGCAAGACTCTATCTTGGCTTTCTCTGTCTCCTGAGTGCCTGGCACAGGCCCTAGAGCATAGCAGGTCCCCAATACGGAAGTGTCCCCCAAACAGAAGACATGAGCAGGAGAGCCAGTCACACCCCTCCCAGCCCTGGGTGCAGGCTGCACAAGGCCCAGGGGCGTGCAGCTCCGAAACCCACCCCTTGTCCTGACACAGAGAAGGTCTGACAAAACGTGAGGCCAGGCAGAGGGGGCTCAGATTTACAACCACCCGGCGGCTCCGGCGCTGCAGGGCGCACGAGGGCCCTCAGAAGGCCAAGTTGAATGAACAGCTGGCTCTAAGACCTCGGCTGGTTGACCCCTGACCCAGCAGCAGCCATCATGCATTCCTTCCTATCTGCAAGGATAAAAACTTCCAGTGCAGAATATTCTATGGACCAGTGTACCATGGAGGCATCTCTCGTGAAACCACAATAGCGCCTTCCTCCACGGTGTGTTCAAATAAGGGGCAACGGGGACAAGCAAGGTCCCCTTGTCTGGGTCGTCTTTGCACCCTGAGTGCCTGGTGCAGAGGGGGACTCAGTGGAGCCTGGGGAATGAGCGGCTGACACCCCCCCCCCCCCCCCCCCAGTGCATGAGCTGAGCTCTCCATGCACCGCCCCTCAGACACACAAGCTCTGTGGTGTATAGACGATCAGAAGGCTTCGGGGAAATCAAAAGCAACTACTCAGGAAAGGCCGGGGCCCTGCCGGAGAGACGGCTCTGCGGGGCTGCTGGGCCCCCGGCCGGTGATTCATGTCTCGCTGGCGCGGGGTGGGAGCGCAGGCCGAGTATGAGCTGAATTCATAAGACCTTCTCTGTTTTATCTCACAGATGTTTCTGGGATGGATGTGTCAAGGAAAAAAAAAAGAGGCTGAAGTTGAAAAATTCCAACTCAACACATGTCCTCCAGCCCTAGGAGACGTGACAAGGGATTAAAACGCCTTTTCTCCTCATTTGCCCAGCATCTCGGGAGAAAGCGAAATTGCATTCGCGTCAGTGCTATTCCAGGCACCTGCTGGCTACGAAGATGACCCCCTCATTAGCCCGGCTTTCTCTGGAAACAAGCTTGCAAAAAAAATCGCATTGTGGATACATGTGTGGACGCGTGTGCTGTCATATCCCCTCTCGCTGTGCCTCCGGAACCTGCTCCCACAAGTAATCAAAGCTAACTACCTACTATGTGCCAGGCAGTGCCCCAAGCATCATCTCACTTGATCCTCCTAACCCCATGCGGTCCATGTTCTTATCATTCCATTTTCTAGATGGTTTGTCTACATGTATAAACACAAGCTCATACACATGCACATCTCCTTGTATGCCCAACATTTCTTCATTTGTATACCTCAATCTTTCTCTGTAGACACATATGCAAACAGATCTACACGTCTGTGTGTCTTTGCACATACATGTACATATATCTGTGTACGTGTCCTCATGCTATGTTCTTATTCACAATGGACCGTTTTTCAGGCTAGTTCTGTGTAATGTGCTGTATTTACATTACTATTCTTTATGCTATCGCTAACTCTGGCAAGGCAGAGTATTGTCCACATCAGGGTCGGCACACTAGGGTCAATGGGCCAAATTCAGCCCAATACTTGTTTTTGAAAATAAAGTTTTATTGGAACGCAGCCACGCCTGTTTGCTTTTGTATTGTCTGTGGATGCTGTTACACTATAATGGCAGATCTGAGTTGTATATTAATCCTCTGGATCTCTACAGTTTGCTGACTGCTCAGCCACATTTTTCACCTGTGGAAACTAAACTCAGGTTAGGTGACTGTCCAAGGTCATGAACCAGGGGCTTTTAGTTAGTTAATTGATATCCCCATCTTCCTCCCCCAAATCTTTGCATTGTATTCCTCCTATCTTCCATAATATTAATATAATTTTGTTCTACCTGTTGCTTTAAAAATCCCCTAAATTAAAAAAACTCACATGCAAAAGAAGGAAATCAGACGGCTACCTTACACCATACACAAAAATCCACTTACAATGGGCCAAATTTGGTCTGCCACCTGTTTTTATAAGACACTGTCTTATGCAAAGACCTGAACTATAAAGCTCTTAGAAGAAAACATTACCAGTAAGTTCCTTGACATTGATCTTGACAATGATTTTTTTGGACTTGACACCCAAAGCAAAAGTAAACAAGCGGGACTAGATCAGGCTACAAAGCTTCTGCACAGCAAAGGAAATCATCAAAATGTAAGAGAAACTTACTGAATGGGAGGAAATATTTGCAAATCATATACTTGATAAGGACTTAATATCCAAAATATAGAAAAACTCATACAATAGCAAAACAACCCCAAACAATCTAATTTTTAAAATGGGCAGAAGATGGTACACAAAAAAATGCTCAACATCACTAATCATTAAAGAAATGCAAATCAGAACCACAATGGAGGGACCGCTTCACACCTGTTAGAATGGCTCTTCAAAGAGACAAGAAATAACAACCCTTGTTGAGGATGTGAAGAAAGGGGAGCCCTGTGTGCTGTTGAGGGGGCTGTGAACTGGTGCAGTCATTATATTCTCCCCCCCCACCAAAAAAAGGTGAAAACATCAACTTGAAAAGATATATGTATCCCTATGTTCAATGAATAAAGAAAATGTTACACACACACACTCAGACACACATTGGAATATTATTCAATCATTTAAAAAAAAATGGAATCTTGCCATTTGTGACAGCATGGGTGAACTTCAAGGGCATTATGCTAAGTAAAATAAGTCAGACCAAGAAAGACAAATCCTGTATGATCTCACTTATATGTGGAATCTGAAAAAAAAAAAAAAGGCAAGGAAGAAAAAAACCAAGCTCATAGATACAGAGAACAGACTGGTGGTTGCCAGAAGCGGGGGGTGGGGGTTGGAGAAATGAATGAAGGGGAATCAAAGGGGACAAACTTTCGTTTACAAAACAACTAAGCCATAAGGATATGACACACAGCATGGTGACTACAGCAAGTAACACCGCATTTTTAAAAGTTGCTAAGAGAGCAGATTTAAAAGTTCTCATCACAAGACAAAAAAATAAAAAAATGTTTTGGTAACGATGTATGATGATGGATGTTAACCAGACGTACCGTGGTAATCATTTCACAACGTACACAAATATCAAATCACTGTGTCGTGCACCTGACACTAATATAATGCTGTGTGTCAAACTTGTCACAATGTTAAAAAAAGAAGTCACCCAAAGATGGTCCTTTCTTCCAAGCTCTAGTATTTTTGTGTATCTGTATAGGTGTGGGGAGATGGGGGTGTCTGTGTCAGCGCAATCTACCATGTTCCAGAAAGGACACCCTCTTCCCTGTGTATGTGCATATTCGCCAGTCTACATGTGCATAACGGTGTAAATCCATGACTGTGGACTTGGGTGTGAGACTGTGCCCACTTGCCTGCCACCCTGTGTGGGAGCAGTTGCTGTAATGAACAAAACACTTACTGTGCCCTTCCCTTTCTATAGAAAGCATGGGCTGGGCCCTCAGAGTCTTAGGTGGGGACACCTAATAAGTGTGACAATAGCTGATAAATGCTCTGACAGAAGACGTTTCGAAGGCTGTGGGAGAATATTTCACTGGACTGTGTAGTCAAAGAAGGCTTCCTGGAGGAAGGGCACTGGACTTGAACCTTGACGGAGAAACAGACTGAAGAGGAGTGGCCTGCTGGGGTGGCCCACTGCGATAACCACTGGGCACACCTCCCAGCCAGAGTAGAAGTTGTGTGATTCTGAGTAAGTCCTTTAACCTCTCTGATCAGAATCCCACATGCCTTCAAGAAGTGTTGCTAGAAAATGGATGTGAATGTACCTAGCAAGCTGACACGGTGTCCAGATTTTATAACCACGGCGAGGGTAACAACCACCAGGTCTAGAGCACCTACTGTGTATCTTGCACAGATTGCTACCCTGCCTGGCAACATGAAGCAGCTACCTGGTGTGCCCTTCCTACCGAGGAAGACCCTAATGATCAGAGGTGATGGGACTTACCCCAGGTCCCACCAGGGTGGGCAGGCATAGGCTCTGAGTTCTGATGGCTTCTACCCTGCTCCCGCTGCTGCCCCTGGCCTAGATTCTCTTGTCCCCACTTTCTGGCTCTCCATCCCTCTTCCCACTCCCTGCTTAAAGAGCCAGGGGCCTCGAAAGGAAACGGAAACCATTGACAGCTCCATTCGGGGCCTGGGGAAGCCCAATTCTTCCCTCCCCAGTCCCCCTCTCTCCCGGGGCTCCCTCTGCAGGCTTATGTGGGGCAGATAATCAGGTTAATGGAATCCTGGCTGCCTGTGGCTAGGGGGTGGAGAGCCCCGCTCTGGAACCCACCATGGTCAGCTCTCTGTCCCCAGCCCAGCCTAACACAGCCCCTCCTGAGCCTGGAGGGAAGGGGGTAGGCAGTGGTGGAGGGGAGCCTCAACATTTCACACCTTCCTGAGGGGGCCCAGATCAGCATCTCCCTACGGGGATTTGATTTCAGCATTCATTTTGGACCTTGCCTTTTAAAAGCTCTCAGTGAGCAGGTCCTGACATCTACGCCGGCGTGGTGTGGTGGTGGGTTCAGTTCTGGATGCGGAAAGCCCTGGCCTCCTGCCCTGCTCTGTCTGACCCGACAAAACACTCCCTGAGCCTCAGTTGCTCCATCTGTAAAATAGAAATAATAGTGGACGCACTTGTGAAGGCTGTGGGTTTAAGCAAGATGATTCATGAAAAGGACCCAACAGGTTGCCTGGCACAGGGTAGGAACACCATCAATATTTGTTGAATTGAAAAATGTTCTTCTAAAGAGAGTGCAGTGTGCCTACAGTAGAGTATTTGTGCAAAACCCTGTCACTTTGTGGGGTGGGTCAGCGGGTAGGCCATTCCCATCCTGGTTTGGGGTTTGTATCCAGGGCTCATCTACCCTGACCATAATCCCTCTCGGGGCCTGAACACCTACTGTGTGCAAGCCGCTTTACAGAAATAATCTCTCTTGATACCCATTCTGAGCCCCACAGCCACTCCTCACCCTCAGCGGAACTGTTTCTCTGCCCCTCGACAAAGGGGAGGGGCTGCCAAAGTGGACCTGTCTGTCAGCACTTGCTGAACTTCTGTGGGAGCCCTCGGGCTTATGGCCTGTCTGATCACCCCAGGATCAGACTTGGGGCTTCGCCCTCCAGAGTCAGCACAGAGCTCTACCCCTCTTCCCTCGTCCGGCTCCTCGCCTGCAGACAACCAGCGGTGGGCCATGCCCTCCCCGAGATGCCTGCTGCTGTGTTCAGGCCTGTTTGCCCAGCTCTGAAATGGGTTTTTAGACGAATGTTTCTGTTCATTCTAGGACTGTTGGCATCAAGGGAGCTAACATGACTTGCAAACCCCTTGAGTCCGGACATCCATGCCCCCATGGGAAGCCTTGGAAGGGAGGTTCTGCCAT
Organism: Antrozous pallidus; assembly: GCA_027563665.1. Classification (NCBI taxonomy): domain Eukaryota; kingdom Metazoa; phylum Chordata; class Mammalia; order Chiroptera; family Vespertilionidae; genus Antrozous; species Antrozous pallidus. The sequence goes on from CM050508.1 coordinate 198,998,714, forward strand.
CAGTTCTATGTTGCAGGCGGGGAGACTGAGGCTTGCTCAACTAAGTCAGCAATATGAGGCCAGTCTGGGGTTTGAGCGCAGGCCCGCCTGGCCCTCCCTCTGGCATGCGAGGCCTCCTGCTCCGAGTACACGGCTGCAGAGAACTGGAAGGAAGCATGCGGTCCCCTGCGGGCCCCACTCAGCGCCGGAGCCCCGCCCTCGCCCCGCCCCTCTGAGCTGCTGCCAGCCTCTGGGACAAAGGCTAAGCAGCCAGCACCCCTGAGCCCAGCCCTGGGATTCCCGCTAAAGCCCTCTCCCTGTGTTTTTGGAGCCCAGCCCAGGGTTGGCCCACCAGCCCTGGGAAGGAATTTGCAGTTTCCCGTTTCTAAAGAAGGAGAAGCAAATTGTA